>JAKSZP010017183.1:0-195315 GCA_022478985.1 Massospora cicadina
CGCAAACATCCCTTACAAATGCAAAGGCCGAGATGTTCAATATTTGTGCCATAATCATATGGGCAATGCATGATTTTGGCTCCTTTGAAAACTGTAAGCCAGCTCCCACCTGTCATGGAACTGGCAATTAGAACTAAGACTGACCTGCCAATTTGGATGAGTTAACACCCAAAAGACAACCAAAAACCATAGGTAAAGCTTACCAAGAGAATTTATACTTGTTGGGATTATAGATTGCCACTATGGCCCAGACTTCCAAAGACCGGGAAACAGGGTAAAAGTGTAAACCATGTACTAATTAAGGTCAAAAACTAAAAAATCTTGACTATTATCATTTAAGATAGGGAAAGTGAAAGTAATGGACTGGAGCTTTTCTTTCCCGTTACTATCATTTTTAGTAACACAATTCTACACAATTTCTCTGAGATTGACAATCAACCAGGAAATATGAGCAAATTTGTCCGCAACAACATCAGTTGGGCGAAAGTGGCCAGCGCAAAAGGCCCAAATCCCTCCCAACCCACCGGAGAAAAATGCTTCAGTGGAATGTTGACACACCCTCCCACCAAAAAAAGTGAGCACAGTGCCGCACCCAGAGTTTTGCAATTTCTACAAAAATGGGCGCATATACCAAAATATAACACTCCCAACCCCTGTCCTCCCTTGAGCACAGCCTTAGAATTATGGTTGGTGATAATTCCCTCAAATCATGGGAAAAATTGGGGAGGCCTTCTCCATGACTTTCTCAAACACCATCTTGGTAAATTATAAAAATTTACATAGAGGATGGGTGGACGTCAGGTTCATGTCCACGGAGGAAGCAGTGGAAGCAGCAAAAATCATATTCTCCATAAAAATTAACAATGAAGACCACACCATCTGCATGGTGCACACACGATGGAATGAGGCAAATGACCTATTCATCATATTTAACTGACTTCCAAGCACCTTGCACTGTGATATCCTTGTGGACAAGCTCCATGGGGGCCTCAAAGGTTATGACGTAATCAGACACTTTGAATTTGAGAAATCTCCCCTCCTGCCCCACCTGTGCACAGGGAAGGCAATAGCCATTATAGAACCCAATCAGGATGTGGTAGATAATATCACCCTCATTCCACGCACAGCAATCATCAACCTCCCCGATGGCAGCATATCTCGCCCCTTTGTATCACACTGGAACACACCCCAACTATCTGCAAATTCTGCTCAGCTATAGGCCACAAAGACCACGCGTGCCCCGTCAAATGTGGGATTGAAGCACCGGAATTTTGTGAGGACAATATGGACGAAACAAGCCCAACTTTTAGCAAAATTAAGGACTCCATTTTCGCCTTCTATTGGGGCAAAAGAGCTGACATTGCTTTGGTTGAGCCCATATTGTGCAAGGACTGTCATCATGTACAGACTGCCCGCAAGCAGGCTGCAAGTTCCACCGAGACCCAAGCTTGCATCACGATTTCCCCAGAACAGATTTAGGTGGATGCCATGGCAGTGCAACGGAATAACCAATCAGATCCCCCACATATAACCCAATGCAACCAAAATGATTAATTTTTGGACACAACCAATCAAACACCTCCAACCAAGCTAAAGCAAATCCACCATGCGCCACTGTGGATCCTCCCAGCCAATCACGTGTGATCAGTGATGATATGGTTCATGTGCACGATATGGAAAACCATTTCAGCCAATCACAATGTGACAACACTCATGCACAAAACCCAATCACCCCAACACCAAGTTTCTACCCACCAACCCCACAGGCAAGCGGCGGAGATTTTTTTGCTGATGGGGCACAAGCCAACCCATGCCAGACCCAAACTCCATGGAGAATCCGAGCCAGAAGAAACTGAACAAAACCAGTACTAAGACTGCCGACCAACACACTGGAACCAATCTGGCTAATCAGCCCATACTCGCAGTATGGCCTGCAATAAGGAACTGGGTGACCTCAGTGAGTCGCCCCAGCGTTCCTGATGTGCAGACTACTACTATCACCATAGGGATGCTCAACATCGCGGGAGCCAAGGCCCCCACGTCCTGGGCCAAAAAATGGCTTTCCTGCACAATATCCCCATAGACATCTTGGCCATCCAAGAACCCAACTGTCCACTGGGGGAGGAGGAATCATGGTCAACCATGATCCTTCCAACCAAATCCTTTTGGACATAACACTGTGGGGTGGTAATTCAAACTAACCGTAATCCTTCAGTAAATATCTGAAGCACATCCTCCCACCTGGAGGGATGGCTGCATCTAGAAGATCTTGAGTGGAATGGAGAAACTTTTGCCGTGGCATGTGTGTATTCCCCAAATGATCTGAATGACTGCCAAAAATTTTTCTCCTATATCCTCTCAATCCCTTTCCCTGAGGCAACGTTTTTTGCAGGATATTTCAACTGCTGGCTTAACACCATTGTTGATCGCTGGCCCAAGTCTAAGGCTATACCCCACGGCCACATGGAACTATGCATATTAAAGGCAATTCTGGGCCTGTGAGACACCATTCCCAAACAATCCCCCACCCTGGTCAACATGACAAGGCCCCACCATAACAATAACCAGCTGGTCTCAATGGCCCAGATTGACCTGATGCTTACCCCTATAGACTTCTGTCACCGGGTATCAGATTTTACAACAGCAATTATCCCTTTCTTCAACCACCAGATGGTCTCAATAGCATTATCATCCTCAGAAAAGTACCAAAAGCCACCAACCTGGCACAGAGTTCACCTGAGCACCATCCATCTTCCAGAGCTTAAACTTTGGATCAAGATAGTGCTAACAACACAGCAAGAAAGATGACCACCCAATGGGAACCCTATCACTGAGTGGGAAATATTCAAAGCACGAGCAACCAAGAAAGCCTGCCACCTGAACTCCAGAAAAACAGCTGCAATGTCCGTGACAATCAACAAGGCTATCAGACAGCTTCAGCACTTAGAAAACAACACACCTCACGAGGGATACGCCCCCTAAGGGGGCCGCCTGTAGTTCCAGCTATCTACACAGGTAAACTCCCTCTTTAGAAAAAGCCAGCACTACACCAAAGTATGCTACAAATCAAAATACATCCTATCTGGTGAAACTCTCACAGCCAATTCTTCCGCTGTTTTAAAACAATTTCAACTTTGGTGACTTGAACACAGGTCCGCCGAGCAGATGACACACTGGTGTTCACACCATCCAAAATATCGGCTGAATTACACCAATTTTACACCAACCTATACATGGCGGATTTCGCATCACCTAGAGAAATTGGAAAATTTATATTATCCACTAATATTGACAATATAGCTGATCAACCAGTCCTTGTTGCACCCATCACTAAAGATGAAATATGAAAGGTAATAAGATCAACTCTGCGCAACAACTGCCCTTGGCCTGGTGGCCTACCATATGAATTTTTCAAAAAATATTTTGACTATATTGCACCAATACTACTGGCAACTATGAACAAGTGCCTGGAGGACACAACCCTTCTATCTGGCGGCCAAGACGCATATGTGGTCACATTCTTCAAAAAAGGAGACTAAGCAGACCTAAACAACTGGCGTCCAATCGCTCTCACCAATACTGACACCAAAATACTAACTAAAATCTTAGCTAAACGTCTGGGTTGCATTGCTCAGACAGCCCTCTCCCCCCATCAGTTTGGCTTCATCCCAAATCGCTCAATTTGGGATAACATCCACACAATTGCCAACATCTTCCAAACTAACCTCACAGGCGCTCTTGCTTTCCTGGACCAAAAGAAAGCATATGACCGAGTTCACTGGAGTTACTTAGAACAGTGTCTAATGGCTTTCAACCTACCACCCCGTTTTATAAACTGGGCGCTCCTAACGCGCTCATCCAGGTTTGCAATCAGAGGCCCAGGTTTCCTAAATGACACCATCACCCCCCAAAGGGGCCTCAAACAAGGTGACCCGCTTAGCCCCCTACTATACAATTTTACCCTTGACCCTCTCCTCCGCATTGTAAACTCAAAGTTCACTGGGATCAGGTTGGAAGGACAACTACCAAACAAAATTCTCGCCTTTGCTGACGACTGCGTTGTTGGAGTCTCAGGAAATAGGGATGCCAGGGCGATTGAGCGCATTATTCACCAGTATGAATCAGTGAGTAACGCCATGCTGAACAAACAGAAAACAGAGGTAATTGTTATGGGCAAATTCATTTTAACTGGGTATCACCCTCCCACCACCACACAAACCAACTAACCCCATATCCAACCACACCACAATGATCCAAGCCAAAAACCACTGTGCTTACCCTTTGCACACCACCCCGCCACCAACCCAGTCCGTCATCTGGGCATATGGCTCGAAGCTGGTGGATATGCACTTGACACCATCGAAACTAACATTTTGGACAACCTCACAAAAAGAATGACATGTATGCGGAAGAGTAAAGCTAGTTTAGCCAGAAAAATTGTGTTAGCCAACTCCCTGATCTTGTCAAAGTTATGGTTTGCTGCCCACGCGGTTCCCAACTCTGCCAACTTCACCAACGCAGTTTACAAGCTCCTGCAGAACTGGCTATGGTTTGGTTACCATGCACCTGTCAGGCTGGAGACCATGTACAGCCCACGGAAGAAAGGCGGGATGGTGCTGCTCAACTTCACGGAATGAGCAACGCAAATCCTCAGCTCATGGGTAGCTCTCACAACGTCACCCAACCTACCATCCCCCCACTGGGCTAAGGCAGCCCAAACCAACTTCGCAAGGGCACTGCATCTGAGGTCCCCCTCCAACTCTGCAACTCTGATGAAGTACCTTGCAACACATCCAACCGCCACCGGACTGCACAACACCAACCAGTATTTCAAACGCATCCTGTACAACCAGTCAAGAGAGTGTCTGTAACTCTCTCGTTCCCAGCAAGGTGATGTGGGACGCAAACCCACATTGCAGGGAACTAGCCGTTAGAAGAATGGGTAGGAAGGCACCTCGAGCGGTGCCAGTGCAAAGTTTACCCCAGGCAAGGGTGTAAAGAGCAACATAAACTACCAGGTAAGTAAGGAACATCACTGCTTGAGTGGACCCCAGAGGGGCGTCCATAATCAAATGTGGCTGGATGTCAGGGTGCTTGGGTGCCTCGATCTGGAGGGGACCTGGGCGGCCCACAGGTGCCCCTGGAATTTTTGGTAAATTGCGAGATAAGGTAGTGGCCCACATGGTTGGAGACCTCCCCAAAGAGGTCCACCACCAAGTTTGCCCAAGGAACCATTGGAAAAATGTAAAAATAATGGTGTTTTTTAAGAAAGTTGATCAACAAGGAGTGTTGATTGCAAAAACATATTTAAAATGGACCGGGGAAATTTGGGTTCTGCGGAAATGCGCCTAAGCCTTGACGCTCCAATAACAGACGCTTCCATCTGTTTTGGGTAAAACACACTTAAAGTGCCTTCACTTGAGTAATTGATTGAAGCCTTATTTTACCTGAAGTCAAAATTTCATAGCTGGAGTGGGACTCGAACCCTTGCTCTCCAACCAAGTGAATTGAACTGTCATCATTAAAACGTAAATTGTCCGTTTTAGGGCCTAAGCTGAGATAAAAGCTGGGCGTTTTGCACCCCATTAGTATCAACCTGGTCATGCTTGGCTTGCACCCAGCGTTGGTCTAAGTTGTGCTTTAGGTAAGGAAGATCCTGAAGCTTCATCTTCTGGGCCTCCTGTCACCCAGCCTTATCCTTAGCATCAGAGCCTAATATTATGTCATCCAACCATGACATTAACCTCTCCTCCTTCTTGGGCTCCACCCCCTCCAGGGGCGTTCGCTAAGGAGAAGTTCTTATGTGCTGGCGGAAACTTCATAGCAGCAACAGCTGGCTTTGGCTGAGATCCTGCAGCCTCAGGGAAGCGATTATAAATGATTCGATTAGGTCTTGGGCATGTACACAATCCCATGCTTGCACCCAACTGTTCTCTGCTGCGTCAAACCCTTTCCAAGATACCAAGTACTCAAGGCGTCGCTTAACCTGGTGGGAGGCTACAATCTCCTCCACTTCCCATTCCGGTGCCCCATCCACAAGATAAGCCTCAGGGGTCACAGGTGGAGGGCCCTCAAACAAGGTCAACTTGCTTTCATGAAAGATGGAGAAGATCCAAAACGCTGAGGGAAGATCCAACTGGTATTAGGCATGTCCCACCTTTCTAACTACCAAGTAAGTACCAATCCTCTTTGGACCCAGTTTTCTGCATGGCTGCTTGATAGGGATGTTGCGAGCATCAAGCATCACGAGATCCCCTTCCTTGTATGCTGGACCCACTCTGCGCTTTCCATCGGCATTCTCTTTATAAACAAGCATAGCCGCCTTCAAACTTGTGGAAACCCCTTGATGGACCTTCTTGAGAGACTTAGCAAAGTCCAGCACCGCTTCCACTTTGGAACCACAACTGGGCTCTATGATAAACGCAGGGTCTAGCCGTGGTTAGCAAAAAAAGGTGAACAACCAATTGATGAATGCAAAGTGTTGTTGTAACTAAACTGTGCCATGGGAAGGTGAGGAACCCAATCTGAATGGTCTGCGGTGGTGTAACAACGCAGAATTTTTTTCAAGCACTGTTTCACTCGCTCAGTCTGCCCATCTGATTGTGGTTGATAAGCAGTTGAACGGCAGGGGTGGATCTGAAGAGTCTTACACAACTCTTTCCAAAAGACGGAGGTGAACTGGGGTCTCCAGTCACTATTGATTTCTTGAGGAACCCCATGAAGCGCAAATACATGGGCGACGAAGAGCCTGGCCATTTCAGCGGCAGTTATAGTTGATCTGCAAGGAATAAAGTGAGCGAACTTTGTAAAGCGGTCCACCACCACCATGATTGCATCATACCCATCTGAAACTGGTAACTCTACAATTAAATAAACTGATAGGGAAGTCCAGGGTCCTTCAGCCTTTTGGACTGGTACCAGCAACCCTGCTGAAGGTTGCCGATTGGGTTTCATCTGATTGCAGATCAGACACTAATTGCAGTACCGCCCTACCTGAACAGGCAAGCCCTTCCAATTTTAAGTGCGTCATATCAACTCCAAGGTTTTTGCTTTTACAGGATGACCAACGGTGATTCCGTCATGATGGTCCTGGATGATCTCCATGCGCAGTGGTCCAGCAGGAACCCATAGGCATCCCTGAAACCACACCATCTCATTCTTCACGTGATAACCCCTGGATAAGTCCTCCTGATTCAGGGCACTCTTAGCGAGAACAACAGCATATTCAGCTGACAACGGCTGAGAAAGAACTACCTTCCTAAACATGCTATATTCTGCTGCATTTTCTGAAGGCAGGAGCGCTGGCGTATGTACCGTGGACTTATGAAGTTGAAGCAGAATCATACTCGGTGGAATCATCAACTGAGTGTTATGAATCTCTACCTCCTTTGGATTGGGAGCCAAAACAGGGTTGTGGCTCAAAGCATCCGCCAAACCATTCTCCTTGCCCATGGTGAACTCATGGGAAAACTTAAATAGGGCCAGGGTCTCATGACATTGGGTCTGAAGTGGTGTTAGAACATGTGAAGCACGGTAGTACAACAGTGCTCGGTGGTCATTGCATACCTGGAATGGTTGGGAAGAGCCATTTAAGTGGTGATGCCAATAAATCAGCGCCTCCACCACTGCTAATAACTCCTTGTCATATACGGCGTAGTTTAACTCATGCAGAGACATTTTCCTAGAAAAATATCCCACAGGATGCTCAGACCCATCTTCACCCACCTGTAACAGGGCAGCCGCAATGGCGAAGTTAGAAGCATCTGAGGGCACAATGAACTCCTTTGCGGGATCAACATGGCGAAGGATGGATGTGGATAACAAGGTGCACTTCACCGCTTGGAACGCATTCTCCAAAATAGGGGACCACTGAAGCACCTTGGCCCCACTGGCCTTATACAAAGGGGCTGCCACCTCAGAGAGACTGGGGGTGAACTTCTTGAGGAATGTACATGTCCCCAAAAAGCTCCTCAATTCCTTGACAGAGGTGGGGGTAGGCCACTCCCAAATAGCCTTTTCCTTGTCTGGAGCTATCATATTGCCCTGGTCAAAAACGACGTTGCCCAGAAAAGTAACCTGGGACTTGAAGAATTCACATTTGCTAAACTTGAGGGTAAGGCAAGCAGACCTCAATCTCTCCACTACTTGTCAAAGGTGAACTGTATGTGACTTAGGATTGGGGGAAAACACCAGAATGTCATCCATGTAGGCCACCGCACATACCCCCATCAAGTCTCCCAACGCAGCATCAATGCGGCGTTGAAAGATGTCAGGGGCATTCTTAAGCCCAAAGGGCATAACCCGGAACTGGAAAATTCCTTTTCTGGTACAGAATGCAGTTAACCATTCCTGGCCCTTCTTTATCCGGATTTGATTGAATGCATTGAGGAAATCCATCTTGGAGAAGGCCTTTGCCTTCTCCACATAGCGTGCAATCTGGGAATCTAAAGGGATGGGATGGAGATCGGGTACAGTCACATTGTTTAGTTTCCATAATTGACACATGGACATAAAGTCCATCTGTCTTCTCCACAAAGAGCAGTGGGGAGCAAACTGGGGAGGTACGCTGAAAGATGGCACCTTTAGCCAACTGCTCCTTCACCCATACATTTAAAAACCTCTTCCTCCCGGACAGTCAATGGGTATATGGGAGAAGAGATACGCACCAGATCCACAGTAAGTTCAAATTCACAATCAAACTCGGAATGTTCTGGTAGCGTACTAGCTGAAGCTGCATTAAAAGAAGATGGCAGCTCCTCCAAACAGGAAGGTAAGGAAAGTCCCACAGTGGGCTTTAGCAAAGGGGCAAGATATGAACTGGGAACATTGGGCCAATGAGGTAATTTGCCTGAGGTATTATCCTCAGACAAAGGAACAATCAACTGGTGACCGTTGGTTAAAGACAAGGATTGAGTGTTTTCTTTTGAATTTGTTCTGACGTCAAGCTTCCGCCACCACTCAGCACCCAAAATGATGGGAAACAAGAGGCTTTTGATAACTTGAAACTGGTCAGACAATAGATAAGAACCTACCTGGAAATTGACTGACTCCATGATATTAAGTGTGGGAATACCTTGAGATGCCCCACCCCTAACCATACCACCTGGTGTTTAACTCAACTCAAGGTAGTCACCAAGGTTTTAGTCAATAAAATTATTTGAAGCACCAGTATCCACCAAAATAGTTGTGCTGGATTTTCCATAAGAGGATGTAAGTTGTAGCGGTCAACAAGAAGTATCCATAATGGGATTTATTTAACGCAGAAAACGCCATCAACTCACCAGAAAATTCTTCCTCTGGCTTGAACAAGCCATCAGGGTATGTTTTGGAATCATAGAAGGGGGAGGGATAGTGAGCCACTCTTACTACTGAGGCAACATATCCCACCACACCTTCTGCAGGTGCATACACATCTTTATATTTATAACGAAGTTCTTTTTCTACTTCCTGAGAACCCCTAATCATGGTAGGGGTCAAACGAGGGTTCTCAGGAGTAATCTGATATACTGCGATGGGGTCCTCATCCAGACCATAAGAGCAAATAAATGGTTCAGTTTAGGATAAATCGTTTGCATTATAAAACGCGTTTTCCAGTTCTAACAAACCCATACTCACTCTGAGGGTTCAGTGTGCATCGGTATCCAAGGCCATCACCCCCAAGCCTAGAGCCAATGCTTCAGCATGCACCTCAAAAATGTGTTGGGGAGAGAAAACAATAACAGAATCCTTTTTTTGCTAAATTTGGATTTAGACCCTCCGATGTTCCCAATTTACGCTGAGATGGGGAGGAAATCAGTGGGAAGCATCTCACGATTCAGGGGAAAATCACTAGTTGAGGAAGCGCTATTTATAGGGATGGGCATGGGTGGCATCATTGTGGCTGAATCATTTGAAACCTTTACTTCATTCTCGGGACTAGACCCCTGTACAGTTCCAAATTTGGAAGAAGTAGAAGGATAGAAGGATAAGATTCCCTCATTTCCAGAGGCGCGCGCGACTTTTCAGCTATCATATTTATATGGCTTGATTTGATGACGGCCAAATTACCTGGCCCCTTCCAGGTTGGGGTGGAGAAACTTTCCCAAAGGGTTTTGACAAGATGATCAAATCTGGAAGGAGGCGACTGCCAAATTGGGTAGTTTTGCATTGGGATGTCCAAGGTCAAATGGAGAAATGACTTTTTAGCCTCGTTGGTTAAAGGCAAAGCCTGGGCTTTTTCACAGATTTCACTTAAGTATACTTTCATTGGACGACCCACTTGATGCAGAGAAAAGAACTCGAAGAAGGAATGGAAGGATGCTTCATCAGGTTGATTCTTCTCCAAGACCTGTTCCAAACCCCCTATTGCTTGCCACAAGAGTGGCTATGTGCGGAGTACTGCAAAAACCCAGTCACCCGCCTTGGGAGACAACTGGGATAATAGATCCACTCTTCACAAAAGCAGATGGGAACCAGACAAGTTGTTTTTTCCTAATGAGAGTTTTGGTACCAGGGAAGCTAAGGCCTGATGATTTTCTGAGTAAACCTTGGGAGAAAGGTGGGGAATCACGATATTAGGTCATGCAAAAAGTCTGAGACCACCAGGTACAAGCAGGAAGGGTGGGCACTTCCCAATTGGTAGTTGCAAGAATAACGCTGAGATGCACCAGTACAAAACCAAACGAGAAAACTGTGGTGAGCACCATTAAGGCAGTGACAAATGGCCAGCTCACCCAATTTACTAATAATGAAAGTCCCACACAGATAATTCTTATGCACATATAATAAAATGGTTGAACGACTAATGTCAAGAGAGTGTCTATAACTCTCTCGTTCCCAGCAAGGTGATGTGGGATGCAAACCCACATTGCTAGGGAACTAGCCATTAGAAGAATGGGTAGGAAGGCACCTCGAGCGGTGTCAGTGCAAAGTTTACCCCAGGCAAGGGTGTAAAGAGCAACATAAACTACCAGGTAAGTAAGGAACATCACCGCTTGAGTGGACCCCAGAGGGGCGTCCATAATCAAATGTGGCTGGATGTCAGGGTGCTTGGGTGCCTCGATCTGGAGGGGACCTGGGCGGCCCACAGGTGCCCCTGGAATTTTTGGTAAATTGCGAGATAAGGTAGTGGCCCACATGGTTGGAGACCTCCCCAAAGAGGTCCACCACCAAGTTTGCCCAAGGAACCATTGGAAAAATGTAAAAATAATGGTGTTTTTTAAGAAAGTTGATCAACAAGGAGTGTTGATTGCAAAAACATATTTAAAATGGACCGGGGAATTTGGGTTCTGCGGAAATGCGCCTAAGCCTTGACGCTCCAATAAACAGACGCTTCCATATGTTTTGGGTAAAATACACCGAAAGTGCCTTCACTTGAGTAATTGATTAGAGCCTTATTTTACATGAAGTCAAAGTTTCATAGCTGGAGTGGGACTCGAACCCTTGCTCTCCAACCAAGTGAATTGAACTGTCATCATTAAAACGTAAATTGTCCGTTTTAGGGCCTGAGCTGAGATAAGAGGCTGGGCGTTTTGCACCCCATTAGTATCAACCTGGTCATGCTTGGCTTGCACCCAGCGTTGATCTAAGTTGTGCTTTAGGTCAGGTTGAGCCTGTAGCTTCATCTTGTGGGCCTCCTGTCGCCCAGCCTTATTCCTAGCATCAGTGCCTACTATTATGTCATCCAACCATGACACAACCTAAGACAAGGGGACTGAAACTTCACCTATGCACAGCAATCCAAAGACATTCACCCTCAAACTGGTTATGTGCAACTCCACAGGGAACAAACGGTGACTAACGTGCCTGCCCCACTACCATCCTTTCCTCTATACTGGATTGACTACCTAGACTACCAAGATGTCCCATATGACTTGCGCACCCAAAAGCAGGTGTGGGACCTCGTCACCTGCCCCCTCTTATCCTTACAAGTGTTCTCCACAGTGTGGCGCTAATGCGCCATACATTTAGAACAGCTGACCGCACCTTCTCAATGTTCAAGACATGCGCCATCTGCGGCGGACCCAACACACTAGCACACTGCCTGGAAGAGTGCCTGCCATCCGCGCATATCTGGGCCAACATGATGCTTTTGTTTCAACAATCACCAACAGCTGAATTCCGACTATCCCGCGATATCCTGGCACTCAACATGGCCTCACCTATCCCCCAGACGCTAAGGGCTCTAATTGTGAGTATTGCAATATGGTCCATTCACAAATACCCTCACCGCTTTCAACAGGATCCTCCACAATTTCAACCAAGCCATCGTCAGGTTCCACAGCCATTTGGCCGACCACTTCCAAGCCTGGTTGTTCAGATCACTCCAACACAAATGGAAGAAACGGATGGACAACTGGATTCCAATCTGGTTCCTTTGTTATGACATTGAAAACCTCACATTCTCCATAGGCGGTACACCCTACTAGCCCATGAGTTGCCATGCCACCTAAGGTCTAGTCATCCACCGACCGTGGCTCCTAGCCACACCCAAGTGTGCCAAGTCATATCTTTTGAGTTCCATTCTTTTGTGCTCTCTTCCCTCTTCTGTTTTCCGTTTTCCTCTTCCCTATGTATTAGATGTGTCTGTCCCCTGGTCAGCCATCCTCAAATAAATAAAAATAATGGACTGACATCAACCCTGTTGGAGGCTGATGTTCTATTAAACTACCTGTGGAATTAAGGGGTGTGCATTGTGCCATAATTTTGAAACATAGCAGGATCCTGATAAACTAACACATTATATAATTCTGATAATGTTTCAAATCTCAATAGGGGATTTAAATTACCCTATTCCTGCTCAGATTGCCGCTATCAAAGTTTTGTAAAATTAATTTACATTTTGGCTGTGGCTTGACAGTTGGCGGCAATCTGTCTTGCGTAACTGGTGGTGTACACCCATGGGTAGGGATGATAAAGATAATTAAATTATTATGAATGGGTTTGACACATCTGAACTTATTTGGACAGGCTTGTCACGCCCTCAGATAATTCAAAAGGCTTATAAATGTATACCAGGCCTAAAATTTAGATCAATTGATTAATTTCATTTTTAATTTAGCTTATGAACCTTATAAGAACTTAGCCCCATTTTTTACTATAGCTTTGAATAAGAAGGCAACTTGAAGGCTTGCGATGGCCTTTGGTATACACTACCTCCATGAACAGCCCCCTAATTCTTTCTACCACATCCTTGGTATTAGGAAGGACTAGGAGGAGGAGAATTTTATGCGGATAATCTGTACAATATCGCTCATTCATTACATGGACTAGATAGCCCTTGTTGGTGAGATGCACAGCTGTTTTCTTTTCCTATTCATGGATTCTGTAAGGGTGCTCTTTCCTGTCCGGGCATAAGGGATGTTCCACAGGACTTAAACCACCCTCACTATCTAAATTCTTGGGAAGAAACTCAAAATGACCTTTATATAAAGTTTATTAATCAAAGGAGTGAATAATTAACTTAATATTAGCCCAATAGTATATGCAGTGGGATTACTTCACCAGGTTTTCTACATAAAAGTAAGAATATTTGTTAATGTGAAAGATAGAATCTCTTTTCAAATTTGGCAACACCCAGATAATGGACAAGCAGGAAAATGTGCTGAAAATTAATTTTTATATGCAAGTCTGAGCATAGATAAACTAATGGACTCATTGGACATTCAAAAATCCCTTTAATGTTGCTATGAACTGCCAAATGACCCATAAGCAAAAAAATTACTATAATTGGTCAATAATAGAAAGTCATAAATATCCTGATATAGTCCTATATCTAAAATTCCTAAGTCCTGACAGCATATATATTTGAGGTATATCTATTATACCCAGAACAAAGGCGACCAAACTCTGTGATGTCTATGAAACCCTCCTGTCCAATGTGGAATTACTGGATGATATATTTGGTTTAATAACAAACCTTATTAAGAGTATTCAGAATGCGAGGGCTTGTTAAACTGGTGTTTAGATGTATTAGTCAACTTAGCTACACGATTTACACAAAGCCATTATACAACCAGATCACCAAATAGGTTTTGCCACGATTGGACCCCTAACAACATATTATAAACTGGTAATGTGTGGACGGCTACAACAGCTTTAGATTAACTCTTATCCCTAGTTCTCATAGGGCAAATGGCTTCATGGTCCCCTAGACTTAGAAAAGGCATAAAATTGGATAGCATAGCTATACATTAGTGCATCCCTAGCCCATTTTCAAATCCCATTAATGGGTAAGCTATAACTTTTGATGCTCTGCCAATAACTCTAAACTATAGTTTGTCCCATTGGATTTCTTGTGGAGGTACTGGTTAATAAAGGGCTCCACCAAGGATTCCATCAGTCCCATCCTCTTCATTGTCACCCTTGATACCTCATATCATCCTATAAGACAAGATGTTAGGGGTTAAGGTATCAGAAAAACTCCCTACTCACACCATGATCTTAAAATATAATACCAATTGCGTTTGGGTCCTTGAAGGGCATTAACCTCAAGATCATAACTCTTGAAAGGTATTCCAAAGCATCCAATGTGAAGGTCAATACCTAATCCAACAGTAATCATGGTTAGTTCCTCCTCTTTTTCCTTAATGTTCAGAATATAAATTACGCATATTACATCCCATCAGCCTACCATTTTCAAAAATCATCAGGGGTCTGTAATGAAGAACAATGATGGAAAGGCCTTTAAGGCGGTAAATTATAAAACAGCAAGCTGAAAAAGCTGAAGCAATACACCACAGAGAAGGGATATCTGGCCAACATATTCCTCCTATCCAAGTATAGTTTCTAGCCCATGTCTGCCCATTTATAGAAATCTTCTGCATGTGACATAACATTTGCTTCATTTCTTATATAGAGATCCAACCACCAACTCATAGCACTAGCAAGTATAGCCTGCGCATTTTGTAAAGTGTGTCTTTTTCCCAATTATGGAACACCAATTTGACAATTATAAATCATCACAACTTGAAAAAGCACTTAATTTTGGATCTCAGCAAAGCTTTGCTTCAATGAGCCATGTCAGACCTCTCAATTGTGCATAAATAGCTTATATATTGGATCACTTTAATCTTATTGTTGCAAGTGAGCTTTGTAAACCCTCTGGAGAATTCTGACTCACGCGTAGGATATTCCACTGAAAATCAGTCTAAAACCTTTTTGTAAACCACAAAAATATATTTATTTTCTATGCATTTTGGTCAATAAGCAGGGAAATTCCATATCAAAAATATTGATTCATAAATTATGGTTTTGCAACTGGCTTCACCAAGCCTTTGAGATAATGTATGTGGTGGTAGGCTTTACGCCCATCATATTATACCATGATCATGCGATTTGCTTCCTATTGATTATTTATACAAAGTCTCAAGTGCCTCTTAGCTGTCTGAAATCACACACTTATGTATTTCCTCCATGCCTTCCATCTGTTGCACAGCTGCACCTGTCAGGAGAGTCTCTGCAAAGCCCCAGTTTATGCGGCGTGATGTGGGATAAAAACTAGATCAACAGGGAATTCAATACTGTGGTTAAAGAGAGTACCCCACAGCGAGTTGTAACTCTACTTGGCGGCTGAGATACATTAATACCACTAAAGAAAAACTAACAAAGTTTCATATGATAGAGACCAGTTGTCTAGACTACAAAGTGGAGTTTTTTCTAACAGTTATAGAAGTTTTTTCTAGACTCTGAGATGCTTCAATCATAGAATTCTAGAAAAAATGGAAGGAGGGGTCAGATCTGAAATTTTTTAAAGGGTATAAAATTGCCTAAATTATTTGAGATCTCCTCTAAGTCCGCAGCTAGGCCTAGCCAAAATCTTATAAACATAGTTTGATCAAGAAATAATTTATTATCAAAAAAGTTGAGCATCTAAAATGTTGGTCATAAAGATTAATTTAAATGGGTTTGCGTTAGAAGATCAATCATTGATTTCCAGCAATAAGCCTATAATAAACTAATGGGTTAAATTTAGCTTCCTAGCTCTATAATATCTTAAGTACTACTGAACTTCAACTGGAATTTAAGTAAAATGGTACCAAACTTGATGGTAAAAATTGTAAAATTAAAAAAAAATTTCGCGTAGATATACGAATATCCATCTTTGCCCACCATAGAATCTGTCAATTCTGCGGATGTACTTGCCATATGCAAAGATCAATTTATTAACAACTTAATCCCGCTAAGCATGCTTGGCCTTTCCCAACGTTATTAATGGTGAATTTGAGATCTGGTGAGTGTCCAGCTTTGTGGTAATGAATTTTGTAACTTATTCTTTATTTTGCAGTAAACACCTGAGATTATGTCATTACTTAATGACAAAATCCTCTAGTCTTTAAGGAACTACCTCCTCTTCAGGGGCGTAAACAAGTGATAAAGTCTTATGATTTAGGAACAACGTCATGGCAGTAATGGCAGGAGTCAACTCAGGCCAATCAGCATCAGTGAAATGCTTATAAAGAGCATCAATTAGTTCCTGTGCATGGGTACAATTTTGGTCATGAACTGAGATAATATTGGATGCATCAGAGCTTTTCTAGATTATGAGGCACTTAAGCTATCTCTTAACATGCCTTGATGCCACACTCTCCTCCATTCAAATCCAGGTAACCTTTCGTCCATGTATGGCTCTAGAGCCTCAAGAGGGGCTCTCAAAAAGGGTAAGACTTCTCTCATGGAATGTTAAAGAAGTCTGAATTTGAAAGCAGATCTAGCTGGTATGAGGCGTGGCTCACTTTTCATATTATGTTAAGGGTTTTTGCGCAGGGGCCTAGATTCTTAAATTGCTTCTTAATGGGAATGTTTTTAGCGTCCAACATAACTGTGTCTCCTGGCTTATATTCTAGACCCAATCTTCTCATACAGTCATATTTCTCCTTATTGGACTTCGTGCAGCATCCTTATTGGTTTTCACCTCATGATGTACTTTATTAATAAATTTTTAAAGAACCACCACATATTCTTACTTATAACCACAACTGGAATAGATGTTATTGGAAGGATTAAACCATTAATTGGCAAAGTGGATGGAACAACTATAATTAGTAGTATGCAAAATTGTATCTGAATTGAGTTAATGGTAGGTTTAAAGTCTATTATGAATTATATGAATTGGTTATCATTTTAAATCTAATCCAAGCATTGGTCTACTCTTACAGTCTTATCATCAAATTATTGGTGGAAGTATTAAGATTAACATGAACAAATTTGAAGATTTGAACAAAGCTCCTCCCAGATTAAAAAAAGTGAATTGGGGACCATGGTTGCTGATAGTCTCTTGTGGTACACTACGAGTGAAAAAAGTATAAGACAAATTGCTTTTCCATTTGAACAGCTGTGACTGTTAAGTAACAGGAAACGAAATATTCAAGCTAGTAAGATAATCAACAACAATTATGTCAACACATCTGAGATGAGGATATTAACAATCATAGACTGATAAAATGTACAGGAGCCTTCTGCTTTTGTTAAAGTAACTATCAAACCTAGTAGGAGCTAACAATTTGTTTTTATCCTAATGAACATTGGCACTCCTCTGTGAGATAAACCACCTGTGTTATATATCCTTCCAACTATATGTTCAGCAGATAATTTATAAGGTTTTCGAGTTTCCAGGGTGTCCCAAAGTAATATTGTGGTGCTCCTTGATGAGATCCAATCTAAGAGGTCTATTTTTAGTGCTAGTGGTGTCCAACCCAGAAGGGGGAACCGCCATGAATCTCTATTTGCAAATGGGCCAAACAAAGGGATTATTAAAAATAAATTAATTCTTAATATGGCACCTTAGCTAACATCCTAGGAAGCCATATCAGAAGGGGAGGAAGCTTTGAGGGAAACTTTTGTCTTGTGCCCACTTTAGCTGGCAGACCATGGTGGACAGCATTGGGGTGGGAGCATCAGTGACATGGGGCATAAGGAGGTATAGTTGTGGGCTTTCTTTGTTTATGAGGCTGGCGGTGTCCATTGTCTCAATGTATTGAGCAAGTTGGTGCTTAGCAAAAGTGATGAGAGCCAGCACACAAGTGAACGACTTGATGCGCTGATGGGTTTGGGGATAATTGGAGTTAAAAAGCGAAGTTTTTACCCATGTCAATGAAAGTGCAGCTCACACCAAAAGCAAGCTCCTCAATTTCATACTCCGCATCTTTCTCAAAATCATGAGGAAAAATGAGGATGAAAATACCCTCAACAAGGGTCTCAATCGCCCAATAAAGTTGCTGGCGAAGTAGAGTGTTGGCAGGGGCAGCCGCAGCCTCAACCGCCATCCAGTTTAAGAGGTCTATTGATATCCAATAACAGGACCTATAATAATCCCATATCATAAATCATATAATAGCCTTTTGTGGCTCCTTCTGGTTTTGGTTGTATTTGTCAGGGTCTAATTAAAGAAGATGATAAGGGATGGTCCAAGTCGATTTTCTAAACATACTATATCCTTCATATTCTCCATTAAAGCAATAACAGTGACGTATATGAAGGAGGTGAGATCATTTGATGCAAAATTCTCTTGAGAAAATTACAATTTTGGTTTTATGAAGCTTACTTCCCTGTGGTTGAGGGCTCAAGCTGGGTTAAATTTTTGAGAAATTTTTAATTCTTTCCCTTAACTTTATAAAATCATAAGAGAACACAACCTGAGTGAGTGTCTAATTTCAATGGTTTGTCATGTGGCAAGGACATGGGGGGAACAACATTAGATAAAATGCCCAACAATTGGTACAAATTGGGTTGACTGAGATAAACTGTGCAATTAACAACACCAATAAGTTATATCTTCCACCACTGCTAGGAGCTCCTAGTTTTATGCATCTATTATATTTCTTCTTTATAATCTTGCACAAGAAGTACATTAATGGATACTTAAGCACAAATACTCCCACTTGTAGCAATGAAGTGACAATGACAATCTTAAGAGTCATTGTCAACTATGAATCTTTGACTAGGTCAACGTGGTGAAGTATGGATGTGGAAGCATGATGCACTTCACGGCCTTGAAGGCGCCTTCCAATTTAGTATTTCACTCCAAAAATTTGGTCCCACTTGCTTTATATAAGGTCATGGCAACCTCTGAAAGGGTTGGGGTAAACTTCTTTAGGATGTTGCGTGTCTCCAAAATAGCTCCTTAATATCTTCACTAAAGTTGGTGTTAGCCAGTCATGTATTGTCTTCTCCTTGTCTATGGTTATCATGTAACCCTTATCAATTAAAATGTTGCTAAAAAGATGCCTGGAGACTTTATAACTAATTTTTACTAATCTTTGGTTTCATATTTGCTTCTCACAAATACTCAATATCATTTAACAAGTGTATTGTAGGACTCATGGTTTAGTAAAGCCAAGATATCATCCATATAAGCCAATGAATGACCCCTAACATATCTCACAATTCTGCATTAAAAGATTACTTCAATCTCTTCAAACATGAAGGAGAAGGAGCATCTAGAAAGGGTTTGTGCAGAGGAGCGAGTATGAGTTATTGCACATGCTCCAATGTGGCAAGTCTTTTATGGTATACTCAGATGACATTGAATAATTTTCTCTTCACATCCTTTTTGATCAAGGTTTATTTTTAAAAGCCTTTATTTAGTTTTAAATTAAACTTGTTCCACAGCTATACTCTTAAGTTTATGTGGTTTTAGATTATATCTTTAATGCAAGGAAATGGTCAGTTGCTTTTCTTTCCCATTGCCAACAATTTTTTGTAGCTCAATTCAATTCAAATAGATAATTTGATATTCAGCACAGGTGAGATGATCGGAATTAATAAGATTAAAAAATATGGGTACCCTTAGTAAAAGTCAGAAAGCCTTTATACTCATCGCTCAAAGATGTTAACGCCTTTAATGGAGTAGGGCAGTCAGCGGACAAATAAATCCCTAGAGGAGGTGCAGCCTGGGTTTTAAAATATTATAAACTTAAAGTTTTCCTTGTTATTGAACATTTTCAGTATTTGTCTTCAGTTGAACATGGCCTTAGAAATTATATGACCATAAAATCTCCTACAATTTGAGTAAAATTGGGCGAAGCCCAGGAAGCTTTATTCCCACATATTGTCTATGCAACCACTCATACAATCCACCAGGTTGGTTTAATGTAAGGCTTAAACAGAAGAATATGATGTCTGTGCAGCTAAGGTGAGAATTGTTAATGACCTTCCTGAAGGTCATAAATTAGTATAAACCAAGCACACACGTTGTAATGACTTAAAGTTTTTTTATCACCTTCACTCCTCTCTACAACCTTACCTTAAAACTTTTTCAAATATAAATTACATGCAAGTTTGAATGTTTATGGAGAAATGAAACGAACCAAGACATAACGTTTTTATCTCATGAATATCTTAAGTACTGAGAATTCTATTATAAATTAACCCACGTGCAAAGGTGGTGGAAGATCTTACTAAAATTTTTCATATTGCAGCTTATACACTCTTAAAATTAAAAATTCTCAAAATCTTCTGTGTAACCAAATAAAGTCACCATCCATCAGCAATCACTTTCAAGCGTTTGGGCATAAAATAATACTTGCTCTGAAAGAAGGTCTAATGGAACCAGAATTTGGTAATGAGATTTTGAAAAAATGAGTAGCGAGTATGACAAATCTTAGATTCAGCAATTCTTGGTATGGGGTTAGTTTTCCCAATGCATAGATAATTGATTAATATCCCCTATAAGAACATAAAATGGTAAGAAAACTCCAAAAAGTTAGCCGTAGCCAAATAAAAGGCCTTGCAGAGTCCTCTATTAAGTCTAATAAATTAAAGAGTACATAGCAGAATTTGATAAAATGAACTAATCAAACTCCACAGCAAATGCAAATAGTTTGAGAATTACAATTTGAGCAATAATTATTTTCTTAAACAGCTTAGCAACTTGAAACTTATGCATGCAGATCATGCATCAATTTCATGGAATATTGTGGAATCTAAAACAGATACCCAAGCAAATCTGCAATTAGTACGCTGCAAAAGCACCTTGGTATTAGACAAATACACTGGGATAAGAAAGAGTCCATTTTGGTAATGGCAAGGGTACTAGCAGTACAATGAATGTCCACTTATACCCTACTTGCAGTAAGGACCCAAGGTGGGCAATGGATAGGGACATTAGGCCCTGTCAGTTGCTCCTGATGTTCACTGGGCGTTACTATCACATTAGAGATGCTGGACATCACAGTAATCAGTACCTCCACATCCTAGGCCAGAAAATAACTTTTTGGCAAAATCTCCTTATAGATATCCTGGCAATATAGAAAGTTACTGTCTGTAAGGGGAAGAGAAGACATAAACAAACATGCTCATCCCAACTCTTTCTTTTGGTTGCAACAGTGTAGGGTGATAGTATGAGAAATCTGAGACATAAAAATCTAAAAAAACGTATAAACTTTTAAGGCCAAGTACTAGCTGTTACATTCTCATGGTGCAATCAAGTGCACACATGGTAAGTATAAAGCATCAATAGTGCACAGAATTGACAAAAGTATTTAAAATTAAGGATTTCAGTCCTTCCCCTCCCATCAAACATTATAATTTTCCTTGCAATTATAACCTGTTAATTAATCAGCAGATTAATGACCGCACACATCAAATGATTTACAAGAAAACGTTTTATCCACTTCTTGAAAGCCATATTTGGTCTATATAACTCTATACCAAAAATGCACCCTCCTCCCTAATATTACCCAGCCTTATATGCACAGTAGCTGACTAGTGTCTATGTGTGATCACAAATTTCATATGCGCATTTGAATTTCTTGCCCTCTAAAATTCACATTTATGCCAATAAAAAATTAATTACTCAGATCTTAGGCTAGTCATGGTGACCTTGGCCCCATCATAAGAACATGTACTGGCGCCCAATTGGAGTAATATCCATCCAGAAGCAATATCACTACCCAGATTTTATACACAGATCATAGATGAGTTTTTGACAAAGGAATTTTTAATTCCCTTTTTTAATGACCAATAACACTTTGTCAAGTATAAACAAAAAAAGTAAAGCAAGCCAGATACTCTAAATATAGAAATCCAGTCTCAGATATTGTCAAGCGCATCTTAGAAGAATTGGAACATTTTGAATGGAATACTCTGGCAGAAGATATAGCCCTGCATGGGTATCTAAGTTGGCAGAGGTATCTTCCTCTTTTTCATACTGTTTAGTGAAAACCATAAATGAGTATTTGTCCAGTACAAAGCAAAAAACAAATAAGCAAGAAAAATCTGCTCAACATATTTCTTTCACCAATTCTACTTTCAGAAAACAACAGTGTCGGGTTCATAGGCTCAGAGAACAAATGACACAATTTTGGACAAAACAGAGGATATTTTAATCAAAGTACACATTTATTAAATTAGACTATACAAAAATAGTTCAATTAACCAGAAGTGATATCAAAGTTTCTTAAAAGCAAACACACCAGCACCACAAAAAATAATAGCAATTTAAATATATTAATTACATGGAAAAAAAACTCTGGTAATCTGTACGCAGTGCACCATACAGAAATTGCCCAAGCCCTGATGTGATACCCTTTGAATTACATAGAAATTATTTTTTACAATATTGCACATGTACTTTTTAGCCACCATGGACGAGTATCTCAATGAAACGTGAATCCTTCTTATAAGTCAAGATTCTTTTGTGGTAACTTTATTTAATAGGCAGTAAGTTAGGCTTATCCATTTGGGCCCTATATCTATTATAAGATCTGATACCAAAAATTTCACCAAGGTAATGGCTAAACGCTTAGGTGAAGTTGCGTCTGAAGTAATTTCAACATCAAATGTAGAATTCATTACAAAAACATTTTTATAGAAAAACACACATACTGTATCTTACTTCTGCCAATCACAAGCTACTAAAACACTTCTTTTCCTTGATCAGCAAAAGCCTTATATCTGAGTCAATTGGAAGGACTTCAGGACATGTCTACTGAAGGTTAATCTACCCACTAGATTTATCAATTGGGTTATGCTACTAATTTATTCAGCCATGATGGAAATCTGTGTATAAGACTTCCTCACTGGCATTATATACTCTTAAAGAGTTCATAAATAAAGTTGACCCTTTAATCTCTCTCTTATACAATTTTAGTCTGAACCCAATACTTTGATCAGAAAACTCTCAATTTTCTGGTATTTGTGTGCATATTTAAGCACCAGTCAAGATGATGGAATTTTCAGTTGACTTCTGCATATTTTATGTCCAAAAACTAAGATTCTCTCATGATAGAATGAACTATCAGAGAGTACTCAACAGTCAACAATGCATAGTTAACACACAAAAATGAATCTATTATATTTGGTTAATATCTAAACACTGGATACTTTACTCCTTTAGTCAGCTGCAGAATTCAAGTAATGTATCTCAATGTCGCTTAACAGGACAATCAACACATATAATTCCCCTACTTTACACTCACTATGATGAACCGCCATGGGACCTATACACCATCTGGGAGTGTGGCTTGAATCAGGAGGTTGCGTCAACAACCTAATGAAAACTACCACCTGACAATATAACTAAGTATATTGCTTCCCTTATGGCGACTTACAAGTCTTAAAGGCTAAAGTAATAGCCAAGTCATTAATTTTATTCATCAAATGGTTTACAGCATATGCTATAAAATCTTCACAGTCATTTAATGCATCATATTGCGATCTCCTTCAGGGATGTTATAGTCTGGCCACAAATCCCCTGTTAGAATAGAAGCTCTGTATAGCTATGACATAGTGGTGGCATGGAACTAACAGTATATGTGTAACAAGCTTCTCATATATTGGAATCATAGATAGCTCAAGTGACATCTTCTAAACTTCCAACACAACATAGGGCCTGCGCTGCTAGATCAATTATGTATGCGCAACTAGACTTAAAATTTCAAATCATTTTAAATAACTTGCTCAGATATCTATAGTCCCTCCCCTTTGCTACATTACCACATGGTACCCCTACACATTTCAAATGGTTGCTACTAATCACGTAAAGAGAAGAATTTAGGATTCATATATGTGGATAACCCAACCAGAGGGGACGCCCAATATTTCTACACTTGTGAAGTTCATAGACATGTTGATCTTAACTTAATGCTTCTCAACATACAGTCACTATAGCCTCATAGCATACATTGACACGTTTGACAAACCATAACCTTAGCCACATATGAAACAAATCTGAAAGACACACAACATCTATTAATAAATCCACGCATTTGCGCTCATGTATGAAAATTTCTGAGGAGAAAATATTGCACTTCTATATGTTTTAATGCCTCTAGTTCTACCTGCTCTTTATGCAGACAGCTTGGAACTATAGAACACAGAATTGAACACTGCCCGCCCTCCAAGGCTATCTGGTGCAAAGTAATGTTCTCTTCCATCAAGTCACCACACAGGAGTTCAAACTTTCAAGAAATTACATTTGCTTTTAGAATGGAATCACCCATACTTGCCTCACTTCAAGTATTAATGTGTCTATAGCATTATGGACAGTTCAATCTCTTTATCATGGATGCTTTTGATGGAAAATCTCCTTCTTTTTAATAGGCAAAAAAAGCTTCCACTTTCACCTACAAGATCACTTTTAAGCCTGGACATTTAGTCACGTGAAAGCAAAATGAAGGAACATAACTAACCCATGGTTCCCCTTTTAGTTTATGAATCGACAATTTTCTATCTTTTCATGCTCAAACTTGGAATAATGCATATATATGATTAGTGATAACAAACTTCCACATCCTGGCAGTACCAGCTGACAATAAGAGGAGTATAGTCAACTTTGGGGTTTCTCACTTTTTTTTACTTTATTTTTAAAGGTAAACGAAGCGGATCAGCCTTGGAAAATATACCACACCATGTATATTTATCCTGTGCTGGTTTTGAAACAGTTTTAATTAAAACCTGGACCAGAGTGGAGCAGGAACCACCCCGCTATGTTACCACTCCTCTTCTTTAATTTATTTAATTTTCTTCTTTTAATTGAAATTGTTTCCCCCTAATCACCTTGCCCAAATAAATATAGGTTTGTCAGCAAGTTCAAGTTCTACTTAGTTTTTATAAGACTTTAGTTACTAAGATTGGTATATTATATGAAGGTCCTCATTCAATCATTCCACCTGGTAGTAGTTTATATTGAAAATTGACTTTTTTAATAAATAAATTTTTGGGGCACCTCTGCCTTCCAAACTGGAAGATCTCATATTACCCTAAGACATAGAGTAGTGGCAAGAACAAAGTAACCAAAAAATATTTATTTAAACTTAAAAAGCCTCAATGCTTAACAAGGAATGTTATCCCTTATAGGGCTGGATAATTTTATCTAAAATCAGTTTATTAATTTAAGGATTAGGTAATCTTCTTTCTATTCACATAGGGAATATAAATATATATGAATTTTCATATATGGCGAATTTTTTAATTTTTAGACACTTTTCAGCCACCTTGAAATGACAATTTGATTTCATGGCTCAAAGAAAGCTTCTCTGGAGCAACTATTTATATACTGGGGTAGGTTCAGGTCGAGATTGAGAAAATCACAAATGTTCACATGAAGTTTTGATATTTTCATTTAAAGAAAATTCTTTAAGCTCTAACAAAATTCTTAACTGGTGGCTGGTTGAACGGCATATAAATTGGACAAAAATGGCATGAGCCCCTTTCAATGAGGTTCTTTTGACTCTGAGGAAGTTAACATTAGCTCAACTTATACCAAAAATTGTATTATTAAGCTGAGGCTTAGGGATGTACCCTTGATGGACCACTGGTTACACTGAAAAAACTTTTCTATAATAAAGGCCACTACATTAGAGCTTTTTCTAGCCTTTAAATTTTCTATTTTTAGGGATCTTACCAGGGAGCGTATTGCTGGCAAGCTCAAAGTCCCAGCGTTGCTTGATGTAGGAAAATAATAATGGAGAGCAGAAATCACATGATTGAGGTTTGCAGGCGTAGAAATCCATAATTAACTATTCATTATAGATAAATTGAAGGTCAAATGAAGAGATGACAACTTGATGAAATTATTAAAATATAAGGCTTTGGTACATCCATGAACCTAAATTGATAGGGTGCCAACGGAAACAACTGACGCAGTTAAAAGAATTTATAGATATCTTAGAAAAGAATAGTATGGTGTCATGCTTCTAAAGGTGTTTCAAACTTCTGAAGAAAAGCAAAAATTTGGATGAGATATTGAATCTATATTTGGCCAGTAAGCCATTAAGGGTGAGGAATGTTACTTTAGATTAGCGCAGTGGAGAGTTAGTTTAGGGTTAAATAGGGTAGGGGATAAGCAGCTTTCATATTAATAAAAATTAGCAATATCTGTATTAAAGAAAAAAATTTATGGTGATTGGTTGTTATGACAGGTCATTGTAGAGTACAAAACAAATTAAACCCTTGTAGGAAGGGTATGGACACTTTAGTTGGGTGAGGTGAGAAGGCCACAGAGACAAAAGCCCAGTCAAAACGAGTGAGAAGAGAGTTGTCATGAGAATGATGGATGTTAAAAAGTCCAATGCACAAGTTCACACTCAAGAAGAGTACTATTTTAGAATCTTATACAATTACAATAAATTATTTATATAACTAATGTAAGAGAGTCTAAATAACTCCTTAATAACCTACAAGGTGAATTGGGATACACTACCAAATCAAACTGAAATTTGATACCAAGGCTAAGGAGAACCACATGATGGGGTGGGCGCAGTATTTGATGGTGGAGGCGAGGATCAACAAGAAAGGGAAAGCCACTAAGTTACAGAGGAGGGCTACCAGTTTGCTAGACCCCAATGGGATGTTTATCAAGAGTTAGTAGTTATTGTGGTCTAGACTAAGATGTATAATATTTTGATTACTAAAATAAGTGGAAGTGGGGATCATGTCCACATACAATTTGGAGAGTATAAGATTACCTAGACTGTTTAGAGCCTCTTCTAGGAGGTCCGCGGTCAAGACCTGGTAAAAACTCATACAATCATGGTAAGGGCATCTCGGTGTAATAGTTCTATTAGCTTTCACTGAAGTCCAAAAAGGGAACAAAGCTTAAAATTAGCAAAGAGGTCTAAAAATGAAAAGATGGAGGGATTATAGACTACCTTAATGTGTTAGAAAGTGTTCAATATATATAGGGCGCATGGGAATGGTGCCTCAGGGCCTTTATGCCTTATGAGATCAGAAGAATTACTAACTTCTGGATTGACCTTCCAGATAGCGCCCCCATTGTACTGCATCATCCTCATGACCGCAGAAGTGGGGGCGTGCCTCTTGTGTTTTAGAATCTTAAAGATGGGATTCCTGAAGGTGATCTCATCAATTCTTAAATGCGTGATGCTTCATAATTGAATCTTGTTTTGTTGACTTCAGGATAAGGTTCCGCTTGAACTGGTTTGAGAGTTAATCTATTGAGTCTTAAATCAGGATCAGGAGTTTTGGCTTGCTCGTCATCTCAAATCTGGACAACGCCCCCTCATGATCCTGTCAGAAAGATTATAGTCTAGATAATCCAGTCATGCACTCAATTCAACACAGTCCTTTGATTGACATCATCAATATAATATTCAGAGTTTACCTTGTGAATGACCTTATAAGGCCTGGACAAAAGATGTTCAAGCTTGTTCTATTGACTTTTGAGTAATTGGTGATAGAAGAGAATAAGGTCACCTAGTTGAAAAATGGGTAAGGAGGGTCAGCTAACATTAAATCAAGATGTCTCCTGTTGAATTTTAGGCCTAATTTAATTGGGCTGGTTCTTCTGAGATAAGTTGGAGTTTTAAGCGTCTATTGTATGGAGACAATAGACCAGATGGTGACAATAGTTAAGATATAACTCCTTGATAATAACACTTGAAGCCATATTCTTCTGTCATTACTTAGAATATGGCACGCTGCCCTGATCCTACTGATCCAAGTAAATTCTCGACTTAATACAATGTAAAGTGTTAAATACAGAAAAGCTTATAGTTTAAACTATGAGCCTGTGATATTAGTTGATTATGTTCTATTAGTATCAACTTGGAGATAATTATAATGGTTCAATGTTCGCCACATCTTACTCATGACGCCTCATTTTAATGGCACTTAGCCTGAGGAACATGTAATAAGTTCTTTTAAGGGTCTACAATACTTTCTACTCAGGACATCTCAAATGCCTCAGGGTCAGTCTCAAACTTAAAAATATTTCCAAGACAGCGTTTCTGATGCATCTGAAAATAGCTGAATTAATGCTCTTCTCAAGCAATCAGCAGCACATATCAGGTCAATTCTACCAATAATTAGTAATTAATTTTATCAGAAACTTGATTGACACTAAATTCCAATTTTGACATAGACCAACAAATCCCACTTGCCCAAGTCATCAAGTTGACTATATTTATAAAGTCTAACTTAACCAACAAAGCCCTTGGGCCCATGCCATCATAGTTAATATAATTAAGTGGAATTTCTAGGCCACAGATCCCAAGCCTCAATAAACTTAGGATATTACTGATCTATAATCACCAATATTTGATATGATCCATAATAAATTAAACATAAGTCAGAAATATTATGTCCCTATCAAGTATCCGACAATTAAGTGCAGTCAACTACTCAACATCTCTCTTCCAGTGGTGGTAATGTTGCCTTACGTGGTGTTAAAATCTTGGGATTTATAACTCGCTTTACACCCTGGATTCCAACTGCACAGATTTATGGATCATTGCGTTGATTATTTGAATGAAATTGAGTAACTGGGGCAATAATAGTATAAAAGACTATTATAAGAGTTGAATCCTCAAAAGCCACGTTGAGAGTATTGTCCAAAGCTAGACAGGTGCTTCTTCCTCTTGAAGATAATTTGAACTGGTAAAGAACAATTCCCTATTCCCTTCTCGCAGAGCTAAGCGGAGATTTTGATTTTGCCAACCTAAGAGTATCTGATCCATGCACTCTTCTCTTAAGAGTAATGCTAAAACAAACAATGTTTAAACAACTTAAGCTAGTATCAGTGTGAATCT
Source organism: Massospora cicadina (assembly GCA_022478985.1). Lineage (NCBI taxonomy): Eukaryota > Fungi > Entomophthoromycota > Entomophthoromycetes > Entomophthorales > Entomophthoraceae > Massospora > Massospora cicadina. Next base: position 28,968 of record JAKSZP010017183.1, read on the forward strand.
AATTTTATTAGGAAATTCATTGAAGTTTTTATAGTTAGAATTGGCACACAACTTTTCAGCTGTCCAATGAGAATATTTGATCTCCTATACTGGTTTTGACCCTTAGTGTTAGGCACCAAATCTCGTCAGGTATCGTTGCCCTGGGTTTTCTAGGCAGCGTAATCCTTGGGCATTTGGCGGACCAAACAATTGGTATTAGGTACATGAAACCAATTGTTCTGGTGGATGATGATTCCACTCTTCCTCCAGCGTTCAAACGTTTTGGTAGTTTCCAATGGATCCAATCCATTACGCTCTGAACAATTCCCTATAATTTGATTATTGGGGATTATCCCAATATCGAATTGTTGCTTAATTTCATTGGGGATGATGCCTGACAAAATTATCTGTTGGTGGCCTCAATTATCATTGGGAATGATTCCTGACAAAATTATCATCTGTTGGCAGCCTTGATTATCATTAGGGATGACTCCCAACAATAATTCATAGTTGGCGACTTCTAATATCATTGGGTATTCCACCTGACATTATCCTCATCAGTTGGCCACTATTGCCGACCCTCTACAATTATAACATAATTGTAAAATCTCATATTTGGTCAAAGCATTGTACTATGTGGTTATCTGCAATCCCAACACATCCCCCTTCCTGACCAGATATCCAATGGAAGATAGAACCCTCAGGAATAGAAGCTGTCTCAGCTGGAACTTATATTTGGTTTGTCATGTTTCTATGTCTTCAGTGTAGTGCAGCTCTGTCCGCACTCAACGCCCATATGTTATGCTCAGTTTGATGACTTCACATCCTTGATTTCTACCCGTTGCCACCTCTTCTCAAGCGCAGTTCCCATGACATTATGACATGCCAGTCCCTTCTTTGCATCAGTTGTGAGAGATCAACTGGTCCACCTGTACAAACCCCAGGACGGGTTGTTGGCACTCTTGCCACCTGTACAAACCCCAGGATGGGTCTCAACATCTCATTGATAGGGACTATTCCAGTGGACCTAGTTTCAGCCCTTTCTGATCCTGCCAATGCTTGGGACTTGTGCCCATAAATTTTCCTCCCTCCACACTCAGTAGGTGGAAATACTACTAGATGCATTACTGTTCAAAATAAAAATGTTTTTTAATTTTTTAATTTTTTATTTTTTTAGTTTTTATGCATTTTTTTATTGTATTTATCTTTTCTCTTTTTTTATATTTATATATTTCTAAGTCCAATACTTTTTGTATAATGTGTGGACCTATTGCCTATTTGACCATCTTCAATATTCAATCATATAGGCTTCATTTGCCAACTTGATAATTTAGAATGGCTCCATCCATAGGCGTCCAACGCATTTTTTATTTAGATTTCATTGTCATTTTGAATGCCCAAAAATTGTAATTTAATCAGGATATTGGCCAGTCAGGATAGGTGATGTTCAGCACTCATCCCCAAAGCTGGCTCTACTGCTGAATACAATATTGGCAGTAATGCGGCTTTCTGCCCATATAACAGTTTGAATGGCGTTTTCTCAATCCAAAATTTATCAGGATCTGATCCTAATCTTATCAATGGATATGTTTTTCTTTATCCAAATTTGTCTCGATCAGATCCTATTTCTCAGCTTTAATTTCCAATTCAAACTTTTGATTATATCTGCTCATAGACATTTAACTGATCCACTATCTGAACAGATTAATTTGGTAATGATTTTCTTTGCTAAAGTTGTCTGGATCAGATACTTATTCTAGGATTTTTCACGTTATTGCTCATTAAACAACTAATTTAAAATCAACTGACTTCATCCACTATTCTCTGGATTAATCACCTCACATTTCTGATCTCATCCAACGCCTTGGGACTTTTCATGGCAGACCCAGTTGCAACCCAAGATGGTCCTGCTAATGGCTTTATTCATTATAGATATCTGGTGGAACAGGTTCTCTTGCAGTGCTAGATAGTTCCACATCTAGACGCAAGGCCTTTTCCCAAATTTTGGGAAGTTTCATCCTCCACTTGAGGAATCACAATATTCACAAATTGCCATAATCTTTTCTCCCAATTTTGGGCGGCAAATTTTCCCATCATTCCATCTTCCCAATAGTGGCTAGTTGATTTATTCTTCCACTTGAATCCATCAGGGTTTTCCTTTTAATAACTTGATTCTGCTGAATAATGACTTTTTCAACGTTTTCTAAAATATCATCTTCTAAATCCACCAAAGTGTGATCATCCTCAGTTGGAATTTTGTTATAAGATTGATTGGGTGCATCAAAAGTTGCTCCCAACATCTTCAGATGGTCCACCATCTGTGAGGTCATTATTTTGGTTATTAGTGCTGATGCCATAATCTGATGCAATTTGCAGTAGGGCTGAAGTGCCGCCTGCATGGCTATGCGTGCATCAAAATCATCTAGCACTTTTGCCCCTGCCAGGATCTGGGCTTCTTGATAAAATCAGTCGGCAAAACTAGCCAGGGCCTCATCTTTGCGGAATTGGGTACCCATGAACTTTTGTTTACAATTTGCCATCTGAATAGGGCTTCCAAAATCCAACATAATGTCTGCTCTTGATTCTGCGTACAACCAATTATCTACATTGAGAAAGAGGTAGCACTAGATTTTGGCAGTCTGTGCTAAGGCAGTTCATTACAGTCACTGCTTTTTGTCAGTCTGCATAGCTGAAAATGGTCATCTCAAATAAGCGAAAATATGCTATGGCGTTATCCCAGTGAAAGGTGGGCAATTTTGGCATATTTTGAAATTCCTCAGTCACTCCAATCATAAAAATCCTTGCCCAGCTACTCGAGAAGCCATAGGAGTGGCTTTAGGAGTTATTTCTGAAGCACCAGAAAATGGTTTGGTATCTTTTGGGGTGGAGAGATCTTCCCAATTGGAGTTTTACTTGCCTTTTAATCGGCCTTATCTGCCTCAAATTGTTTGCAATCACATTTTGTTTCTCCAACTCCTCTATAAGCTTGGTCATTATTGTCATCTCCTCAAGTAACCGTTGGATGCGTTCTCATTCTGCTTCCCATTTGGTTTTCTAAAATAAAATTTCCTTGATGAGTTTGCCCTCTTTCCACTTTAAAGAGGTAACTTTTATGCATAGGTTGTTATTAACTATTCCTAGTTGTTTAAGCGTTTCCTCCATCTTAATCATACGCTCCTCCATTTTACTAACATTGGCCTGAGAAGATGAGCTGAGCACATTCTCATTGATGGCCTGTAGTTTCTACCCAGAGCTTTTGAAGCTCTTTCTTAAAAGACATCGTTATTTTAAATTGGCTTTTAACAACTCAACTACCCCCTGTAGTGAGCACCAATGTTAAAATCTTGGGCTTTGTAGCTCGCTTTTAGCCCTGGATTTCAACTGCACAGATTTGTGGATCCTGGCGTTGATTATTTGAATGTTGTTGATATACTAAGCAATAATAGTATGAGGACTGCTTATAGAGTTGAATCCCCAAAAGCCACGTTGAGAGTATTATCCAACGCTAGACAGGTGCTTCTTCCTCTTGAAGATAATTTGATCTGGTAGGGATACTTTCCTTATTCCCTTCTCACAGAGCCAAGTGGAGATTTTGATATTGCCAACCTAAGGATATCTGATCCTTGCACTCTTCTCTTAAGAGTAATGTTAAAATTAACCAATGTCTTAACAACTTAAGCTAATATCAGTGTGAATCTAATTTTATTAGGGAATTATTTGAGATTTTTATAGTTAGAATAGGCACACAACTTTTCAGCTGTCCAATGAGAATATTTGTTCTCCTATACTGGTTTTGACCCTTAGTGTTAGGCACCAAATCTCGTCAGGTATCGTTGCCCTGGGTTTTCTAGGCAGCGTAATCCTCAGGCGTTTGACGGACCAAACAATTGGTATTAGGTACATGAAACCGATTGTTCTGACCAATGGCAATTCCACTCTTCCTCCAGCATTCAAACGTTTTGGTAGTTTCCAATGACTTCAATCCATTACGCTCTGAATGATTTCCTATAATTTGACTATTGGGGATTATCCAGAATATCAAATTTATTGCTTAATTTCATTGGGGATGATGCACAACAAAATCATCATCTGTTGGTGGCCTCAATTATCATCAGGGATGATTCTTGATGAATTTATTGTTTATCAGCAGCCTCAATTATCATTGGGGATGATTCCCAACAATATATCAAAATCAGCGACTTCTAATATCATTGGGGATTCCACCCACACAATATTCTCATCAGTCAGCAACTATTGCTGACCCTCTACAATTATAACATAATTGTCAAATCTCATATTTGGTCAAAGGGTTGGACTATGTGGTCATCTGCAATTCTGACACATGGCTAGGGCTTGAGGCTGGATAATTTTATCAGCTAACGCCCTCATAGTTAGATTGGAGATTTTGGGAGTAAAGGTTTCAAGCAAATTCTGAATGCTACTTGGGAGTTGGGGAGCATGTCAATATATAGCTTCAAAGGAGGACATTTTTTGACTCAGTGGTAGCTTATTCTGTAGGCATGCAAAGCGCTGGATAAATAATGATCCCTGTGAGCATTATCATAGGCGGCCATCTTCCATAAAATAGAGACAAGGGTTTTATTAGCATGTTCCACCACCCCGTTGGTGGATGTGTTGTAGGGGTGGAGAAACTTTGGTTAGTGTCAATAAGAGAAATAAGTTTTTAAACTAAGTATAAGGTGAAATTTAACCCATTGTCTATAGTAAACTTTGTGGGCATCCGTGATGGGTGAAAATAGATCAAATAAGGAAGAGAGCCATGGCTTTTTCAGTAGCAGCGGGGACTGAGATCTCCTTGAACAATTTGGTCAGATGGTCCATGGCTAGGAAGATATATATATGCCATTGCAATACAGTGGGAAGAGAGCCTGTCTACCGATGCTAACAACGTTGAAGGGTCCCATTGGGTTGACAACTGTGTGTTAATATCAAGGACTGGCTCACTCTTGAAATTGGCAAGTCATACAAGCCTCCAAGACCTCTTGGATGGTCTCCACCATTTGGTCCCAGTAACATCTTGACTTCAAACTATTCCTGAGCCTTCTTAACTGTTCCGTGTCTCACAGTAGTATGTTCCTTTAGGATAACGTCAGTTTGTGAAGGAGGGAGAACATAAAGGAGCCCTTTCTTATTGACTCTCTTGTGAGCAGTCCGTCCTTTATTTGATTGTCTTGGGTCATCTTTTGGAGCTCATCTTGGATCTCAGGAGTTTTCAGCTCCCAACGCTCAGGTCAACCAATTAGATCATACAGTTAGTCCTCCTTGGGGTCAAAGCAGCTAGCACTGGCATCCTAGAGAGGCTATCATCGTTTTAATGGATCGCACCTGCCTGATAAACAATGGTAAAACCATAGCTCTTCAGTCATAAGGCCCATATGGCTAAATGGCCATCAGAGTCCTCGTCTGTTGGAGCCACCATAGCGGGGATTGATCAAAGACAATGGTAAAATGGTAATATGGAGATATGGATGAAAATTTTTAATGGCTAGCAAGACATCCTGGCATTTTTTCATGGCAATTCTTTAGTTACATTTGGCCTTACTCAGAGTCTTGCTAAAATAGGCCATAGGCTGGTTGACCTTATTTTCGTCATGATGAGCTAGGATAGCCCCCAATGGCGACATTGCTTGCATGGAACAAGAAGGGTTGGTCAAAACTTGAGTGGATTAAGATGGGTTTAGTATAAAGAGCAGTTCTCAACACATTAATGGCATGTTCTTGTTATGGCCTCTATTTAAAGGGCAAGTTATTCTGCAGGAGGTAAAATAGAGGCTCAGCTAGGTCAGAAAAATTGAGGGAAATTGATGATAATTACCCATCATGTCTATGAACGCCTAATACCTTTTGGGCTCTGGGGGTGTGAAATCTTTTCTATGGCATCACCCTTTTCCAGTATGGGCTGGATGCCATACTTTGAAACTTTGTGTCCCAGAAACTCTATTACTACTGGAAGAAGGAGTATTTAAAAGATTTAAGCTTTATAGAAGCTTTTTAGAGCTTATTAAATCTTCCCTAAGATTCTTGGCATGTCCATTAAAATTTTTTATAAGACAGTAATGTCATCTATGTTGACGAAAACACATGACAGCTTTAAGTCCCTAAGGATCCCATCCATGGTGCATTGGAAAGTTACTAGCGCGTTATAAAGCCCTAGGACATCCTTATGGGCTCAAACAATTCTTCATTGGCTATGAGTGCACACTTGGCTCGATCTTCAAGGGAGAGCTCCACCTGCCAATATCCACCAGCAAGGTCCATTGAAAAAGTAATGCAATATGGTGAGAAGTCAGAAGGATTCATCAATTTGTGGCAGAGAATAACTGTCCTTCTTGGTGATGGAGTTAAGTCATAATAGTCCATTACCACCCAGTGGCTGTAATCCTTCTTAAAAACCAGCAGGAAAGTAGAGGCTCAAGGGCTGCATGAAGGCATAAGAAGCCAAACTTCAAGTAGTTGTCAGCGCACTACCACCACCTTGGCTTCTTCAACCTTGCTCTTTCAGTAAGGTTGGGACTGAAAGGGGGAGCGTCCTCATCTCCATATGATGTAGGCCTCCATTAATTATCATGAAGTCGTAGGTTGAGGTCAAAAATAATTATGAATAATCCTCTAACAATTCTGAACTTTGCGCTGTTGATCTTCAGTTAGATCCTTTCCAACCTTGGTGTTGACTAAAGTCCTGATGGGGCATCTTCAACCCAAAGTCCCTTAGGCTCCCAAAACTATGGACATCGTCACAGCCTTTAATGGTAGGAGGAGGGGATAGGGTTGGGACTGTTTGGGCATACACCTTGGGTTTGTTGGTAAGGTTATCCAAAAACACTGATATAGATTAAGCATAAGCTGGATCTAGAGCTCCTTGAAGGTTAGCACCTCCTCTGTGGACAGGTTGTCTAGGCCTCAGAATACCTTCAGGTATCTGGAGAAATTGTTAACATAGACTCGGGTGCCAGCAATGACTAGGGACTTTGAAGGTATAGTGATCTTTCTAAATAAATAGATCAACATGCCCTCTTGTCCATCAACAATTGAGGCGATTGGAACTGAGAGCCCCTTACGTGTTATTTGAGCCAATTGATTCAGCCCTCACTCTCTAGTAGGTGACTTGGGCCTTGAACTCTATCTTAGGGTAGTGGGAGGTTTCAAAGATCATGGGGACCTGATGCCCTAGTAAGGATAGGAATCTGACATTGTAATTGACTACTGCTAAGCAATCTCAAAGGGACTTAGTTCCAAGAAGTAGGTCATAGCTAAGGTTATCCAGAGTGATGGTGGGGTATTTACAGAGAGCTTTCCAAATTGAATAGGTAGGGAAGAATAAGCCCCTATAGATCGAGTACATTGCAAGCCATCCATGCCATACTCCATATAATGTGGCAAATATGGAGCGATCTTGATGCGCTTTATCAACTTGTACAATATTATTTTTATGAAGGAGCCACTGTCGATTATGGTGAAGAATGAAAATCTTATGAACTCAAACTGTGATTCAGGTGACCAGACTTCCAAACTGGAAGGGTAGCGTGAGGAAAAATGGGAGAGTCATTGGAAGAATAGTAAACAGTATCAATTTATTTGTTATCAAAGAGTACCAAAACTTCTTCTTTGGGTACAATAGCTCCAGGATTGTTTGAGGTTATGGATGATTCTTTAGGCGTGGGTAGTGATGTCAGCATGTAGCGCCTCATCCTTAAGGCTGAAGGCCCCTTTCCCGCCTCCTCAGAAAGTTGTTTCCAGCAGGTCTTGGCGCTGAGTCTGAAACCGATACAGTAGGTGCATTGAGGTCAAGTGTTTTAGTTCTTGACCACAGGGACTCAAGGAAGGTTGGAGGGACCTGAAGAGGTAGCCTTGGAGTGCAGGATCGATGCAGTTATCTTCTTTATCTGCTTCCTTTATTCTGGATGCAGGTAAAACCATTATTTTGTCCTAGCATACGCATTTGAACCTTGGGGTAGGTTACCAACATGGAGATGACAGTGATGATAGCATCAACCAGGATAATATGATTGGTGGTAACTAAAGGTTGCGCTTGGTCATAGAGATGGCTGGTGAGCTTTATTGGGCTCTCCCCTTTGTTCAGGAGGATACCCATAGATGATTGTTTTTGGTTGGCCAGGGTTTTATTGCTGCCAAATTTCTTGGATCAAGGCTATATGGACCTGTTCCCAAATTTTGCACACCTTAAATGAGGATTATGATCTCCAGGCAGTGCTGTTGAAGCAGGAATGAATATGCTTCACTTTCTGCTGGTTGATGACCTCCTTCATGAAACTCTCATATGCGTAAAGGAAGGAGGCAATGCTTTCATGAACAGGGGAGAACTTTTCAATAAACTAGGTTTAAATTAAGTTATAAGAGAAGTGGAGAGGGTGTCAACTCTAGGGATGGGCGCAGGCTTGGATATCTCGGTCTCTAAATAGTCGTGGAGGACCTTCTAACTCAACCATCATTTTTAGTTCAAAAGGTCCTCTTGGATATCATCCCAGTTTTGGTTGAGGGAAAAAATGGAAGCCTTATGCGCGGCCTGCTCTTTTAGGGATTGAATGTCAGCGCTATGAAGGAGAAGCTCACTCTCAAGGGTGTTCAAATGGGACTTGAATCCTTGACAGGTTTGTTCAAACTAAAAAATGCGACTATTGGTAAGCTTAGTGAAGGCGCTAAAAGTATACGTTGCATCTGACAATGCCTTAATGAAGACCCTATGTTGAGGGGAATTCCGTCTACTTGAAGTTTGCATCCCGGAGCTAAATATGATTTGATTGCATAAGGCAGCCAGAGCTGCTAACACATCCGTTCATCAAGGGTTTCAGGGTCTCTAGGGGTAGGTACCGCGGGACCTGAGGGTTTTCAAGGTCCATGAAACCTTCAATTCCTTTGGGTCCCTCACGTCCTTTGGGGCCTTAAGGCCTCCTAGTTCCTTCAGGTCTTTCAATTCAAAGTTGTAGTCGCAAGAGTCCAGCTCATGATAGTGTTGTTGCAGGTACCATACCAGATCTTCAATTTGATGGAGGCGCTGTTTCTATGCAGCTTTAAGAAATTTGATATTATAATGCAGCTGGTCCTTAAAGTAGGAAGAAATCCCAATATCTAACATTACGATTTGGCCTTAGCCTTCATTAATTCTCTTCAGTTATTAATAATGACCTTGTGATTGGTGTGGACAAAAGAGGAGGCTGCATTGTAAAATCAACACCATGGGAGTGTAAGGTTTGGGTAATCCTGAGTTGTCAGGAGACTACATGATGGTGCAACTCAACTAACTGGAAGAAGTGATTAATAGCCAAGTGAACAAAGTTTCAAAGATCATGTTAAGTTTCCAGGGTGAGTTTTCCTGCTGGTATTAGGGCTGAGGTATAAATTTCCAGCATGGTAGTGGGCATGGAAGTGGCATGGGAGTGGAGGGAGCGGGCACCCACAGATTAAATGTCATTTAATAGCTGTTGGACAAAATCGTTAAGGTTCTTATACTGAAGTTGATACTGATTTTCATCAAGTGAGGGCAAGGAGATATGGAATGTAGCCCAAAAATTCTAGACTCTCAGGCTGCGTGGGTGCCACTTCATGCTGCGTGGTACTAATCCATTGTGAAAAGCTTCTCAACTGATCAGCAGATTGATCTATGTGACTGCTATATTCTCCATTATTTGTGATAGACGTTTTCACTTAAGACAACTTGAAACCCCCTGTAGTGAGCACCACTTCTCTCAGTGTAACAGTTCTCTTGACTGTCACTTAAGTCGAAAAATGGCTTCAAAGTTGAAAAATAGTTGAGAGGTTGAAATAAAAAGATAGAGGCAATATATACTACCTTTTTGTGCTAGAAAAATGTGATTCATATAGGGCGCATGGAGACATGGTCCCTCGGGGGCCTTCATGGCCTCATAAGATCAGGATCATTTTACAGCTTCTGGATTGACCGCCTGAATGGCGCCCACATTGTACTGCGTCGTCCTCATGACTGAAGTGGTTGGGGAAGCGCCTCTTATGATTTTGGAAGTGGGTATAAGGTTCTTGAAGATTATTCCTTCTATTCTTGTACACCTGATGCTTCCTGATTGGTTCTAGTTCAGTACCTTCAGGATAAGTTCCATTCATTCTGGAAAATAGTTGATCTGTTGAGGCTCAATTTAGGAGCAGTGAATTTGACTTGCTCATCATCTTGTATCCTGACAGGGCTAGCAACAGTTTACTAAATGTGAGTAAGTTAACCAACAAAAAGGTTCATTAGAAGAAAACCTATTTAAGGAGGTTAGAGTTGGTTACTAATTCTTAATTTTTGGGTCAAATCTTATACTACCCAATTGGATCAATTTACCTCCCTTGTTTGTATAACATCTTAATATGACCAAAAACTCAAACCTGATCAAGGATTATAGAACTAAAATTGTTTTTTAAGATTGAGTTTCTGCGTGGATAGTGATAAATAACCCAAAAAAAAACTTTTCTGTCTTGTTGTAATTACTTATTGCAATAAATTTGATTCAAGACTAGGTAACTTTGATAATTATTAAAGGATATTAGTGAGCATACAACGTCAGGTAGCAGTTGGGCTAGCAAAGTAATGTCACAGGATCAGGCTCTGCACCATCCAAGATTTGTAAATTCCCCAACAAAACAAGCAGCCTAGATAAAAATAAAGAACCGGTAGTTAGTATTTCCACAGATATTTTAGCCTGGCAAGCAAAGTGTAACCAGTTTATCAGTACTCCAAATTCCCAGCCCCTGTCAGCAGTGGAGCGCTGGGTTCAAGTTCTCCTGGATATTAATCAAACGGCACTTTGGGAAAAGTTCTGAGGAGATGTTGTAAAAATTTACTAGTTCAGGTTTGTATCAGCAACAAATCCTAGTAACCTTTTTACTGCACAGGTTCATTTTCATAATGCACTTTGTCACCTTGTATGGTAGATTATCGTTTGATAATAGTATGCCAACTATTGTCTGTAGTTGAGTATGAATTCTTATATTTTGGCCCAACGCTCATCCAGTATTCCCAAATAAATACTTGTAATGTTGTAATTGTATTGATTCATTCCCTTGTTCTGTCTGACCTGATCTTTACTGAGATACACTGGTGACAGTCACTTCAGTCTAACACACAGTCAGCAGCTATCCCTGATTATGACTCCTTCTTTGCTATATCCACGCTCAGATCTTTACTCTTTTCTCTAAGAGTCTTCCAATTATCGCACACAGCAATAATATCCCTGAGAAAGAATAGCTTAATGGAAGCTGATAATAGTTTGCTTCTTGAACTAAATACCAAATGGATAGCTTAGAACTATATAACTCTGTTCTTGTAATAACTCCTTCTTTTATTATAGTGAACCCTAGAGAATTTATAGTGAGGATTCGGTCATCTAACCCTCAGTTGACACCTCTTCAATGAAATGGCAGCCGTTGCCATTGAATCACCCATCCTCATCTTGGCAGCAATGGTCTTCCTCACCCTGGTTAGGATTCCATTATTGGACATCCTTGAGACCTAGTTGGAAAGAGTCAGAAAACGTGTCCCTAACGTTTTCCTCACGATCCAAGTAAACCATATATGGGTAGTGACCTGCTTAGGTAATGGAACTTATTACCCATTAAGGCAGGTCACACACCAAACAATCAATTCTCTAGTTGCAGGTGACATCATTCGCCATAAAACTTGCTATTCATTCTCATTTAGTGGTGATGAAACCTGACCAATCCCAATTGGTACACCTGATAGTTAATTACTATCAGATGCCCCTATTTCATTGGCAACTTCACCCGATGAGATCTTAAATATTTGTCCAGATTGATCCTCAATGGATACAACAAGGCAGATATCCCAAAATTTTTAAACGTAGTTACTCAAACTCAGGCCAAACTAATTTCCAATTCACTTCGCCTTAGGGAATTTTCCCCTAGTGATTTCTGGTAATCTAGCGGGCTGAGACTATGGGCAAAAGTCCCAACACATCCCCCTCTTGCCTAAATTTCCAGTGAGAAAAGGACCAGGGCATGAGAACACCACTTCAAACACTTGGTCAAACACTTCATTGGTTCGAGCGGTTTACACTCATCAATACTCAATGCTGCTCAGGATGACCTTTGGCATACAGCGCTCTTCCTCTTCCTCCTTGCTACCACCTTCTCAGAGCGCGGTCCCCACAATCTACTGTTGTGCCAGGCTGATAAATTAATCATGTTGACACTAGTCCCAGGATCAAGTTTTCCCCTGTCAGGGCATATGACTTGATGTCATATTCAGGATTCTTGGTCTGGCATCCTTGTTTTCATGATTTTCTCCTCATCCTAGACAGGAGACTCTTACCATTGATGTTTGTTTCATGGCTCAATTAAGAATACTTATTTTTATTAGCCCTGGTTATTTCTCTCATAACCTCTTGTCTCAAGTCATTCCTAATTCTTCTCTTGGAGAGCTTATCTCATTAATTTTGAGATTAATTTCTCCAAAATTGGAGCTTAATGGATTATAGAGTGCATAATGTCAACTTCCATATAAGTCAGACATCCCCTTCTCATTTAGCTCATATGCCAAATTCTGAGACATGGTACCAGCAGCTTCTAAACAATTTGTCAGATCACTACCTCTGTTTCTTCCAACAGATGAGTCAGGATGCTCAGCGTAACCTCTTCTATGGTCCTTCCAGGACTCATACGCCTAGTATGGCGCCAGCAGCTAGTCCTTCCATCAAATTACCAGAAACGATAACTAATTCCTCTGAAACCAGGCATGCAATCATTTTGAACAGCTCTCAGCTGATTCTTCCTCTGCCGTCAATTCCAGACTTGGACTTTAAAACTCTCCTGGATTCAGCTCCTTTCACTGATGCACTGACCATCATCATAGATGCTCCAGAGATTATGCCATTTGCTCTCGATTGCTCATTTCTTTCTGAGTAAGACCTGCTTCCTGAGTTCCTCTTCAGACTTTGACAATATTACAAACCCTGTTTTCTGGCTACCAAGCTCACCATCAGTAACAGTATTCACTTCAAGCTTCCCTACGCTAAAATCTGGGCCTAAGTAACCAAGTCTTTGTCCCTAGTGCTGAATCCCTCTGATCTTGATAACATCTTGGATTGGGATACCGCTGCTTATGCTCTTCGCTTTTCTGGACAAGTTCTTTGAAGTAGGTCCATGAAGCTTCCAGCCTCACCCAGGTTTCACCACTCGTTCAGCTTTAGCTTCCAAGAAGCCCATATTCATCACTTGCAGGATGCCATTCACTCCCTTCATGACTATCTCTTCGCTGGTGCTTCCCATCAGTATCTTCTGCTGATGGCATAGATAGGGGGCATGATTCAGCAACTACCGTCAAACATCCCTTGTTCATTGCCAGCCTATATGTCCAGTGTTCTTGATGAAGCCCATCGTCAGGCACTCAAGACTAATCTTCCAGCTCTGGTACCATATCGGGATTACTTGGGGTTATTTGCCAATTGCCTCTTCTCATAATGTTTCTTTCCTCCCCACTCCAGGGTTTTGAAATTGGCTTCATATGACATCTCAATTTCCCTTCCTCTAGTCACTTTCTTGCAGGGCTCTGCATCCACTCAAAGAATGTGGTTTCATGTAGGTCTAGCCCTTGCTAGCCTCTGATCTCACATCAATTTTGATGGGTGGTTCATTCCTACTGTGATCCATCCTCCCTCCCCCAAGAGGCGACATAGGTGGAATCATCCCCATATTGAGGACAATTAATGAAGAATAAAACTTACAAAATTATATCAATTTTATCTCTGTGCGGTTTATAATCTCTTTTTTCCATTATCTTTTATTAATTTTTATCTTTATTCTTATTTTTTCCATGGGACTTGACCTTGTTTCAGTTCAGCGGTCCATCTTTTTATTTTTTCCCAAACTGGGTGCTGGGTACTTAAACCTGCCAGTTTTCTATGGTTCAGAGGTCCTTTTTTGGACTTGCCCATCTAGATTGGTTCACAGGTCCTTTTTTTGGACTTGACCTAATCATCAGGACATGAACAACTTTTTGGTTCATTGGTCCTTTAGGAACTCTTTTATTTTATTCATCAATCCATCGCTTCTGATACTTAGCATGGAATTGATTCACAACTCTTCCATCCAATAGATTCTTGATGGAGTAGGCATCAGTCGCCATCTTGGCGATCACTTCAAAAGGACCCAACCACAATGCATCTAGTTTGTTTCTAATTCCAAAACCATCTATATCACAATAGGCAACTTTTTCCCCTATTCGATATTCTGCTAAGGCTGATCAGTTCTTATCATCTGTCAATTTCACTTATAAACTTTTCCTCAACAATGTATCAAATACTTGCGATTGCATATCAATCAGTATATATGTCAGTCGGCTCAAATATTGCTTGTTACTCATCCATGATGTAGGTTCCACCATTATATATAAAATCTGTGGTAACGCGGCCTTTCTTCTGTATAACTCAAACAGCGTCTTTCCCATCACTATATGATGACTAATATTGTAGGCGAACATCACCAAGCTCAGGTACATTCCCCACGTGGAAGTTCTTCCTGTGACTAGCTTCCTCAGCGTCGTGGCCAGCATTCCATTCACCCTTTCTACTAGTTCATTTATCTCCAGCTGGTAAGGTACTGACACAACTCCTCTGATCCATTATCCCATTCAATCTCAGGATCACATGAGATGTGAAGTTGGTCCCATTGTCACTAAGAAGGACCTATGGACATCCATGCTGGTATACTACTTGATCCAGGATGAACCTTGAGGTACTGGTAGCATCTACTTTTGCCAGGGCCTTCATCTCGACCCATCTCATCAGATGGTCTATAGCAACTATAATGTACTTGGCTCCCCTTGTGCTCATCATTAGCAGTCCCATAACGTCATTGTACACCATGTGCCAGGCAAATCCAGGGCAGACCAGTCGGTATCCAGTTGTATTGTTATGTGGTTTATGCAGCTGGCACTCCATGCAACAAGCTAGATAATCCACAACATCATAGCTAATAGATTCCCATTAATAGTCTGGCGAATATGATTGGTTGTTTTACTCAGGCCTCCATGCTTAACATTCTTGTGAGCTGCTTTCACTATAGCTTCTCTTTCTTATGGTTTCATGAATAATAACCACTTCCCATTGATCGTCTTAAATACTTGTCCATCCATAGTCTTGGTGTTTTCAATCACTTTCCAAAGTGCACCTTGGATTTCTTAGGGCTTGTCCCCGATTTTTCCATCAATCATTCTCTGTAATAGCTCATCCACCTGCGAGTATACCATCTGGACCATTGGTAACTGCGATAAGCCATCTGCATTCTGGTGAGAAGCCCCCACTCAGTGGATAATCTCATAATCATAAGCTTGAAGCTTAAGTGCCCATCGGACTAGTCGTCCTTCTGGCTCTCTCAAATTGTGCAGCCAATGCAGCGAAGAGTGGTCTGTCGCCACTTTAAAATGCATTCCGTTGATGTACACCCAAGACTGCCTACAAGCTTAAATGACTGCAAGGCATTCATGCTCAGTCACAATGTAATTCCTCTCAGCAGCTGAGAGTTTCCAGCTTGCATACCCCACCAGATGTTTGTCTCCAAGTTCATCTACTTGGCTTAGTATGGCGCTGATCGCCGTCAAGTTGCATTGGTTTGAATAATAAACTCTCAAATAAAATTCAGATATTTCATAATTGGTGAACTATTAAATATTAAAATAGCTCATCAAAGGAGTCCTGGGCTTCTTCATTCAATGTGAATCTTTTTTCAGATTCTTCAATAAATGGAATAATGACTCAGCTATTCAGTAAAAGTCCCAAATAAATCTTCTATAGTATCTGACCATCCCAAGGAACACTTGGATGTCTCAGACACTCTTTGGTACAGCCATCCGTTCTATGGCTTCTATCTTCTGGGTTTGCAGCTGCAATCCACTGGAGCTGATTAAAAATCCCAGATATTTCAACTCTTACTTAAAGAAGTGGCACTTCCTTGGCTTAATCTTCAGGTTAGCCATGGATAGTCACTTAAATACTTCTTCCTTGTGGCGTAGGTGATCAGTAAAAGTCCTACTGAACACATTTATATCGTCCAGGTATACCAGGACGCAAGACAACTTCAAGTCACTTAATATCACATCCATAGCCCTCTGAGCCGTTGCACGCGCATTGCATAGACCCTGGGGCATCCTCGTCAGTTGGTATAGCCCCTGCACGGTAGTAATCACGCATTTTTTCTGGTCTTCCTTTGTCAAGTTGATCTGCCAATATCCTGAGATCAGATCCATTATGGAGAGATACTTCGCTTCTCCCAAACTATCTACCGCATCATCAATACTTGGTAGGGGATACAAATCCTTCTTTGTAACATTATTCAGCTTTGAATAGTCAATCACCACCTGGTTGAAGCCATCCTTTTTCTTCACAAATTAGAGTCATACTTGCCTAGGGGCTTAATGACAGAACTAGAAGCCCATGCTTTACTAGTTTGCTGATTTTATCCTCCAATACTGCTTCATCAGCTTTTGATAGTCAGACCAGTCTCATTATTATCAGCAAATTTTCCCCAGTGTCGACCTTGTGGATCACATCTTGTGCGCATCCCAAATTGTGGTCATCCTGAGCAAACACTTCCCAATACTTTTCAAATAGTTCGAGCACCTCCTCTTGCTGGCCTTCCAACAGATCAGCGAGCTGCTCTCAAACAACCAATAGGTTGATACTTTTGGTTACCCTGGCTGGTAATCCCATTTTGTTGAGAGTCTCAAATTGTGGAATCTCCTCAATTCAGCTGTTGGGATCAGATGAACAAATGCAATGATCTGGTTCCTATTGATCTTCATCAGTTTTCACTTAAATTCGCCAGGAGAACTCGAATTTCGCCATGTCCCAGCATTAGTATCCCAGGAGCCACCCAAGGCTCCACCCTGGTTTTCTTCCAGGGGCTTCTGAACTCCCCATACAACAGCTCAGGAATCTCCAATGTCAACCCTGTGTTGACTATCATCTATGATCCTGGAGGTATGGTCCTCTCATCCTATATACTAAGTAGAATTCCCCAGTTATCTAGGATTTCCTCTGGCATTTCACATCACTATCTACCAACTAATTGATACTAAATTGGGACAATGGCGTCATTGTATATTAGATTAATGAAGTTGTTTCTCCGATTTAATGGAGCTTCACCATCCTTCTGATATACCAATGATAACCTCTGACTTAATATGGTCAATGTATTATCCTCAAAGCTACATGTAACTCCATATTTTTATATAAAATCTGTTCCAATCAGAATGTCATAGTTTTGGTTGGCCAAAACGATTGCTAGCGCAGATACCACCAACGACCCAAATTAGTAGTGGCAACGTGCTATACGCTCTACAGGAGATGGTGGTATTCGGCTCAGCTGTCCCATATTCCTTCTTATATTCCAAGTCCAGTGAGATCTTAATCCTCTTTACCAGCTTGGTCAAGACAATATTAATGGGCACTCCACTATTGACAATTACCCTCACCCACACTTGATTCACTTGTATGTCTATATATGTACACTCAGAGTATTGCAATACAGTGTTTACTGAGTGAATAGCGGCGTTATTAGCCAAATCAAGGTTGTGAATAATTTGTGCCAATAAATCAGAAAATGATTCCTTTATTGTGCTGAGGGGGATTGACAAATTGGCCTCATCTAAATGGATATCAGTTCTTTGGGAT
This sequence comes from Massospora cicadina, assembly GCA_022478985.1. NCBI lineage: Eukaryota > Fungi > Entomophthoromycota > Entomophthoromycetes > Entomophthorales > Entomophthoraceae > Massospora > Massospora cicadina. The sequence continues at coordinate 46,625 of JAKSZP010017183.1, forward strand.
TCTCAGTGGTTCAAATCTTATCCGCCAGTTGTTGGGCGTTTGGCCAGACAACTTCCTTGATTATCTTGAGGTCAATTCTCTTCGCCCCAGCTCTGGTCATGGCATTTATATCCAAATTGATCACTTGATACAGCTGATCCTGCTCATCATCTACGAACAGATCACTGATATCAATTTCTTCAGTCATAATGTTGGGAGGAACAGGTTTCTCTGCAGCTCTAGACTGTTCCCCATCTAGGCTACAGGCCCTTTTCCCTATTCCTTGGTGGTTGCTGACTCTTTTTCCTGGACCACGTTGATCCAATCCATAAGCTTCTTACAGTGCATAGAAAAATGTCCTTTCCCACCACATTGGTAGCAGACCTTTTCCTTCTTATTCAACCGTTTGAGTTCTTTGGGCTTATTTTCTGGAACAGTTCAATAGGTCATCTCTTTAGCTCCTTCATTTCCCTTCATGGGGTTCAGTTTTTTACCAGATTAGATTTGAAGCTTCTACTTAGAGCACAAATGTTGCTCCCAAAATATTAAAATTATTTACCATTTGTGAGGTATTTATTTCCATCATGAACACAGAAGACATCATACAATGCAAATTGTGATAGAGCCAAAGGGCCGCTTGTAAGGAAATTCTGGTATTTAAATCGTCCAATACTTTTGCTCCAACCAGAATCTGTGACTCATGGTAAAAATGATCCGCAAAGCTAGCTAGAGTCTCATCTTTATGGAACTGGATTCCCATAAATTCCTGTTTGCGCTTTGACATGCATATTGGACTCCAAAACTCTTTCATGATAGCCACCTTTGCCTCATCATATGACCAGCTGTCCTCCTCCAGGTGAGGTAACACTAAGTTCTGACAGTTGGTGTCTAGGCAATTCATGAGTGTCAACGCCTTTTGACAATTCCCGTAGCCATACATGGTCATGTCAAACAGTCAGAAAAACGCTGGGGCGTTATCCTGATGGAACTTTGGCAATTTTGGTGTTGCCTTAAATTCCTTTAAGTTATTTCTGACCGATTCTCTCAGTTTAACCACTCAGATAACTTGCGGAGTGACTTCTGGCGTCATCTCCATAAATGGCAGCAAAAGTGGGTAACATGTTCCTTAGGGTATTTGACTTTCAAGTATTGTGCGAGGACTTCTTTCTTTGGCATCGCTTGCCATACCAGGCTCACAAGCAAATTTGTGAGAGTTAAGTTCCTCCACTTATTTGATTAATCTCTCTATTTCCGCACCAAAGTTTCTCAAATTAAAGCGTTCCACTTCTTGCTCTGCTTTCAGGTATAAGACCTCTCAAATGAGGTCCCCTTCTTTCTTTTTCAACGAAGTTACGTTCCCAAGTAACTTGTTCCCAAAGCTTGAAACATTCTCTATCCCTTCCTCACCTTGGCAACACATTCTTCCAAGGCTACAAACTACCGATGGTCTGCTGAGTTTAGGGCATTCTGGCTCACAGCGTCTAACTCTGTTCACATTTTGCGTAACTCATCTTTGTATGACATTCTTATAAATTCTTCAACTCAAATACACACTGTAGTGAGCACCAACTTGTAAAAATTTACTAATTTGGGTTTGTATCAGCAATAACCCTAGTAACCTTTTTACTGCACAGGTTCATTTTCCTAATGCACTTTGTCACCTTAAATGGTAGATTATCGTTTGATAATAGTACGCCAACTATTGTCTGTAGTTGAGTATGAATTCTTATATTTTGGCCCAACGCTCATCCAGTATTCCCAAATAAATACTTGTAATGTTGTAATTGTATTGATTCATTCCCTTGTTCTGTCTGACCTGATCTTTACTGAGATACACTGGTGACAGTCACTTCAGTCTAACACACAGTCAGCAGCTATCCCTGATTATGACTCCTTCTTTGCTATATCCACGCTCAGATCTTTACTCTTTTCTCTAAGAGTCTTCCAATTATCGCACACAGCAATAATATCCCTGAGAAAGAATAGCTTAATGGAAGCTGATAATAGTTTGCTTCTTGAACTAAATACCAAATGGATAGCTTAGAACTATATAGCTCTGTTCTTGTAAAAACTCCTTCTTTTATTATAGTGAACCCTAGAGAATTTATAGTGAGGATTCAGTCATCTAACCCTCAGTTGACACCTCTTCAATGAAATGGCAGCCGTTGCCATCGAATCACCCATCCTCATCTTGGCAGCAATGGTCTTCCTCATCCTGGTTAGGATTCCATCATTGGACATCCTTGAGACCAAAATGGAAAGAGTCAGAAAAAGTGTCCTTAATGTTTTCCTCTCAACACTAGCAAACCATCCATATATGGTTAGCGACCTACTTAGTTAATGGGACTTATTACCCATTAAGGCAGATTGCGCACAAACCAATTGATTCACTAGTTGCTGGTGGCATCACTTGCATCACAACTTGCTATTCATTCCCAATTAATTGGTAATAAAACCTGACCGATCCCAATTGGTACACCTGATAGTTAATCACTATCAGATGCCCCTAGTTTGTCAGCAACTCTGCCAGATGAGATCTTAAGTATTAATCCAGATTGATCCCCGATGGATACAACCAGGCAAATATCCCAAAATCCTTCAAATGAGTTGCTCCAAAAATTGGCCAACTGATTTCCAATTCACTCCGCCTTAAGAAATTTTCCCCTGGATATTCCTGGTAACCTAGCAGGCTGGGAATATGGCAAAAATTCCAACAGATGTGCACAACCATCTCCCAGTCACAGTATATGTAGCACCTCACTCCATGACCCACAGTTGGTTAGATCTTGGGCTTGAAAATAAACACGCAGCAGACAAAGCTGCACAGGTGCGTGTGTTTTTAGACCTCCTGAATGGTCAAAGGGTGGTCAAGATGAAGTGCACTTGGTGGAAAAAGTCTAACCAAATTTTTGTAACATTCAACTTTCTACCCACAATGTTAAAGCGCACGGTGCTGGAGCTCCACCTCAAGGAAGGGCTTAAAAGCTATGAGGAAGTTCAATACTTCAAAAGAAATGCTTTACACTCATTCCAGACCAGTGCATGGGCAAAGAAATTGCTTTGATCACCCCATCCACAGACTTTGCAGAAAATTTGACCCAAATCTCACAAACTTCAGTTATATATGTTGATGGGCAAGAATCCCACCCGTTCTGCATCACAGTGGATAGCGTGCCCCCTATCTGCACCTTTTATCATGCTTTTGGCCGCAAGGCCCATCTGCCCCACAAAGGAGGTCATTGCACAAAATGAAATCCTCCCCAATGCAATGGACAGTGCAGACACCCATGATGAACCAAATATAGACACCAAGGCCGCCTTCACATATAGCGCAGGGGTGTTACATTCAGATCAAACCTGTGACCCTGCAGGAGCGGTGAAGGCCAACCAGGCCCGCAGAGCTGTGGCCAAGGCAGTAACCATGGCTGCATCAATGATCCCACCTGCCCAGACCCAAGATGACATTAAGTCATTTTAGCTGAAGCGGCTTGTGAATCTGTTCACCAATCAGATTAGGTCAACCAACCTGAGGACTCAATGGGTGAATCAGATTTAACTGAACATTATTACTAAGCCTTAATTGAAACTAATTAAACCACCCATTTCCCTCCCAATTTTTGTTGACAATTAATGGTGCACAGCAGGAACACAGTAACCTAAAATTTTCCAGAAGGCAAATTTCTCCAAATCCAAGAAAAACCCAAACCTATTGAAAACGCCCTAAAAAAGGACTGCTATAACAGAGCTGACTCTGTTGCTTCCTGCACATGTGGCTCCATGTCACATGATGAAAACAATCTGGAGGATGGACAAGGGGGCCCATCCCATTGCACCTAATGTGCGATGGGGGGATCCTTCACAATAAGGATGTTGAACATAGCTGGACTTAAGGCCTCACCGTCCCAGGCTAGAAAACTGAGTTTTTGAAAAATAATTTACCTATGGACATCCTGGCCAGTAAGGAAACCCACTGTCCATATGGTGCAGAGGAAACATGGTCAACTATGCTCCTCCCCTCTATTTCCTTTCTGGTCGCCATACTGTGGGGTGCTTATATGTGTGACCCATAATTTTAAATTTATTTCTAAACATTCTTACCTTGATGGCCATGTGCTTGTGGTGTCCTTTTTGTGGGACAGCGAACTGCACAATATCATTAATATTTATTCTCTTACCCATGCGTGGGCTCACTGAGAATTTTTCTCAGACGTTGCTTCACTCCCACTTCCCCCTAACCCATTTGTGGTGGGTGATATGAACTGCTGGTCCAATACAGCCAAGATTGCTGGCCTTCTGCACCTGCCCCCCACAGGGGCATGTAGACTTCGCTTTTTAAAAGCCACTTTAGGGCTGTTTGATACCCTATCAAACATGCACTGCTACCCCACAACATGTCTCATCCCCATGTGTACCATGGTCAGCTGAGTTCTATGTCCCGCATTGACCTTATTCTTGCCCTGTTGAACTTTTGGTCTCAGGTTGCACAATTACAACAAAAATTGATTTTTCAACCACAGCTTGGTGTCAATTTCCTTCTATTTGTTGCACCCAGTGGCACAGGCACCAAAGTGGTGCAGAATTCATCAGCTGAGAGAACGTCGCCCAAGTTTTCCTCATGGGTGGACACCAAAACTTCAGCACTGGAGTTTGCCACACCGTTCTGTGCATACCCACTTACTATCTGGTCAACCTTCAAAACAAACGCCATCCGCCAGGCACCCCACCCCTCAACATGTCACTCTCAGGCTTCATCAGCAGTCAATTTTATGCACGCTTGCAGAAGTGGACCACCTGGAGTCTAACCTCCCAACTGCAGGCTACAGCCTGGCTTTGAGTCATAAGAAAGCAGAAGTTTCTTCTCATCTCAAAGTACTGGTAAGACAACACAAACATTGCATTTATGTGCAGTATAAGGCAAAAAATATAATGGTGAGCAACATGTGCTCCGCCTATTTTTTTCAGAAAAATCTTCACACCACGACAGAGCTTGATTTGCACACAGGTGAGGCGGCTGGACCACTCCGTCACAGAAACTTCAGCCAAAGAGGCAATTGAAGTTCAAAATTATTACCTAAAATTATATATCTCTAATCCAGTTAAACTGGCCAAAGTTGACAAATTTCTTGAAAGCGTTCATATCCACACTATTTCCCATTATCCAAAGTAGATAAATTTAATTTTTTAGGAGGTACTATGGTATGCCCTTTGTGGTGCACCGTACAGGAAATGCCCAGGTCCAGACCGGATTCCTTAAGAGTTCTATAAAGATATTTTTTAGTACTAGATGATCCCTATAAAGATATTTTAATTACTTCTATTCTTTTCTGCTTGCTTCAATGAATCAATGTTTGTTAGAAACGCTCCTCCTTCCTGGAGGCCAGGAGGCTTTCACATAACTCTGTATAAAAAAGGGATAAGCTGGACCTGGTCCACAAGCACAATTTCACTTACTAATACAGATTCTAAATTATTAACTAAAATTATGGCAAACCGCCTAGGGGAAGTTGCCTCTGATATCATTTCCTCTGAGCTATATGGTTTCATCCTAAAGAGATCTATATGGGACAACATACACACTGTAGCCAACTTCTGCCAATCCACGGCCACTGGGGCACTTGTTTTAGAACATCAGAAGGCTTATGATAAAGTCAACTGGGATTACCTCAAAGTCTGCCTCCACAAGTTCCACCTCCCCCATCAGTTCACCAATTGGGTGATGTTGCTTACAGAATCCACCACAATGGCTGTTCATAGCTCTGGCTTTCTAACTGACGTAGAAAGCCCTCAAAGGGACCTGCGCCAAGGGGACCCTTTGAGCCCACTCTTAAATAATTTCAGCATTGATTCACTTTTATGCAACCTGAATGCCCGCCTTACTGGTGTCCATGTGCAAGGCTAAGCACCGGTTAAGATGTTGGCGTTTGCTGATGATTGTGTGGTTGGGGTGTCTAACAACCAAGATGCACGTGCGCCTGAGGCTACTATCCAGGTTTACTCCAGGGTATTAACGCTGCACTTAACGCCTCCAAAACCAAAGATATTATCTTTGGTTAATTTAAGCCCTCTGGTCATCAGCACCCCATTTCCTACCTGCTTCAGCAGCTATTCACAAGTTCACTTACTTTGCCCAACCATACCGCCCCGCTTGTGCTCCCTTTTGTGCCATGACTTACTGCTGGTCCAGTATGCCATTTGGGTGCGTGGCTGAAGGCGGAAGAGTATGCATCATCATTGATGGAACACCATATTCTGGACAATGTCACAAAACGCATCATCTCCCTCAGAGCACACCAAATTTCCCTACCAGGCATGGTTGTGCTGGTCAACTCTTTGCTCCTGTCTAAAGTTTGGTTTGTGGCCCATGCTATCACCTTTTTTCTATCTTTCTTCACCTTGTTATATGCCCTCCTTCAAGGGTGGCTTTGGTTAGGACGCCCACTGCCAGTGCGCCTGGATGTCTTGTTTGGCATGCTGTAAAAATTTACTAGAGTTGATTATTAGTTGTAAACTCAGTAACCTTTTTACTGAACAGGTTCAGTTTTCTTGTGCACCTCACATTATAAGAATATAAAATCTGATAATAGTATGGAGACTATTACCCATAGTTGAGTTAGAACTATTTTCAGGCCCAATGCTTCGGCCAGTATTTCCAATTAAATACTCAATAGTTGTACTCGTAGGGATTTGTTCCCTATATTACTGTCCACTCAATCTTCATTAAGATCCTCTGATGGCAGTCTCCTTCAGCTCAACACACAGTTGGCAGCGATCCCTTAGTTGTGGTTCCCTTTATCTCTAGATCCCCACTCAGATCTCTACTCTTCTTCTAAGAGTCTATCAATTATTGCCTTCTGCAATAATATCCTTAAATGAAATCTTCACGCTAGATGCTGATAGTCTAACTATCACCAAATCTACAATAAAACTATTAATGTTCTAAAGTAGTAGTATGTATAAATGTATGTGTTAATGTGTGTTTTTTATTATAGTGTATCCTAGGTAATTTATAGGGGATTTGGCCATCTAATTCTTGGTTGACACCTCTTTGATGAAACGGCAGCCATTGCCATTGAATCACCCTTCCTCATCTTGGCAGCAATGGGCTTTTCCATCTTAGCTAGGATTCTGACGTTGAACTTTCTTGAGACCTCAAACAGAAAGAGTCAGAAATGTGTCCCTAACGTTTTCCTCTCAATCCAAGCGAACCAACCATAATTGGCTAGCGACCTGCTTAGGTAATGGGACTTTTTACCCATTATGGCAGGTCACTTCACCAACTGATCAATTCACTAGTTGCAGGCGGCATCACTCGCCTTCAAACTCATCATACATTCCCAATCAGTCAGTGATGAAACCTGACCAATCCTAATCAGTACACCTGATAGTTAATCACTATCAGATGCCCCTTTTCATCAGCCGCTCTGCCCGATGAGATATTAGGTATTCATCTGGATTGATCCCTGATGGATACAACCAGAAAAATATCCCAAAATCCCCCAAACGTAGTTCCTCCAAAGTTTGGGCCAACTGATTTCCGATTCACTTCGCTTTAGGGAATTTTCCCTTAGTGACACCAGGTAATCTAACAGGCTGGTATATAGGAAAAAATCCCAACACATGCCATAGTGGTGCTATGGGCCTGTTTAACTATAAGGCTCATGCCGCCAAAATACTTAGTACCTAGATTACTGCAGTCAACAAACCACACTCCAAGCCTAACACTGGTCACGTGCGTCATGCTTTAATTTTTCTTTCTCCCTAGGCCTCAGCAATCCTACTCATCCCCACTCTCTGTTGAAATATATTGCCTCATATCCCTCTGCTGCAGGCTCACACGGGACGTCGCCCCACTATGAACAAATTCACCTCTTCATGCAGAGCGCTGAGTGAAGAATTTTTATCAGTGGGCACACCGCCCAGAGGGGTCTCCCTACTCCCACACTTCACACAAGAAGTATAAGGCCAAGAAGTTCTAAACGGTTTGATACCAAGGAGGTCCCCTATCATGGCCAGAGTGGATTATCTGCTTGTGTTGGACATCCCCTACTCCCTAGAAACCCAGAAATTTATCTGGAATTACGCCCATCACCCTCTATTAAAGTCGCAAGCTTGTTCCCATGTGTGGAGCTGCTTGAAATGAGTATACCATACTTCCAAGTGATCCAACGCATCTCTTCCTCATGTGTTGTGTGTGACCAATATGGTACTTTGGTCTACCGCCTGGAAGAGTTCCCTTCATCAAAAGTTATCTGTCGTGAGGTTCAACGTCTCTTTTTCCAAGAGCAAAAACAGCCCTTTAGACTATCTAAGGAAGTTTTTGTTTTGTCCTCCAATTTCCCTATACAACCTTCATTCTAAGCCTTAGTGGTTGCAATCGCTATGTGGACTATCCACAAGGTTGTCTTGGATGCCATTTCAGGCTCTACTCACACCCTCCAGGAAGCTGTACGCCAATTCCAGTCACACCTTGTGGACCACTTTCAAGCACGGTTGTTTGGTTACCTACCATCCTGTCAACAACAGTTGATCTCATCCTGGTTTCCAGTTTGGTTCATCACTTCAGACCCTTTCCTTCATATGTGATCAATAGTGGTTCAAGCCTCTACTCACAATACCCCTTTCCTTTATTTGGCGTTCCCGCTGGCAACAGGAGATAGCGTTAGCTTCTCTGGGGGTGCCTCTAGCTTATATTAGTACTTCTTAGTTTACATATCAGAAGTGTCCATCTCATGATCAGCCTTCCCCGAATAAAATTTAGTAATAAATGACCCATATATTCTCACTATAAATCTATAAATTTTGGTTCTAAAATCTTTACTTAAAGAACCACTTTTAGACTCCTTGATCTTACCTATAGATTCTTGAGCCTCGTCATCACTTGTTGAAGGTGAACTGTGGGTCTGAAAACTGGCCAATTTTTTTGGTTCTGTATTTTATAAACCTTATATTTACTATAATTTTCACATGAAACTATGTCATTGTTTATGGCTAAATTATCAACAATTTAGATAAGTAAAGTTAGAATGGTATGTAGGGCTGTATTCACATTGATTCAAAAAAATCAATATGCCAGAGGTACAGTTATTATATGGCTCTATTTATGGAAGATCTAGAGAAGATGTGAGGATTTTAAAAGTTCAAAAAAATACTGTACGCACCCACAAGCATGCCTTAAAGCATTTTTTGAGCAACCTCAGTTTTGGCTTGAGCAATTTCAAGAGGAGGGAGGGGCTGGGAGGTCAGCAAGAAACCTGATAATAGAAATTGCATTTTTGGTAACACTGAAAATTTATAGTGCTACTTTCCATAAATGCAGGCTTCATTATTTATAACTCTTGGTATAATCATTTAGTCGTGGCTTTTTGGCCATTGAGATATAGGATGTATTCATGCTCAGGAAGATAAGTAGGGGCCTCTGAATGGGGGCTGGGTGGAGGAGACAGTTGGGGTAAGTATACTAAAGTACCTGTTTGTCTCAGTTAAATATGAAGCCTAATTCACTTAAGATTGAGCACAGGATACTCATAATCTCTTAGTTTTAAGGGAGGAAATATATTATTTTATGCAAACTTAAAAAATTGACCGGAACTTGTCTACTAATCATTAAACCACAATTTGTAATTTAAGACTGTAAAATAGGCTTGATTTGCTTCCATTTTTGGTTACTACTCAATGGTAAGGCTGGTGATGGTTTAGGCTTTATTTTAAATAGTTATGAAAAAAAGGTCCAGAAATTTATTTCCAAATTATCAACAATATAAATAGAAACATGGAAGAGAAATGAGAGCCTTAAAATGCAGCTAATCTGATTATCTGTAGCATAAGGCCAGGAAGTAATTTGGGTAAGAGGTGGGATTTGGTTGGCTGCTAATATTATAATTCTCTTTGAAGCATGATTAAACATACGAACCAATATCAAAGTCATATGGGAGGGTTTTGGTAGTAAGGGGGGCAGAGTTTGGTACATTTGGAATGTAGATCTTAGCAGATGGATATTTGGGCTAGCTGAGCATTAGAGGCTGGTGGTGTGAACCTCAAGCAACTGCTCCTGAAGTCAGAGATTTTTTTAAGAACACAAGGGAGATCATTTAGTAAGCTTGACTATAGAACAGGGGCTGGTATGGGTCATGATGACCTTAGCCCCTGCACAGGGAGAGCACAAACCCAGTGGTTTTCCACCATATGAGAAAGATCTCCTCCATTGCAAAGTGGGGCAACAGGTGTCTGATGAGTCTCTTTGTTTAAAAAAATTAAAACTGTACAATCCATATTCATCTGAATTTCTTTGTGACTTACATTGACCCTGTTATCTTTAAAAAAGTTTGAACCCTTTGTTGGAAGGGTATGCTAAGGCATAATTATTATGATCCACATAGGACTTGATTGTCAATATGGCCTGGATTCTGAAAGGGACATAGATTTAATTAGGTGTTTGGAGTGGAAAACTTCCAGGATGTCCTTGAAGTTTTTGCTTCTTTGGAGCTCTCCCAGTAGCTTTGTAATAAGGGTATCCCTTCCAGGAAAGGTGGCACTAATTTCGCTGAATGACTTATAGATGCCATAAAAGCTTTCACCCTAGCTTCTATATCATCATCAACTTAAATAGTGTAAACTTTTTTAGTTTTACTGCATATGTTTGCACTGTGTGCTTGAGCCGCTTGGTTGATAATAGTATGTGGGTGCTGTGCTAATTGCATTAAGAAAGTTATTCAGTTGAGTTCTATACGTCCAACGGTATTGATATCACTTAAACTGTTACCTCTAGACAGGTGTAACGCTCTTCCTTCTAGTAACTTAAAGGAACTTCTAGAAAGGGGAAAGTATCCCTTCTACTATAATTATAAAAGTTGACAATTAACAGAATTTTGGAACCTTTCTCTTTCATTTTTAGCACAATAAATCTTAAATCCTGAAAATAAATATAGACAAAGGAAAACTATCCCTACAACCCTTCCATAGAGCAAAAAAATGTATGCCAGTATATATATTTTTTAAACATAACAAGTCTGTCTTTATAAATTAAATAAGAGGTTTAAATATATAGGGGATTTTCGCTCAACTTTTCCTTTGGCGTCAAATGGGAATGGCATACATTTCCATGAAATTAACCCTAAGGAAAAAACTAAATGAATACTTATTTACCTAATTGGATTCCGCCGCTGACTAGGGTATAACCTGCTGGGTTGGATTTTAAATAGCGCGTCCCAACACATTTTTAACCCCAACAGATAAACTTTTACAAGCTAGTAACCTGCTTAGGTAATGGGACCATTTACAAGTTGATGGCAGGTTTCATTACCTGTGTTATCCCGCAAGCTACTGTCAATACAAACGTTTTCAACGCTTCAGTAATTGCAAAAACACCCTTATCAATTGGTAACAAACCATGAATAATCCACATAAGGAAATTAATGAGTGGCATTAAACCACCAATCATTATTTTTACAAACATTGTTGGGGATCATCCCCAACCAAACGTTTAATCATTCAGCGAAATTGACTGGTAAACATATTATAATCTATACCAAAAAACCCTAGATGACAGTAATCATACAGCAATAACTCCAGCATCTGTATAGAGATTTTATTATATAAGTGGACCTTAGCAGACCAAACAGATATAAAAAAACCTATCAAAGTGTGATGACGTGGACATTTCAACGTCCCAACACATCCTCTGGCTTGACCATATTATCCCGGCAAAAAGAGAATTTTAGAGACAGATGCTGCTTAGATTCTTGACATGAGTCAATAATAATGGTTAAGCAAGTTTTTTATAAGAGCTAGATCTTTCTCCTTGTTTAATGCATTTTCTTATGCCCATCATCAACAATGTGATTCATTATATTTTTCTCCTTCTCATGTTCATTGCCGCCTCAGATGTCTGTGTTTCCATGGTTACATTCTATTCTAGGCCTACTTGGTTGATCTTGCTGATGATAAACTCCTGAACACCTCTTTTTCTCCAGGTAAGGGTTTTCAAAAACTAAAAATGATGGATCTCTGAGTTTTCTTTCTTGACTCTTAAAGCAACAACAGTGGAACCAATTTCAATGAAAAAAGGTCCTGACAAACATCCACCCCCACTGAGTCAACTTTACTACTGTAATAGTTTCTCCCCCTCGCCAAGTGACATCAGAATGGAAGAACAACTTAATGTAAAAAGTTGTGGCGTAACAATACCAATATGATCTATATAGATATATTTGATTTTTCTTATTTTTTTGAGGGACTTTCTTTATGAATAATTATTCTTTTATATATAAATTTTAATAATATTTTTTTGTAATTTTTATATTATATTATTTATTTCTAATTTTCTCTTAGGTCCAATACTTTAAGTATTAAATCAGGACCATATTACTATATGATCATCAACAATTTTTTATTGTATAGTCAACTATCCCATGACTTGGCAATAACTTTCAACAGACCCAGCCATGGGTCTCTCAACTTTTTTCTTCTTCCAAATCCATGGGTATCACAATAGGTTACCCTATTACTAACATGATATTCCTTGAGCGTAGTCTGTTAATATCATTTTGTTTTTTGCTCTAATCTTTTACTTCTATATCTTATTAAATGATTGAGATTGCAATGTGAACATAATATTCACCAGTCAGGTTAAATATTGTTGTGTATTCATCCTTAAGGCTAGTTCTACTGTTAAATATACAATTGACAGTAATATAGCTCTTAATTTATATAAAGTTAAGATGGCGTTTTTCCTGTCGCTTTATGGTGACTAAAATTATATACATAGGTTACTGAACTTAAGTAAATCCACAAGTGGATGTTTTCCTGCTACCCAATTTTCTTATTGTCACTGCTAGAGTTCCATTGACTCTTTCTAGTATCACATTCATTTATTATCAATATGGAACGGATACCATTACTCTGATCAACGTTTAATTCATTTAACCTCAGAATCACATATGAGATAAAATTGGTCCATTGTCACTAGGTCTACACTTGCAGACATGCATTCTGGTATACTACTTAATCAAGGATGAATCCACGGTGCTTTATTGCACCTACCCAACTTAAGGCCTTAGTCTTAACCCATCGATCATATGGTCTATTACAACAATTATGTACTCTATTACCCCAGTACTAAGACTCAGTGGCGCCATCACATCTATTGACACCATGTGCCAGAAAAACCCAGGGTTCACTAGCCATTAAATCTTCAAGTTCCTGTGGGCTTGTGGAGTTGATATTCCACACAACAAGCTTATTAATTTTCTGCATCATAGTTTATAAATTCCAAGTAATAAAACTGGTGCAGATGATCCGACGCTTTTCTCAAACCACCATGCCCTACTACCTTGTGAACAGCTCAAATAATCACAGAATGTTCAGATGTTCAAAATAAATATCTCATTTGGTCAATTAATTTGTAAAGTTGCTTATTCTACATTTCTATAATATCCTTGGCTTTTTTCAGAGTGCTATGAATCTCCTGGAGCTTATCCCCTATACCTTCTTTGATCATCCTTTTGATATAATTCATCTACTTTCTGGTACATGACATAAAGGCAGGTAATCTTGATATTCCATCATCATCGTTATGGACTGCTGCCACTCTGTGGACAATTTTGAAATCAAAAAGCTGAAACTTCAAAGCCCACTGAACCAGTCGCCCCTTTGGTTCTTTAAGATTATGCAACAAGCATAGAGAAAAGTGGCCAGTCACAACCTTGAAGTGCTTTCTGTGAATATACACCCAAAATTGTTTACATGCTAATATCACTACAAGGTATTCACGCTCTGTCCCAGTGTAGTTCTTTTCCGCTGATGCTGATGTACAACTCACGCAAGCCATAAGATGCTCATACCCAGCGTCATCTACTTGGCTTAAATGGGTCCAATTTGCATTAATAAGGCATCCATCTGAATTATAAAAGCCTAATTAAAATTTATATACTTCAGCATGGAACTAGTCATCAGATACTTTTAAAGCTCGTTGAATGATTCTGGACCTCTTCAATTCATATGAATCCTGTAGCAAGTGGTCCCTTTGCTCACTACTGCACTGGTAAAGGCTGGCTATTTCAGCTATATTTTCTTATGTTTAGAGTTACTATGTGGAGAAGGGCAAAATCTTATTGTATAGATAGACTATGCTAAAAATTTACACAAATAAATGAAATAAATTGATAGCTAAGATGACCTTTATTTAGAATAGGCAAATTGTTTATAGTCAAATCACTTCATTCAAAAAACGGAAGTGATTTTGTAAAGAGGATCATTGACTATGATTTAATGCAATTGTGTGAATGTAACAATAGTTTGGAAGAAAGTTATAATTGGGGGTTACTGAAGTAATGTCAATATAATCTGTATTAGGGGTAAATCTAATATAAAGCTATGATTTAGTTACATTCCATTGTCAAAAACTAAGAATCAATTATAATGATTTTCCAGAAAGTCCCTTTTTGGATCCTTCACCAGATGTTATAATGGTTTGGAAATTCTAAACAACTATTTGATGAATTGGCTATTATAGCTAATGATCCTCAAAAAAGGCTTGTATATCCCAAACACTATTTGGGGTGACATCTATTTAGTAGCCAATACCTTCTGTGGTTGAGTTTTCAATCCGCAGAGTTTATCACAAACCCCAAGTATCAAGCTCTTTTTTAAAGAAATGGCATTTTCTTTAAAAGATTTTCATATTTGCTGCTATTAGCATAAAAAACTTCCTCAAAATGTTCAAGATGATCATTAAACGCACTATTGAAAACATTGTATTGACCAGATATACTGGATTGTAGGACAACAATAATCGCTTAAGATAAAAATTTATCACCTGTTAAAAAGGTAGCTGGCACATTACATTGTCCTTGCAGAATTCTAATTAGCTTGTAAAACCCTTGTGCAGTGATTAATATAAATTTCTCTTTATCTTCTTTTGGCAAATATGTCTTCCAATATCCCAAGAACAATTTATGGTCAAATGAATTTTTCCCCTAGATGAACTATCGTGTCATCTATCTTCAGAAGTGATATAAACCAATTTTAGCAATTTTGTTTAACAGCAGTAATTGATTACTACTCGATTTGATTCATCCTTTTTCTTTATGATAAGGATTGGACAACCCATGGAATCAAATAAGGCACAAGGAGCCCATGCTAAATCTTTTACTGATTACTTCACTAATTACTGCATCAGCAGCCTTGGATTGTCAGACGAGTTGTATCCATATCAGCGGATATTACCAAGTATTAAATTTAAGAATCACAACTATGCACATCCTAGGGCATAATCATCCTGAGCAAAATATCACCCGTTATTTTTCAAAAATTGTAGTTCTTTCTCCTGCTGATGTTCCAATAACCTGGCAAGCTGCTCTTGATCCACTAGTACATGGATATTGTTGGCATCATCTACCAATAATCACATTTATGCTAATGTCCTAAAATCATGGAACTCTCTGATTTTAGAAGTCCAGATTAAATGAGTAAACACAATAATTTGATTTTTCACCAACTTTATTGATCTTTTGCTTAAATTAGTTAGTAGAACTCAAATTTCCCCATGGTCTGGAATTATAATCCTTGGAGCTACCCAATGCTCTAATAATGATTTTTTTCCATGAGGCGACAATTTCTATATAATTTTTCCAAAAACTCTAGAGTTAACCCTGTGTTAACTACTAGTTGCATTCCTATTGAAATGATGGTCTTCATTATCACTCTCATTAGTATCCCGTGGTACTTGAGGATCTTCTTTAACATTTTCCAGATTAAACTTTCAACTAAATCTTATTAGATGGTTATTATGCCATCATTGTAAATTAAATTTTACAAAGTTATTCTTCTTCATCAGTGGAATTCCTCTTTTTGGTGATAAACCAAAGGCAGTGTTTGCTCCAATGTTGTTTAAATAATTTCCTCAAAATTGCATTTGACATAATATTTTCTCAAGAAATTCACTCTGAAGAGAAGTAATAGTTCTGATTTGCCAACACTATGGCAGGCGCTGATACCACTAGTAACAAAAACCAAAGAAGCAATGCACTATATGTCCCATGGTAAATTTTGGTATTTTGTCTGATGGTTCCATATTCTTTCTGGTGCTCCAAATCTGGAAAATCTTCGAGTTTTAAAATCCCCAAAGGACTACTAGTGCTGGCAACTTTGCGGGATGAAGGACTAGGTACTGCCCCACCACACTAGAGCTGCGTGAATGCAAACACCACCAAATGTGGGCCCAACCGCAATTTGGGTGTAGCTCTCACTACTACAAAATTAACATATGACGCCCTGTTTAAGTACTGGGAAACTTGTCTACCCCAGCAAGGACAGTCAATATGCCTTTCATCTTTCTTGTAAAAGACAAGACCTGATGACCCTCAGGTTTAAGGCCCCTTATGGTGGAGAACCCATAGCCTTTCCCTTTGTCACCTGCTTTTTATTAATGTTTTTCTATCCAGCCCCTTTTTGTCCAGGAATCCTTGGAGTCCTTTAAATCATGCGTTACTTTCTTGCATAATCATTTTCGCCACCAGCCAGCTATGCTGAACGAACTGGCTGCTAGCTAAGCTTCAGGCCAAATCAGCAAACTGCAGCATTTGTTTTAGGCAGGTGCACCAAAGTGCAGCCAACCAGGATTTTCCATCCTTGTCCTGAGGTCTGCACCTGCGCAACCCCAGCTCGTGGGGAGGCCATTTGACAGGCGCTTTTCCTGACTCATACTCCCCCTCCCTGCCCATATTCTCCCCTTAGGGAGTGGTAGACACCTGTGAGAACAGTTCTGCACATTCATTATTACCATCACACACTCCTTTTAGAGCACTAAATGACCCAAACAATGTGCCTCTCTAGGTTCTGGTGTTAGCTACTCACCCATGTTTCCATGAGCTATCCCTAGTTGAACCATTAGGAAGCCCCAGCTTACTCTAACTAGATACCAAATCTGGAGAGATCATTATTTTTTTCACCATCTTGATCAAAACAATTCTAATAGGTGCTCCACTACCAATCATTGCTTGTATTTTACTCAAACGACTAAAATATCTACATACATAGCCTTAGAGTAGTGTAATTTAGTAATTACTAGTTATATTGCAGCATCAGTCGCTGATTTTAAATTATGAACTAATTGCATAGATAAATCTTGGAAATTTCCTCGATTTTGCTAATAGAGATAGAGACATTCACACCATCAACTTTTTTCTTAAGCAAATGTTTGGTGTTCTCAGCGGTTTTAACTTTACTGCTAGATGACAAGCGTAAGATCAAGCGACCTCTTTCATAACTTTTGTGTAACGCAGTGGCTCCTTCCAGTGAGCCACAAATGAATTGGAAAGCAGGACCCAAGTCAATGACCAAAGGGTCTCATGGTCCCTGAGACCATTCTTCTTGTGCGTGTGCTATAGGAGCTGCGGATAAACTCCCCTTGAAGGACAGGTGCGAGTTTTCTTATCCCCAGCGACATGCCTTGACTCCAAGACAAGGTGTATAGGGAGGCAATATCCTTCCCAATCTCGCTCTCAAAGTCCACCTCCTGTTTGTATAGGCCAAAAATTGCCGCTGTTAGTCTAAATTTATCAATACAAACCTCAGAAGACAGTGAATAAAAATAGGCCAGGCTTTGGAACGTCTTTTTTATTATTAGATGGTCCCAACCCGACTTTGGAACGTCTTTATTTGATATATTTAGGTAAGTTGATAGAAACAGAACTAGAGAATTTCTCATCCTCAGGTCCCTAATCTTATAGCACTCTGCTGAAAGCATAGATCAAGCTCATTCGTCATGCTTGACACTATGTAATTTATAATATGCTATAAGCAAACCCCAATTGTTTAGGCCAGATTTAATTTTGTAGTGGCTGAACCAACACGCCCAAGAATCGTTCCAATTCTTATTCAAATCCACCTTTAACCTATAAACCACCCACTAAAAACCATTTTGTTTGACCCCAGGCTTGACGAAACATCTTACCTTATTCTTCCCCAGTCTCAATCCCAACCTGGTGTCTAGCCAAGACTAATGCTCTCTCACCCCTCTATCTTCCACACCAGCTTGTCCTGTCTTATCAAAGATCAGGGCAATGTGATGTTGAGGATAAACCTCAACCGTCACATCACCCCCCTAGACAAGAAGAACTCTCAAATATTCCCAGGACACAGGGCGCAATCTCTGGAGGTCTGTCATGTCGCCTTTTTAAAAAGATAACCTTTCCACTGTACCAAAACTGACCTACTACCCCACACCACCTTTGTGTCCAAGATCGCCTCCACCTTTTATTACTCAGCCCCCTTTTAGCTGGAAACTTAGGGGAGACCTTCTCAGGTTGCTGCCCCAAGAATGGTTTAAGCTGAATACATGCAACAATGGATGAGCCCGTGACTTCTCTGATAAATTCAGCTCTAATGCCAACTCATTCACCACCCTCACTATTAGGTATAGGCCCAACGCCACCGACCCAACTTCTGTCTCCATACAGGTATGGCATAGTTTTGAGCGTTTACTAAGACCCAATCACCCTTCTTGAAAATGCTCCCCTCTGACCGATGCCTATCTGTTTTCCTCTTCTGAGCTGCAACCACCGACTCTAGATCCTTCTCAGGAGCCTCAAGGTATCTTGAGTCACACATGACAGCACATCTGCTGGATTCTGACCCTGCTCCTGAGGCTCCATACCCTCTGGGTTCTGACCATGATTTGCGAATAATGGGGCCATGCCTGTGGAGACATGCTTGTGGTTGTTATATGCAAATTGCGCCAGCTTCTCCTAACTCACCCAATCTTCCTGCCGCCCTGAGACATAGAACCTCAAATACTGTTTTTTATTTGATTTACCCTCCCAGTTTGGCCATCTGATTGGGGATGGTAAGCTGATGAACTGGAGGCCTTTATCTTAAAGGTTTTAACAGATGTAACCAGAACTAGGATGTGAACTGTGGACCTCAGTCTTAAATAATCTTCTCTGGTACCCCATGTTGAGAAAAGACCTCATTCTTAGAGATCTGACCTGCTACCGCTGCATAGATGGTTGATCAATAAGGGAAAACTCTCCATACTTTGTCAGGAGATCCACTACAACCATCAGGGCGTCCATCCCCTCAGACTTGAGCAACCCTGTGATAAAATCTACACTCACAGAGGCCCATGTCCTAGACGAAATCTGAAGCAACTTCAATTTCCTCCTGACACTATACAGCGGGACTTTGACCTGGCACACACCACAAATTGCTCCACGTACTTCTGTACTGCAGCACCCACTCCCCTCCATGAGTACTGGTGACTAATCAAGTCCATTATCTTCTCCCCACCTGTATATCCAGCCAAATAATGATCGTGGTTAGGTGCCAACATCTCCTGCTTCAAACTCATCACTGGAACCCATATCCTTTCTTCATGCCAGATAAGACCTAACCCAGACTGAGAACCCTAAAAGTTTCTTGCTTGTCTCCCCTTCTCTTATCTCATCCAAGATCCGCTGGCCAAAGTCACTCCTCTTCTGTGCAGTCCAAATTCTCCCTTAGATTCCTTCTTTTCAACCCTTGATCATTGCAAACAAACTCAATGAAAATATTGTAGCGTTGTTTCATTTCCTCAACTCTTCCTCTGAAAACACCAACCCTGAATTACAACTCAGCAAATCTGGCAAGATATTCTGTTTCTTTGTCTTATACTCAATCGTAAGTCATACTAAGCCAAATTTAAGTGCTACTGGGCCTGTCTCTGATTCATCAAATTGGTAACTTATAATACTCTAAGGCTCAATGATCAGTCCAGATCACAACTAGATGCCTGGCGTACAACAGCTGGTGTTGCCACACCTCTAATGCCGCCACTATTGCCAAAAGTTCCTTGTCATAGATTAGGTAATTCATCTCAGCGGGCAAAATCTTCCTGCTGAAGTAACAGAAAGGGTGCCTAACCCCGTCTTTACCCTCCTGCAATAGCACCTCTCCAAGTGCAAAGTTTGACCCATCTGTCTCTACTACAAATGGTTTGTTGGGATCAAAATGAGCCAGAACTGTGACTATCAGCTGTTTGGTCTTCACCCGCTTGAAAGCCCTTTCCTCAGCCTCCCCCAAACAAAAGGTACATTTATCAGTCAACCTTGTCAGTAGCACAGCCCATTCAGCTAAATTCTTGGAGAACCTCCTTAAAAAGCTCACTACTCCCAAAAAACTCCCCACTTCAGTCTAATTCCTAGGGGCTTTCCATTCCTACACTGCTTGCAGCTTATCCATACATATCAATAACCCCCCTGGAAAACCACATTTCCTAGAAAAGACACTGAGTCCTTATTAAATTCACACTTGGATGGCTTCAACTTCAATCCCACCTGGCTTACCACCTCCAGAACACTTCTTACATCCCTCACATGATCTTGCATTGATATGGAAAATATCAGAATATCATCCATATAGGCAACGCAACACCTACTCACCAAATCCCCCAACACACTATCAATCATGCGTTGGAAAACTGCAGGGGACTTTACGCAGCTCAAATGGCATAACCTGATACTCAAAATTCCCCAAGTGACACTTAAACACGGTATACTTCTGGTGCTATGATCGCATAGGAATCTGATTGAACGTGTCAACCAGATCCAATTTGGTGAACACCACATATCCCAAAATCATGGGTAGAATGTCTTCCAGGAGTGGCATCAGATAAGGGCCAGGCTCTGTTACTGCATTGAGGCGCCGGAAGTCCACACAAGGAGTAGCTCCCCACTCGCCTATGGCATTAGCAGCTCTGGTGAAACCACAGACGATTTGGACGGCACAATCAAACCCAGACCTACATCTTATGGACATATTGATCAAGAGCCTCCTGAGCCTGGGGTTCAATTGATAAATTGGACATCCCCTTGGCAACTCAGAGCCCTCTTGAATTGGAAATTAAATGCAGAGTCCCCTGTAGGTGGGAAGGGTGCCTCACCATTGGGTTCAAACACTGATGCAAAATCCTGGTACTCCTTTAGCAAACCCTCCAATGGCTTGACTGAAGATATTCCCCCATTTGTTCACTGATGACCCCTGGGACTGGAATTCCCACTCCCACACATATGAGCCTTCAGCCACCAACAGCACTTTTCCCTTCATCATATCAAATTGTGGACGGAATTGGTGCCACCACCTCATCCCCAGAATCACCGGGTGAGGCAGATGTGCCACAGCATGAAATTCTTCCTCAAACTCATATGGTCTTTGTCTCAACATGGTCTTGGCCTTCACCTTCCAGACCGCAGTCCTCTTGATGGCATCCGCCAACAACACAAATCCATCCTATGCAACATTAATCCACATCTTCTTTCCCACTCCTCATCCACATAATTATTATCAGCACCAGTGTCCACCATGGCCAGGACCTTTCCACATTCCCTCATCCCAGGATATTTCCGCACTTCTACAGGTAAAAATAAATGTGTTTAAAGCGAAGGAAGCGATTTATTCTGGGACACTGGCTTCATTAGCTTCTTGTGAAAGTTATAAGAAGCATTCTTCTTCTTATTTTGGGGCCTCAGGGACCTAATGTGGGCCTCAACCATTGCCACCCCCAGCAATTCGCCGCCCTCTCCAGGCTCCCCCTGACACTTTCCATCCTCCTCCATATAACTGAACCCCTTTGAGTTGTACATAGGCTCTGAACCTGCTTGACTCATTGCCTTATTCCCATGGAAACCACTTGGGAACTGCACCAACTCCTGGCGAGCCTATGCTAAGGCCACCTGCCGCTCCACCTGCAAGTCCAAGGCCACATCTTCCTCCAACGTCGCTGCATGCCACATTGCTGCAATTTTTGTAACAAATCAGCCTGAAAATTCTGATGGAACATGCGAGGAAGCTGGGACTGTGACGCCTTGGCTGCTTTGGCCAGTGCCTGTAACATCCAAAAATATTTCTCCACAGACTTTCTCTCCTGACTGCAATGCAGCAAAGCTGACCAAGCTGAATCTTATGCCTCATCTGGAGATGCTGCTTAGTCAATCAAGTCCAAACACTCCTCTGCTAAGTCATGCAACCCAGCCTGCAGCTCCAAATTTTCATGTACCCAGTGTGAAAGCTTCATGAGCAAGGTCACCAAAACTTGGTTTAACTGTAAAGCAAACAAATTCTCACCCCCTAAAGCCTTTGTCATCTGCTCTTGTAACAGAACCCAGCAAAGCGTCTAATGGATGAACTCCAACTCATCTGAACTTAGCATTGATGGAATCTTCCCTCTGATTTTCACCTGTTCTACCACTTTCCCACCACTCTGGGACACACACTCCTGCACCCATTATACCTCATGAAGCAAAACCACTGGTGAAAATATCACCATTAAAAGAGTCATGGTATGGTGATAACACATGGAACACAACTGCTTTTGGCTCCTCTTTTGCTTGCCTCCACAATAACAGAAAAGTAAATGAGTTCTGTTTTATGTAATGCACTGGCTCCTTCCAGTGGGCCATGAATGAATTGGGAAGCAGGACCCAAGTCAATGACCAAAGGGTTAACATGGTCCCTGAGACCTTTCTTCTAGTGTGTGTTCTACAGGAGCCACGGATAAACACCCCTTGGAGAACAGTTGCAAGTATGCTTACCCCCAGCAACATGCCCTGACTCCAAGGCAAGGTGTATAAGGCTGCAATATCCTTCCCAATCTCGCTCTCAAAGTCCACCTCCTGTTTGTATAGGCCAAAAATTGCCGCTGTTAGTCTAAATTTATCAATACAAACCTCGGAAGACAGTGAATAAGAATAGGCCAGGCTTTGGAACGTCTTTTTTTTAGTACTAGATGGTCCCAACCCGACTTTGGAACGTCTTTATTTGATATATTTAGGTAAGTTGATAGAAACAGAACTAGAGAATTTCTCATCCTCAGGTCCCTAATCTTATAGCACTCTGCTGAAAGCATAGATCAAGCTCATTCGTCATGCTTGACACTATGTAATTTATAATATGCTATAAGCAAACCCCAATTGTTTAGGCCAGATTTAATTTTGTAGTGGCTGAACCAACACGCCCAAAAATCGTTCCAATTCTTATTCAAATCCACCTTTAACCTATAAACCACCCACTAAAAACCATTTTGTTTGACCCCAGGCTTGACGAAACATCTAACTGCCATTTTTCCCAATCTCAATCCCAACCTGGTGTCTAGCCAAGACTAATGCTCTCTCACCCCTCTATCTTCCACACCAGCTTGTCCTGTCTTATCAAAGATCAGGGCAATGTGATGTTGAGGATATACCTCAACCGTCAGATTTTTGGTCAATACACCTCATCTTTTCTCTGGTGATTGCGTTTACATTCAAATCTAAAACCTGATAGAGAGAATTAGGTGTAACTTCATCTACAAACATACAGAAAAATCCAATTAATCTTTTAAATTATCAGGCGGAACAGGATTTATAGCAGTACTAGGTTGTCTCATATATAGACTGTCAATTCTAATAAAAATACTAGACAAATTCCTTCTCTTTAGTCAAACCAGATTTACTTGCACCTTGGTTTTTTCCCAACATTGGGCAACGAAATGTCCAGTTTTGTTATATCTATGGCAAAAGTTTTGGTATTTGTCCATCCATCTTAACCTTTGTTATCTCATTACTACTCAATTCTTTAATTCCTTGTTAGCCTCTTTAAATTTCACATTATTCTGATTATTCTTAATAGGAACAGATTTAATGGCTTGGTTAGGTGTTTCAAACGTTGAACCAAACTTTATAAATCCACCAATTGTAAAGTTGAGGTCTGAGCTGCAAGCGCAGAAACTATAGCTTGGCTCAGATCTTGGTAGGACCTAAATGCCATCCGCATAACAATACAAGATATGAAATCTGACAGAAGTTGAGCATGCCAGAATTTGTGTTTCCTAGTAAAAACAGTCAGCAAAAGAGGTTACAGCTTTGTCCTTCTTGAACTGTATGCCCATGAACTCCTGCTTGTTTCTAGCCATTTGTTTAGAGCTTCTGAACTTGTTCATAATTGCTTTTTTCAACTTTATATGTCCAAACTATCTCAGTTGAGGTGGGGCAACACCAAATTTTGACAAATGGTGTCTATGCAGTTCATAATGGTTACTGCTTTCTGGTGGTCACCATTTATAAACATTTTTATTTTTAATAGATGAAAAATGCTAAAGCTTTATCACAATAAAAATAGGTAAAAATGTATTTGAGGTGGGTCAACCTTAGGATTAGTATACCACACTGAGAATTTTCTAGCCAGTTCAGGTTTTGAATTGTACCAAACAAAACCTCCACTAGATGGAAGCAGGAAATACCCTGCCAGGCTAATCACCCTTGCATTAAAAATAGGTAATCTTAGCATATTCTAATATTATTCTGTCACAACTGTGATAGGAGTCACTTGACTGGTAATTCTACTGACTAAGGGGGCATTCTTAGATCAACTCTAAAAAAAGCTGCAAAGGAAAAGGCATGTTTCTTGAGGGCTACACTTTTACAAAAGAACTTTACTTATATACATCATTATTGGCTACATTGACCTCCATCTGAATGCAGTTGAACTTGCAATTTTTATGGTCTTGGCATTGCTTTAGGATTTGCGTTACATTATCCTGAATATGGTAGAATTGGTCTTTGTCTGCTTTATAGGCAGCCTTCTAGAACAGTAATTCCTTAATATCTTCAGTCTCCTTTCTCTTTAAGGGTAAATTTTCCATATAGATCATTATTGGCCTTCTTGACTTTTTCTACTTCTTCCTCAGCTTTTGTTAATTGTTCTAAGGTAGTCAAATCAGATTGTAATGCCTAATTCGGCGTATTATTTTTTACCATCTCAAGTTCCATCCACAACTTTCAAAGTTTGTTCTTATAAGATATCTTCCTGATAAATCTAACGTGCTATTTGGCCCAAAACTCAAATACCCTATGTAGTGAGCACCAAATGTAAACTTTTTTGGGTTTATTGCACAGGTTCAAAGTGTTCTTGAGTTCCTAGATTGATAAAAGTGTGGGTAAAGTGATAATTGTATGAAGATAATTATTAAGTCAAGTTCTTCACAGTCAACTGTATTAAACCCACTTAGATGCTCACCTCTAGACAGGCGCTGACGCTCTTCCTTCTGGTAGCTTTAAGGCACTTATACACAAGGAGAAACTAAACTTGAACTCAAATCTTAAGATTTGGTTAGTAAGAGTGCAGAAAAATCTTTTTCTTTCACTCTTTACACAAGAGATCTTAGAATCTTGAGAAAAAATATAGATAAAGGAAAACTACCCTTCCAACTCTTTTACATGAAAAAAATATAAAAAATTTATAATAGTAAAATATATATGTTAAACTCAACAAATTTTTTTAATAAATTTAAACAAGGGGCTTAAATAGGCATTCAGCGCTCAACTCTTATATTGGCACCCCAATGGGAATGATATCCATCATTAATGAGTTTAACTTAAGGATTTATCCAAAGTAATGAGCACTTCATCTAGTAAAATTCTGCCGCCAACTAGGTTATAACCCCTCCTTGGTTAAATTCCAAAATAGGTGTCCCAAAACCTTTAATCAACCCCACAAGGTTACCCTTTACAAGTTGGCAATCTGCTTAGGTAATTGGATCATTAACTAGTTGATGACAGATTGCATCACTTAGGTTACCGCATATTACTATAATTACAAATGTCTTCAACGCTTTGATAACTTCAAAGCCACCTTTTTTTATTGGTGGCGTACCCCAATCAATTTGCATTAGATCCATTCATCTTTGATAATTAAACCAACAATTGAAATACTTACAAACATCACCAAAGATCATCCATAACAGAACATTTAATCATGCAAAAATTGATTGTGGAAAAGATATATTAATAACATAGAAAAACAAACCCAGTAGATATTTATAATTTAGCAATAACTACAACATCCAATATAATTTTCTCATTATAAAGCAAACCCTGGCGGACCAGACAAATATGTATTCATATATATCAAAACTGGTCAAAGGGGCATTTTAAAATCTCAACAATATGTTTGGTAGAGGATGATATGGGACTTTATAGGGGGAGTGAGAAGTGATGGACAGGTTGAACATTACTTGTGCTGGCAGCTTAAGGCAACAGTCCTAGAGGGAAACCTCATTAAGTGAAAAGTGGCCAGTTTGCTTGCAGTCTAATTAACTTAAAAGTATTTCAGTTGTAGATCATGGACATCAATAATCACCAAGTAACTATCTGATATATCATGGGATGACAGTCGCTTCTTATCAGCAAGCCTTATAATCCTGAATAGCTATGGTGAGGTGATTCTGAGCAAGCAGCTGTGTTACGTGATTGTGTGTGACTAGGTCAGAAGTGGAGTGACAGGGACATGATGGAGGGGCCTACTGTGAAGTCTGGATAAAATGTTAAGTTCTCAAAAAGGCTAGTATATCTTAGAAGAGTGCATAAATTAAAGAATTAACTGGACTAGGGGAAGGTTCAATGCTAAGAAGTCTATGGTTGCAATAGCATAGCAATGAAGGTATTGTTCTAGCATCTGATTCACTCTACTAGTCTGGCAATCCAAATGAAAGTGAAATTCTGTGGAACGGCAGGGCTTGATTTTTCAGTTGGAAGAAAAGAGCTTTTAAAAACTGTACTTTAAATTGTGGGCATTAGTCTTTGACAAGCTCCAGGGATTTCAAATTGGAAAAATATGTTTGATGAACAGCTCAGCTGTTTCTACATCATCATTGGAGGTGTAACATGGATAAATAGTGAGTACTTAGTGAACCAATATACCACTACCATGATGGCATTGATATTATTCTGGGAGGAAAAAATCCAAAAAATAATACTGAGATCCATGAACCAGAGTTCTGCTGCAGTAGTAAATGACGCACTTTGAAAATTTTTGGCATACTGACACCAGAATTCTATAGCTACTATTAGATTAGTTTAGCGATATAAAAATATATTCTTCAAAAAATGAGTAAATGGAAAATAAGCTAATTGAAGATAATTTATATTAAGTGGCAGAGTTGCACTGCCCATCCATCACTGGATTGTAGTCTTCACTTCATTATAAAATCACAATAACTTTGCCTCTGATGCCTCTTATACCATTACCATAGCTCCTGTATGCTGTCCTTGAATCAGAATCAAAACTACACTGTTTCACCACTGCAGCTATCCGCTTGGGGTTGATCTTAGTTACTTATCCAATTGCTATTTCAGCATTTATTATCAAAAAATATTAATCATTTTGGCCGTGGATTGTTGCTCCTGTTTCTGACTCAGCCTTTCCATATGAATGTCTATTTAGAAATCAAAGTCATCATGGACGCTCCATATGAGAAATCACTTCTAAATTTGGCCACTAATTGGAGAGTCTAACACATAAATAAGTTTCATGGCTCAAATTATAATCTTTTTCCATCACGATGGCATTAAACTGACTATACCTCGCCACCTTGCCAGAGTCAAAAATTCTTATCTCACCACTCAGCGGTAATTAAAATTCCTTATCTTGTGTATATAAGAATATACTATCTCACTATTGCACGTGACAGGAGATATCTTAAAGCTGTCCTTTTATATATAGCAGATAATTGTTTAGGCAACTAATTTTCTTCCACCCTTCTTCCCATATTTGTCAGATTATCCCTAGCACATCTTATCAAGAGGAAACCCATTTTAGTACATTACAAAGTGGCTAGGCCGGTTATAGGATCATTTCATCAAGTCGTTTCACTTCATGCCTCAGTATGCCATCTGAGGGGTGGTTTATGATGTTTTTTACAACGCGGTCCCTAATATAAGGAGGGGTCCCAGATATACCTACAAAAGTAAATACTGTATCGTAGAGAGCATTGTGCAACTTGTTAGGGGAACTACCATAAAACAAGTGAAGAGGTAAAGACCCTCCAAGAAGACTGATTGTTAAGCAAAGATCAGATTCATAAAAGATAGTGGAGGAACGCATGAACATTCAAGATGATGGGAGGTTTGAGGGAAAGAATATGGCTTGAGAAATTTGTCATAATTAAGGGATTCATCCAGATTTAATGGCCAAGCTCAGTGTTGCAACTCAGCATATCTGGAAACACATGAAAATCAACTTTTACAAAATCATAATGAGGTTAAAGCTGTTGAGGTCTTAGTAAGTTTGTACTTGAAATTATGCTAACTTCTGATGCTTTCAGTAGTAGAGTAGCTATTGGTAATCTGTGCATATTGTGACTTCATGATGGGACCCCTAGAAAAGGCACTAGTTCATAAGATACCATGAAGTTGCTTCTAACTCCTTATTATAAATGGCTATGCTTGTTCTGAGGCAATGAACTTATGAGGTAAAATGTGCCACTTGATGCTCAACATCTTCTTTTTTTTAGTACTAGATGGTCCCAACCCAAGGGGGGGATTCATCGATGTGATGCTCAACATCTTCTAGATTATGGAGAAGAGAATCCTTAGCCAAAATTTCTGAAGCATTACAGGCTATAGATATAAGTTTTAGAGTTGTCTTCAAGTCAATGTATGGGGCATACAAAAAAGGTATCCTTGATGCTTTGAAGGTTTTCTGTCAAGCAGGGGACCAGACAGATAGGGTATTCTTGCATGTGAGGGACTTCAGTGGAGCTTTCAGATGAGAAAGGGCAGCTGAGAACTTCACAGAAAATTTATTGTTTCAAAAAAAGCATTTCAGATGCTTCTGTGTTGATGATTGACTAATTTCATGAGCCTACTAATTAAAGTAAGACTGAGCTTCCAATCTGGGTGTGTGACAACCCAGTGAAGAGCCCAGAATGCTTGCGGCATGCAGGCCTAATGACTTGGAGGTGAGAAGCCATATGGTTCCTGTAAGAGTAGTAAAAGTTAAGCAACGTTCCAAAATCATATAGCAAACCAGATAGGTGCAATGGGGTCAACCGCAGGTCTTGCTGGGGCAACCCCAAGGGTTGAAAAGGCATGGAGGATTACCAATCCTTCTGGTTTTGCTGTTGCTAGCCTTTGTTTTCAGTCTAAAATATTAATGTTTAGTTTCTTATATATAAAAATCCTTGGGTTCACTATATATTGTATAACCACAAAAAAGAGGATCAAGTATGAAAATCAAATTGCATTTTGGCTCAATTTGAATATGTTGTAGGGTTGAGAATTTTCTTGTGGTTGTTGGGGCTTATATAAAATGCCATACAGAGTCAGAAAAGTCGTTGATATGGAGGATCAATCTATTAATGTAAGTTAAGGTGTATATCTCTAAGACAATGTTCTGGATGATCCAGCGACTGGCCTTTGCCTCCAGGTTATGATTAAGGGAACTTATTGCCCGCAAATGATGTATCAAAATCAATTGAGTGGGAGGCCTTGTCTTATCCAGTCTATGCCAAAGCAGAAGTGGGTCAACGAGGTGAATCATGTTAATGATGATGGCATCCTGAGCGAGGGGTTTCAATACTTTTGGCTGGATAGTTTGCGCCAAACCAATGATGAGTCATCTAACTGGATCTAATAATTTTGTGGAGCTTTTTAGTATAGTGGATTGGAGAAGTAGGTCAGGATCATAACTTCTTATAGCCTTGACTAATGCATAGCAAACCTCTGGATTGATGGATTGAAGTGTCCAATTGACAATCATCAGGCCCAGAATGCTGATTGTGGCATATTTAGTGGAATTAAAGGAGTTAATATTGGTAATATATAAGCCAGAGAATCTATGGAGAGAAATATTTGAAACTAGAGACTTTATTTAAACTAAACAAAATAATTGACTGAAAACTGGCCCTAGGAGAGGTGGTTTTTTTATAATTGATGGTTTGGGGAGGGAGCTAAGGTAAGACCTGTACTGGGGCCAGCTGACGTACTCTCTTTGCTGGTCCCCTTGGTCAGGGTTGCAAAAACAGACTATGTTTGTGGGGTATTGTCAGTTATCTTACAACGAGGTTTTATAAGCTCTGACAACAGAACTGCTGAATCCATAGCAAAGATGTTTTAAATAAACCCAAACTTAGGCAGATTTGCTCAGATCATGTGCTTAGTGGAGCTATCACTTGAGAAAGGTGAGTTCAATAATTAATTTAAATAATATTGTTTTGGGGGATTAATTCACAACTTGGATCATTGACCCATGATTTAAAATTTCATATTTTGTGACTCAAGATGGGTCATTGACTTGGTAGGACTTTTATATATTTGAGATCGATTTTCCAGTTCTTGAGGGGGTGCTGAATGAAGGGTGGTGAAAAATGAGTCTGGGGGTCCTGTTGATGATCCCTGGTCTGAACCACCTCCCACAAACCCCTTATATCTTTTCTACAAGGGAAGAGGCTGAAAAGGGAGATTCTATGGTGTTAGAGCAGTGACCCACCGCTCATCAACCACATTGGGCTGAGCCACACAGTTTAACCAAAGGCTCTGTAGATGCCTTTAGTCCTCTCTTGAGCCTGTAAGGAAACTTCCCATGGTCTAACCTAAGAGGTTAGTCTTCCAGATTACAGCTAGGAGCATATGGATTCAGCTTTATAGAGTACTGTAGATCCATCTTTGAGCATAATGTTTTTAAAGATGCTTTCCTTACTAAAGAACTCACATCTTCTGTCCTTTAAAAGATCCCTGTTTTGTCTCGGGGCGGCTATAGCTACTTAAAAACCTTCTCATAAATTTCTCATGTGGGTGAGTGTATTAGAAGGTTGTCAATGTATTCTATGGCGCAAGTGAAGCGAAGGTCACTAAGAAATTCTTCAATGTAACGCTGGAAGGTGGCTGGCAACTTGAGCCCAAATGAATTTATTCTTAACTGTACTATGCCGCAGCATGTGCATAGCGCCATGAGATACTCCTGGCCCGCAATCAATCTGGCCAGGCTGAAGGCACTGACAACGTCCCATTTGGAGAAGATCCTAGACTCAATAATATCCTGGTCAATTTATTGTTCCATGGTAGGTGGTATGGGTTAGACACTATTAAGTTTTAGCCAATGGTGAAAGTTAAAATTAATTAACAAGGAAAATTGATGATTTAAACATAATTTGTAAAGAAACCTCCTGCTTGTAATTAGCAAGTAGATATTCTGATAATCCTCAAAAAGGCCTGTAACTCTGGTACACTCACCAAACTAAGTCTACTGGCTATAAAATCATGGAACCTATCTTCATAAGCAGAGCAAGAATTACTCTTAAACAATTGAGGCTACTTCTCTAGCAAGCAATTAAGTTGAGTACTTCTCTTTGAGTGTTATGGGCATGTAAACGACTTATCAATACAGAAAGTAGATAACAGACAGAGACAATTTAATAGATAATAAATGATGAATTGTACTTAATAAGAAATAGGTAAAATGAGGAATAATGATTAATGATTTTATTAGTCAACTAAGTGCGGTATTATATACCTCTCAGGTATCTGCTGACTGAACTCATTTATCAAATAGTTAATTCATACCATGCATTTCTCTGCTTTTCATGGCAACAGCTATGAATAAATATCATAAGTCATTTCAGCCCATGAACCAATCAAATAAAAATTGTACCAATTCAATTGAGGGTAATTTTACTCTTATGATTGGGAGTATTTTTTGTGCAATAAAGACATTTAACCAACGTAAAATTATCCTAGAACCAGCATAAAAAGAGCGACGTCATATATTGATGAATAAGAAAGAATGGGAAAAAGATAGGTATATATAAAATTTGTTGCACCTCAAATCAGGATATCAGCAGGACTCTCATATGCACTAGGTATTCCCTATTTAGTCTATTATGTTTATGTGCATAAATAGTCAATTTCATATAATTGACACCAAAATTTTGCCTCTGCACATTGATGTTGGTACATTGATTTAAGAGGTGCAAATTAAGTTAATGTTGTGATACCACTTTGCACCCAAGTGGCCTCACAACATTAACTTTATTTGCATATAAATCATTGTATCATAGCTAATAATAACATCAATGATTGGATGAAGTCAATCTAATTGAGGGAATTTTGAGGTAAATTATTATTAGATTATGCTGATAAGTTGGCAAGGATCAATGGTTCCATCGTGGGAGTATTATGAGCAATTGTTTATCTAAAAAAGTTTACTATTTGGTTCAGCCAAATAAAATCTAACAGACACTGCGATATTATTATTATGGCCATAAACTATACATGGGTGGAGGGAGCTATCTATTTTCAGAAAAGACAACTGGTAGGCAACTGGAGAAAACTATATTTAAAATCTAAATCTTCTCTAGCATCTCATACAGACAGATAGTCAGATCTGCTTCTTTTTCTATGTATGAGTACAGTAGGATGTTAACCTTCTTTAAGTCTACCATCAAGCATAAGTATAGGTCATACTTATTGTAAGGGCAGCCTAGTATCCTAGGTAACATCAAAATTTTCTTGTAAGTTACTAGGAAAGCTGAGATATTGGGGGGAATCTCTGGTTTACACGCATAGAGGCAAGAATAGGCTTGCTCATGGGGGTGAGTATATAAGGTAATAAGAAGGGTAATCTCCCCAAATCACTAGAATACATGTAAAATAGAGTTTAAGTTTCAGGCCCACAGGTATATTCTGTCTAAGCCTCCACCCAATGCCTATAATGACAGGGTACAAGATCCTAGGACCCTTGAGAAACTATCTTTGAAACAGTAACCCTGCAGCATGAACCTGAGAGGCCACAAAAAGTTATGAAAGCTCTGAGATAATAAGATGCCCATAAGATAAAGACCAGCAGCTAATTGTAGGTCAAGAGCCTCAGTGAGATTGTGACTAATAAATTTTCCAGAAGCACCCATGTCCAGGAGGGCATGGGCACTAAAGGTTTGAGGTCCAACCTTAAAGGTAACCGGGAATCAGAAGTAGGCATAATCAAGCTTATTGACATTCACTAAGGAGATACTGGGGGAACCAGTTTCTGAAAGGTGTATAACCCCTGAAGATGAGGTCAACTGTGGAGAGATGGAGGTTATGAGAACATGCGTGGATTCACTAGATTGCCATAAAGATGGGCCCTAATTTTAACTAATCTTTATTGGCATTCTAGTAAGGTTTAAGCTTCTTGGATTACTGTGATATAACACATATTGGTCTGAGTTTTAAGGGCCCATGATGAGGGAAAAATCCTTTTGTATGGATCCCATTGAAGGTGCCCAGAGTCAGGAAGAGCTTGGTTGGGGAAACACAAAGCTTTGTGGTGAGCAATGACAATGATGCTGTCCTCATGGGTAATTAAGGACTTCTGTATAACCACTGGATTTACATTAGGGAATAACCACATAAGGTATTTTGATGATCCCTGCAGAACACATTGAGTGTTGGGTTTGCTGGAGGCCTCCTTTTCAACATTGGAGGTTTGGACGCTCAGTGATGAGGCCAAGGTATAGGATGAATTAAATGTTATGGGATCATCCAACCATTTGAGGTTGGAACATAAAGAAGTAGGAAGTTAGGCATGAAAAACTTCAAATATAATATCATTGTTATGGTTCAGGTCATAAGTCAACTTAAAAAGGCCTAAAAATGATCCAAAGGGTCTGTAGTAGTTTCCTCAAGGTTGATTAGCCAGTATAACTGAGAATTATGGGGCTCATGGGGTGAATGTTATAAAGGCGTCAGTGTGAGAAGCAAGACCTGGTTGATTGTTTTAGATTCTGATTGAAAGGCTCTGTATTTACTTGAGTCATGCTTCTCAAGGGCTTCTAGGAGGGCCAAGGTGCATTAGACTGTGAAAGAATCTATATTCTCTCATTGGTATAACTTAGTTAGAAATTGTTCAGTACAATGAGGACCTGCTCCTCTGCCTCCGCTGGTTGGCCTGGATGGGACCTTACCAGGATTGCTTTGCAAGCATTCAAGTGATATGTGGCTGTAGGGGCAGTTTCAGTAGTTCATAAAATAAGGACTTGATTTCAGATGTAGATCAGTGCATCAAAGGATTAAAATTTTAAGACAGAATTTATATGGGTTTTTTGGCTTGAGTGTAGATGTTTAAGAAGCCAATTGCCTAAGCTTTTTTAAATGCAGTAGCCGCTAAAGTCAATTGTTGGTCAAATATGTCATAGAAGTGGCTAAGAAGAGTTAGACCAGGCTTTGGGCTTAGATTTTACAGTAAATCAAAAAAGAAAATTCCAGGCTCACATACATTTAATGATCCTAACTATAAAGAATCTAGAAGAGATGTGAGGAAATTAGATTTTCAAAAAAATACTAAGGACCTCACAAACACTATTAATAGCATTTTATATAAGCACTGGTCTATCTTAGAAAGCCTCAAGAGGAGGAAGGGGATAGGGGGTTGAAAAGATCTTTGGTATTAGCAGTTGCATTCATTAGTAACACTGATATTGGGATGGAATCTTTACCAATAGATGCAGTTTTAATTGTGCACCAGGCTTTTTATTCCAATTGTTCATGGCTATTTCTGGCCACTGATATGAGAATTACTCATGCTCAGAAAGATAATTAGGGCCACTAATCGGAAGCCATATGTGGGAGACAGTTAGATGAGGAGTGTAAGTAGCTGTTTGCATCAATTCAAGCTTAGTCTTGTTTTACAGAAAATGGAGCACAGAATATCAAAAACTTTTTTTAAAATAAATATATAGAGTTTCTTTAAAAGATTTTTGAAATGGTTAGCACTTGCCTTACTGGTTAGTAGACCCTTTTGTAAATTAAGGTAGTAAAACAGAATAAATTTATTGTCATTATTAGGTTACTGCTAAGTGGATAAAGCCAATGATGACAAAAAATTGATCTTTTTTAAAACTTGATAAACAGTTTCAAATATTGATTTCTAAATTATAAACAAGCAAATAAAAATAGAGAAGGAAGAGGAGTCACAAACTGCAGTAAAATTTCTTTTGTTTCTGCATAAGGGTAAGTTACAATATTGGTCAAAGATTGATTTCCAAATGGCTTTTGTGAAGGGATTTCTCTCAATGTCTGGTTTAACAGCCAAACCTGTCTTGGAGCTGTTTGGGAGGGTTTGAGTGGTGAGGGGGACATAGTTCAGGCCATTGTGAGGGAAGTTATCAGTGGACAAATCCTTGAAAATATCTGAGTGTGAAGGTCTGGTGGTCTAAACACCGTTCAACTGTTCTTGAAGCTTAAAGTCTCTCAACACACAAGTGAGATATTTTTAATGCTGTATGGCTCAAGAGCAAGGTTGGCATGGGGCATGGTGACCTTATTTTGAACGGGAAGACATTAACCTGGCATCACCACCATTTGGGAAAGGTCCTATCCATCATAAAGTGGGGCAGTGAGCAGCTAATGGGTCCCTTTATCTAATTAAAAGAAAAATTGCATGCTCAATCTATAGCTGGAACGCTACAAGGCCCTAACTCATGAAAAACTAAGAGCTTCAAGATTCTCAAAATTGCTTACTCTACCTAGTGACCCAACACTGTAGTTTCTAGTCTGGGACCTTACAAACAAATAACCAAGTATTTATAATTAGCAAGTGGCAGCCTCTCCTAGGGTTTGCTGCCAATTAATTTCATTTCTTTATCTCTCCTTAAATAAATCCATTGTCTGCCTTCTCTGCATTCTTTTATGTCATTTATGAACTCTGCCACGCCTTAACCATACTCTCTAGCCCAATAAACAACTGGACAAAGAAAACCAGTTTTTTATCATGATTTTCTAAGCCGTTATATGGAATTCAATCTTCTTCCTCTTTGATTTTCCATGACATTGTTGAAACTGTCTGACATATTACTTGACCCAGTGGTTTCAATCTATAATAATATTGTCTAATTTCCTGATGACCAATGTTCCATACTGTGGATCTCTATAAGTTGACATTTGTACCCCCTATCCCAACCTTGAAATTGCTCCTGAAAAATCTGCAGTTTTATAATAAAGATTTATAATGTGTCCTGGGGCCCTTTAATTTTGGTAATGAACTTTTACTTTTTCACATGATTCTTGGTACAACCTGCTTTAGAACTATATATGCTGTACCCTGGGCCTTCTGGTCTTTACATTGGGTCCTAACCCCTCAACTTAAGCCTTAATCTTCTTTTGATCAACTGTAACAAGACATTAGCCTTAGTGAACTCTGCCCCTTTGGACTTAAGCATCTAAATATCCCATGGTCCAATATCCATTAATCACATTCAAACTATGCAAAGAAGTATAGAAAACTACAAAATCTCTATGTTTATTAAAAGATCATGCTTACTGGCAACTAGCTGCACATTTTTAACTAATAGGAAATCCAATGCTTCCCATAAGATGTGATAACATACATCAATGTATGTTGTTGAATTCTAGGTCCTTAGATTGCATCAATGACTGCCAAGTGTGGTAAAAGTCAGTGCATTTCACATCTACATGCTCTGTTTAGCCATCCATATACTTGTTATTATTTTTTCATCAATGTTTTCAGGGTCAAGCCAGAGACTGCAACAAGATGCTCTTCATTTTTGCACTGTGGTCAGTCCACCCTAGTTTGCTATCTAGAGTCAGTGCATCACACCCAGCTATCCCTATAGGGATTTAAGAATTTTTATCTATTTTATAAAATTATTGTAAGTTTTGGATGTTTGATGATCTTATCTTTATTTAGCACACATTCACAGTTATAATCTTGAATAACTGCACACATGTTAAAAACAATTAAAAGTCCAATTTTTTAATAAGAGTGCTTCAGTTTATAATAAGGACAAAATTGGCAAAAAGATCCTGGCTGATTCTCAGTGGAACCCCTTGAATTGGGGCAATACTTTTATTAATGTTTTTTAGCCAAATAGCATGATTTTAGATAGTCAGATTGCATGAACATGCATCAGAATCAGGGGAGTCCATCCAAGGTTCTTCCCCTTCCCATTAACAATTTAGTTAAACCACCTATGCGGAGATCACCTCTTTTATAGCCTCAAAGTGGGTCCCACCAGGTGTAAAAAATTTCTCATGATGATTAGGTCAGATATAACAAATCTTTGCATAACAGAATGATCCTACCTACCATTGACCCTTCATTGGCCATTCCATTGAAGCAAAGCAAGGTTTGAGAGCTTAAATAGATCAAACCCCTATATTTTATAATTTGGATACTCAGAGCTTATACTGAATTTTTCAGCCATCTCACTTCAAACCTCAGCTCATTCATATAATAAACAGTGACATAGTGATAGGGGTCTCTTACAACCTGTCATTGTCACCAACAAAATCAATAATAACACTCTTATTTTAATAATTTAAAAATTTTTCTAGTTTTATATAAGATATATTAAAAAGTCCCCTAAGTTGTTAAAAGCATTTAAGATTCTCACTATTTATGCTTGTTTAATAGTTGTTGATTTCTGTGCCATTAGCACCAGTGAACAATAGTTTATGACAGGACTTTAACAAGTGGTTCTCACTACAGGGGGCCTGTACACCACAAAACAAACCAGAAAAAATGGAGGTTGGTGAGGTAGGATACTATCATGACTACCCCGCTAAAATAAACCCCCGGCTATCTACTCTAAAACTCCATCTAGCCAGTGCTTTGTCTCATCTCAAAAGGCTCGAGCAGCACTCTTATCAAAGCTCTCATGGGGCCTTCCATGTTCTTCATAAACCCCCCTTAAAGACAAGTTTGCCCCAGGAGAGGGTAGCATTGCCTCTTTTCTGTTTTTTTTATAAATTGTTGATGAAAGGAACAACTGACCATCAAAAGGTTAAGTACATCCTTCCCTGCTTGGGTTATATAGCTCAATAAATAATGGATCCCAACATGGTCAATCTCAGCACCTGGGAGGAGGTTAAACAAGCGCTTATTAAAGCATTTTGATCCATGAAGAGTTTAAAGAGAAAAAGGCGGGCCTTAATGTGCCTTAGCATGAAAAGGGGAGAATAACTCACCACATTTTATTGATTAATTTTATGGTGAAGCTCAGCCCTTGGTGATTGCAAAAATGCTACCTCTTTATGATGCTCTTGAGATCATTCTAACTGGCTTAGCTTCTCACCATACTATAGACTGGCATCTTATCTCTGTTAAATGTCACCTCCAGACTATCTGTGATATCAAGAAAGCTCTGTTGGAGGTTGAAGATATTTATAACGCTGAAGCTACTTCA
This sequence comes from Massospora cicadina, assembly GCA_022478985.1. NCBI lineage: Eukaryota > Fungi > Entomophthoromycota > Entomophthoromycetes > Entomophthorales > Entomophthoraceae > Massospora > Massospora cicadina. The sequence continues at coordinate 84,567 of JAKSZP010017183.1, forward strand.
GTCATTGGGTAAAACCCCCAGATTATGACCATTGAGGAGTTCTCAACTGAAGCCCCTCAGAGAAATCTATGTTGATCCCTAGGGCCCCCTATGCTGGTTACCACCCTGAGGCCAGCACCAGCAGTGCAGCTCTAACCTGATCTCCCTCCAATTCTCAAACCCAAGGTTCCTAAGTTATTAAGTCAGAGTTTATTATCATCCATGGTACAGTGCTCCCTGCCCAACTTGCCGCCAAGATCATCTTTTGCCATCCAATGAGCCTCTCCAGGTGGTTCCAAAGCCTGCTTCCAAGCCTAAACCTCTCTCTTGGGTGCCACTTGCCTCTACTAACAATGGGTTCAAGGACCATGTTGCTAAAGCTAAACTGCCTGTTTCCCTAAGTCACACAGCCGCTTATTGACCCAAAGCTGGCGTAGTTAAAGCATCTACCTCCATGACGCTATATCCTCTACCCAACTATAATCTGAAACCTGTAGCTATAAGGCAGCACAAACACCCTATTTTGAAGGTTGAAATTGAGCTGTGATAATTTTTTAACGCCTCCCCTAAAAGTTAATACTGTGAAGGAGCAACTCCAGGACCTATCCTGCCATAGGGAAGTTCTAAACCTACCTCACATCCTATGATCTCCCTAACATGCATTGATAGCTCATCTGATGATGAAGCTGGAGGTAATTGTGAAGATTTGTGTCATTATATTTTAGGAGCTCTAGGGGAAGTGGAGGTACCTGTCAGGGAATAGTGTACTACTGACCTGGTTGGGGGTAGCTAACCATGAGTTAGCATAACCAAGGGGTTTAGCCTAGTATGATAAGGTCACTATAGGTGTCCAGATATAAGGAATGGTGGGTAAGCTGATATGGAAGTTGCTTAAAGACATGGCTTTGAAATGGAAAAGTTAGAAGAGAGTTTCTTGTAGGCTGGGGTGGTAGATTGGTATTGATAAACACTTTAGTGAATAAACTTATTAGTCTTTGCACTATAAAAAATATTTTTATTGACTGCAGAGATTAAACAAAGGAATGCCTTGGTTTTATATAACATCCAACTTCCTGGACTTACCTAAGCTTAATTAATTTTAAACAGTTCACTATTCTTCTCTGGAGCTTATAGGATTGCAAATTGCATGTGATTTTAAAGGGCAGTGGTAATCACCACAGTCTTATTGTAAATTTGGTTTGGTGCAATTAACTGACTTAGCATTATCACAATTGAGATAATTTAAATGATTAATCAAATATTTTCACTACAATTATTTATTTGATATGCAATTATTCGATCTAACTTCATCACATATCCTCTTGATCTAATGGATGATGTCTGTAGTCTCTGGAATTTCATTAATTTCAGGATTTACTCTGACAGTACCTGACAGGTTGAACCATGAGAGAGTGGATATAGCTAATATTCCCTGAAAAACATATCTTCATCAAGTGCTGAGGGGTTTGAGGTTATTGACACTGCTAGTGACACCAACCAGCTCATTGCCTTGATAATTAGATCTAATCCTAGTGTGCACAACCTGCAGTCAATCTAGGAGAAATATCATGAGACTTTCAAAAGATTAGCTTCCCCTCTTCAGCTAAAGAAGGTCCCTGCTCTTTCCCCCAACTTGGGTAAAACTTTAACAAAAGTGGAGGCTTGTCATTAATGAAGTACTGGTCACAGCTATCCTTGACACTAATCCACTGTTAATGTTGTGTCCTTAAAACTTATCAAAAAGATTAAGCTGACCCCTGACCTCAACTACACTCAAGAGTTTAGTACTGCTGGTCCCTCAAACATATGTGTTTTTGGGGCAAACTCTTTTTTAACCATCCAATTTAGGAAACTCATCTTGTTGGCCCCTGTGGTATCCTTAACTAACAATACCTATGATCTACTCATTGTTACACAGTTTATGATGGAATATGAAGGGATCATTAATTTGAATCAGGACTATCTGTCCCTGCTTAACTATGAGGTCCCTCTGGTTCTGACCAACAATGAGCTTAGCAAAAAAGAGTACAATTACACAGTGGAATACCTCTCCTCTGCCTTACCCCTGCATTACACTATGGTGGAACAAAACACAAAATTTTGCCTACATCAGTGGATGCTCTAGAGGTATCCTTTTCTATGTGGATGAAGAGGCCATAATCAAGGCGGGTGGACAAAGTGTAGTTGACATGAAGATTACCATAAAAATCCCCCACAACTGTCTATTGCACCTAATCAGCATTGATGGAGTTAGCCCTTTTAGTCTAGAGGCTTGCCAAGTGCTAGACCCAGCTTATCAGTGATAAATAATCTATGTTTGGTAATAACACCAAGAAGGATATGGTCTTCAAGAAGCATCAGAAGATTGTAATAGGCCTGTTAGTCCCTATTGAGGACATTAAACAACTTCACTTTATTAGGTCTATGGCTGATATGGGCTTACCTGCAAATCAGTTTCTATGCACTCTTTCTACTGTTCATATTTCTGATGAAATAACCCCTCACTGAGCTTGACAAGGTCCACACTTTACTGGAGTCTTATAGCAATATCTTCTCTATCTTTGAAACTGACTATGAGCATATGAAGGGTTGGATGCATATTATTGACATTGGGTATGCTCATCCCATCTGATCTAAACCCTACCATAAATCAAAAGTTGAGGAGCTACAGATGTGGATGGAGCTAAAACAGTTGTTGGACGCTGGGTTGCTGGTGCCATCCCAAAGCCTTTGGTCATCCCCGCTTCTACTAATAAAGAAGAAAATTGAGTTCATCAGGTAGTTATGTACTACTTTAAACTGAACAACCTCACTTTGAAGGATAGTTATTCTATCCCCCACATTGATGATGCCCTAGCCCACCTCACCAGCTCTCTTATCTGCTATGGAACTGGCTAGTGGTTACTGGCAAATAAGCCTCTCTCCTCAAAATTAGTAGAAATGCGCTTTGGTTTGCAGTGAGGGTCTCTTCCAGCTTACCTGACTACCTCAAAGGTTATGAAATGCCCCTCTAACTTTCCAGCAAGCCATTGATCACATCTTGCAGGACCTGAAATAAGTAGCGCCATCATTTATCTCAATGACATAATGGTGTTCTCAAAGTCCTTTAATGAACATCTTGCTTATCTGAAGGTAGTGTTTCAGCGCCTATGTGAGACCAACATCAAGTTAAAGCCCTCCAAGTGCACATACTTCCAGAGAAAATTAATTTCCTTTGGCACGCCATTTCACAGGACAGGATTCAACCCCTCTAAGACAAGGTTGAGGCTATATTCAAAATGCCTGCTTCCAAAACCCTGTGCAATGCCCAGCATTTATGGGTATGGTGGGGTATCAATGCCAATTTATCCCAATTTTGCCCAACTAAGTGAGCCTTTTGTCCAGCTAATGGCTAAAAATGTCCCTTTTCATTAGAGAGCTGAACAACAGGCCGCCTTTGAGACACTAAAACAGTCATTGCAAAAGCGTCCAAGCCTGCGCCACCCTGATTATAGTAAACCTTTCCTCTTGTTTACTGATACCTCTGAAGATGCTGTTGGGGCTATTCTGGTTCATTTGGATGCTATGGCTTGGATCACCCCATCTCCTATTTCAGTAAGACTTTATCTAAGGCTAATGCAATTACAGCATTACTGAGAAGGAGTGCCTTTTATTTCTGCTAGCTGTAAAATATCACCGCCCTTTCTTATATAAGACTTTTTTTCACTGTGGTCACTGATCACACCTCCATGAAGTGGTTAAAAAATATGAAGGATCCCACTGAGCGGTTGAATCACTGAGCTTTAAAGCTCCAACACTACTTTATTAAGATTGAGTTTCAAACTGGAACCTGCCATATGAACATTAATGGCTTGACTCAGCTGCATATCCTTCACTTGGATAATAGTGAAGCTGAGAGGCTGCATGACCTCCTTATAGCCCCCAATGCCTGGGAAGATGAGGATAAATCCATAAGGAAAACATTAGCTTGACACTCCCACAACGCCAAGGTGAAAAGCGTAAAGTTGTATAAGAAAGTAGGGGTTAATTAGTTGCCATACCTCTGACCATCAGAGTGTGTATCCGTGATCTTGGAGTCCTATACCATTCTAGGTTATAGCAGAGAATAGAAAACCTATAAGTGGGTAAAAGAGTGATACTACTGGAGGAGTCATAGTGACAATAACTATAGTTCTGTATGCCTGCCTAACCTGCAAGAAGCGATCCAGATATAAGACCAGGTATCAGTACCAACCCACTACGCCTCAACAACTCTTTCACATCATAAGTATGGACATAATAGCCCTCTACCCCAGATTACTGGGGGAAACCAGTACATCCTTTTAGGCATAGACCACTTTACCAAGTGGGTTGAGGCTGTAGCTATTCATGCTCAAACTGCCAAAGCCACAGCTACTTTCCTTCATCAATATATACTTGCTCACCATGGTTGTCTTCAGGTCCTGCTCTGTGACAATGGGAAAAATTTTACTCCCAAGTGGTGAAGATCCTCACTACCTTCATGGAAATGTAACATCTTTTCTTGGTCCTCTATAACCCCTTAACCAAAGATACTGTGAAAAGAGCCAATGGGACCCTGGTCTCTAATTTATGCCAAAATGGCTGCTTCAGACCCTCTTTGCTAGAATCTTTACTTACCCAGTGCCCTCATAACTTACCATATCAGCTATCATCAGATCCTTAAAATGTTGCCTTTTTGAGTGTTGTATGAGAGAACCTGGGGTGCCAGCATTACTAGCCAAAGATATTTTCTCCAATAAGACTAATCCTGAGCAAGCTATGAAGAAGTTGGCCCAACACATCATACAGTTGCAATCAGAGGTGATGACCAACTTGTAAAAGACTGTCACCTAAAAGGATTAAGCTATTAATGATCTTTGGCTCCCTCTACCTTCCTTCCAAGTATCATACTTGGTGCTATACTATCATAATTGTATCACTTCATAAGTGAAAAGCTCAGGTATAACTTTGAAGGCCCTTTTGTCATCACTTATAAGCAAGGGGATGAGTACTCTAAAAAAACCCTGGCTACTGGAGTTACTGTTAACCATGCCCATGGCTGGTTATTGCACTCTTACTCTTCTCCTAACACTTTTGAAGGGGTAATGTCAGAGAATTACAAGTCTAATTTTGTAATAAGAGTGCTTTGGTTCATAATAAGGATGAAATCAGCCAAAAGCCCCTGGCCAATTTTCAGTGGAGCCCTTGAATTAGAGCAATACTTTTATTAATGTTTTTCAGCCAAATAGCATGAGTTTGGGTAGTCAGATTGCACAACCATGCATCAGAATCAGGGGAGTCTAGCCACAGTTCCTCCCCGTCCCATTACCAATTTAGTAATATCATCTACGTGGAGATCATCCCCATTTATAGCCTCAGAGGGGGTTCTACAAGGCGTAAAATTTTCCTCATAGTGATTGGTTCAGATATATCAAATCCTTGCCTAATGGGCTGGTCCTACCTACTATTGATCCTTCATTGGCTTTCCATTGAAGCAAAGCAAGTTTTGAGAGCTCCAATAGATCAAAACCATATATTTCATAATTCAGATACTTATAGCTTATACTGAACTTCTCGGCTATCTCATTTCAAACCTCAGCCCATTTATATACTAAGCAGTGACATAGTGATAGGGGTCTCTTTACAACCTATTGTTGTAAAGAATAAAATCATCTAATAACCCTCTTATTTTCCAAATTCAAAGTTTTCTAGTTATATATAAATTATATTAAAAAGCCTCTTGTTTTGGTAAACGTCAGTTAAGAGTTTCACTAATTCTGCCTCTTTGAAATTGTCAAACCCTGTGCCATTAGCACTGATAAGCGTTAGTTCATTCCAGGACTTTGACAACATGTTACAATTGTCTATGGAGCACAGATTATGCCAATGGATTTTGTAACACTCCAATGCAAAATAAAACAAACCACAGTGAGGACCAAAGTCTTTTTTAGCAGACACAACAAAATCCTTTCCAAACTAAAAAATTCCTTTTCATTTCTTTGCCTACCCCTCCTTGAGTGAATCAACTTTAGTCGCATCCTCATAAATAAATTACATAAACGACACTTAGGTTTAAAATTAGTTTGTGTTATTTAAAATTACAGTCACAACTGAAAATAATTAAACTAATGTTTTCAAATCTCGAAAAATTAGTTAAACTTTATAGACTACTGTAGCTTAGATAAGTTTTAATTAACTGTTCATACTATCAAAATGAGGCATATATATTCTTATACCACAAGTATTATGTTCACTTTACCAATATAGTAAAATAATGAAAACTAAAATATTTGGGTTATAATAAAAGTATATATAGATTATAGTCATTATTTCTCTTAAGTAAAATATACCTTTTATCAAAGGGATATCTTTACTATCAACTTTATAGGTATATTTACTAGATATAAATAGTTTTAGTTTTATATATGCTAAGGGTATATAGAAGTTTACTGAATCATGAGGCATTATTATACTATTTATATAAAACAACATTATAAAAATATATTAAAAGATTAAGTATACTATAAGTTAAGTATAAGACTCAATATCTAAAATCTTTGTATCAGTAGCTATATATAAATAGCTAGTATATAATAACATTATATAAGTTTAAAAGATTTGTTAATGTTTTAATTTTAATTTTAGTTCTGTTAAAGTTTTTAGGATGTAGTTGCAGATCAGTTGTATGCTAAGCCTCTCATTTATTTTCATCTGGACTTCTTGCACCTGGAATAGAAATTAGATCATAATGGTATCTGATAAAAGGATTAAAATTGACCCATTTATTCCTTACATAGGTGATTAGATGTATACTTCCTTGATCTAGATCCCTAAATTATTTTTCCCTTCTTGGTGATCAAAGTGGATTGAGGTTGATCTTTCTGAGTTTTAGATTTGTTTGATATACCTTCCTTGATTTGATGCCATGAAGATTGTAGATAAGGATCTAATATGAAGCATATCAAATTAACTGCTCCAATAAGGCTTGTAGTAATTAGATCCCATGTTAATAAAAGGGTGTTCACTTTTTTCCCATTAATATAATAGTGACAGATAGCTACTATTTGACCAGTATGACATAAGAAAGATGTTAAAGGATATAGAGACCTAGTATAATGATTAATAGGTTATAGTATTAAATTTACGCTCTTGATATTATATGCCTCAATCCTGAATTTTGGATACTTATAAGGTTTTGAGCTTCTTTATTATTAAAAGGATCCGGTACTGCCTCTGTAAGTGCTAATTTTATAATGACACAAGCTGAGATAATAAAACAGTATATTTGGCCAGGATAAACTGCAATAAATAGAAGAATTATTTCTAGGATAAAGCTATTTGGCCCTTCGTTAGTTGCACAGCGACCCGAGTCACTAAGCCCATATCCATTAAAAGCTAAATATTAGATATCAAATCTATATATCTTACTGAAGGGAACCAAATCGACAAGTAAAGCTGCTAGAAAAGGAACAAAATATAGAATTGATCTGAAATAGTTTCTTGGTACTCTCTCCTGAAGATAGATAACCTGAAGGTTCAATGCAATTGCAACATTAAGAAAAGTATAAAGATGGTAAGAGAAGTAAGAATGGGGGACCATCTAGTACTAAAAAAAAGAGAAGTAAGAAATGAAGCCTAGAAAGCTACACGTGACTCCGCTGAGCATCTCCGCTATAAATATTAGTCAAATGCCGAATAATGTCAACAAAAGCAATTGCAGCTTGAAGCTTTAAAGAGACACGATTCACACATTCAGGATAAATAATTCCTAAATTAAATTAGGTTAAATTTTATGAATCTTACTTACTAAAGTGATATATACAAATATTAAAATTGCACATATACAACTTATCCAATTTGTAGTATTGTATATAGAAGATCCAACTAAAAAGAAGGGTTTATCCATTAATTTGAACTATGCTGTAAAAACTTTACTATATATACTCTAAAGCTATTAGTCATAAGTCATTAGTTGGATCTCTTTGATCCAAAATACTTTTTATAAACATTATCTGAAAGTCCTAGCTTTAATAAGAGAATTATACATAAGTTTTGTTTCACCATAAATAATAGTTTATACTAATTAAAAGATAATTGATAATCCTAGGTTGGATAAAAAGCAGTTATTTGCTCCAAAATCAGGATCAATTTGCTTGTTCTCAATAAAAACAAAAATAAAATACTGATCTTAATTTTTTAAAGCGTTGGATGAGCTATTAAACATAATCGAGCATAAATTCTCAGATTAAAATTTGATTGATGACACGAGTCATTGTAGTAAAACGTCCAAACATGTGACTTTGATATAACTTGTTCAAGGTCCAACATGTGATAAATCATAAAATCCACTCGTCCTAAAGCTGAAATTCCTACTAGAGTGGCACTAGTTTAATCTAATCCAAAATATTGATAAACTACGCTGTCAGTGGTCAATATTCGAGGTAGGCCGGCCTGGGAACAGGCAATACTGAAGACAATGAACCCCGAAACCAGTCAAGGTGTAATTGCGATGCCCACCCTGACATGGGCGCGAGGAAGGGATCAGGCGGTGCTTTGTTGTAGCGATCCCCAAGATAATAAGTATTATATCACCAGACTTATCCCAACTTTAAGTGAAAAGGCTATTAAAATAAAATATTAAGTTACTCTACTTTAATCCTAACACCTTTTGCTTTTATAAAGCTTAACAATTCTACATGAAGAGTGCCAATCTTTAACTGCCATCGAGTAAGCACTTTGCTGCTCTTGATTTTAGTGAACTATTTAATTTAAACTTTTAGTACTCAACAATTTTCAAAACCTTGGTTTTTAATCAAGCGCTAAAAGCTGATTTATAAGATTCGACACGTCTGAATATTTCCTTATAACTCAAGCTTCTAAGCTTAAAAACTTAAGATATATACAGTTGTTTTCTATCTGCGCTTAAGCTTGCCTTTAACTTATTGCTGTCTTTCAATTGATTATAAAAAAGCGTTGCTATGCTGATTTTTCCAACTGGATGTTTTCCCAAAAAGTTATTAGCTTTCTTAAAAAATTATATAGCATCAATATTCTTTACCCTTTTAAATCTATCCTTCCACAAGTTATTGCTAAGAATAAAATTGATAAAAATGGTACAGAACAGTATATTAATGCTTATAAATTTGAATGAACCTGTATTTAGATAAGTTTTTTATCATTGATCCTAGTAATTTTAATGACATCTGTTATCTGTTTAACTAAAGTAACTGTCATGACTATCTGCCTACCTGTGCTCTACCTTTTTTTTAGTATTAGATGGTCCCAACCCTGTGCTCTACCTTTTTATCTAGTTGTTGCTATTTTTTAAAATTAAGCAAGAGCAAACTAACACAAATTACTTTTATTTTCAAGCAACCTGGAATGAAACTAATATATTTGATATAATATTGAACTTATGCTCTTAAAACCTATTGGGATTTACTTATAGATACATTCAGGTTAAGTCATAGTGCGATATAGTTTTTAGGCATACTATAAACTTTTCTCTCAGATAATTTTTTAATTAAATAGTATAAATTTAATGGCGTCAGTTTTACTATTAAACGAACAATAGGTCCTTTTTATTATTTTTCAACTTATTACTTTTCTCCACCACTTTATTTTACTTGCACTTTTAAAAGTTTCAGAATAATATATATATATATATGGATGTTGGTATATATGAGATTTATAGACTCAGACACCGTTTGACCGATCACCACGAAAGTTGGTACATATAAGTATTTTTTCATGGAGAAGGTTTATGAATTTTAAAAATTAATATTTTTATAGTAAAATAAAAAGTTTTATATGCAAGAAGTGAAAATCTTATATATTTTATATGGTATTCACTGTATTGTTACAGCTGAGCAGTTTGGTATTCGGTTGATTTGATATTTTAAATGGGTTTGTTAAGTGGTTAGTGGACATTTGGGTAATTAGCAAGTTAATCTAAATCAAAACTGAATCAAAAACCCAATTGATTTTATAAATACCCCCTCTAGCATAATCAGCTCATCTTTTGACTCTAAACTTAAATATTATATATAGGTCGGTTGTTCAAATTCTGGCACAATCACTTTTATTTAACCTTATATATCTTATATATAACTCTTATTTAATTGGTATAGTGGTTTATATAAATTGGTAGATGGCCATTGATAAGTTTGGGAGTAATCAAACCTATTGAATCAGCCAAAAACTACAAACTATTTAATAAACCCAATTGGGCCAATTGAATCAACCTAAAACCACCAACTGCTTGGCAAACCCATTAAACTATCAAACTGCTAGCCATAACAATATACTGATTAACATTATATATATATATATAATTTTTACTTCTTATATATAAAGCTTTTTATTTAATATAGAGATTAAAAATCCAGCTCTGAGATATACACAGGCCCCCTCCTATCCACCTATAACCAAAATTTTAAAACTTACATGCTATAATTTTAGCTGGGTAACAACCATGCATATACACTTGCTTTTTTTATTATAGATTAAATTATATTATTAATAGTAACTAATTCTCTAAGCCAGTCTCCTCATATCCCCCTCCAATGCACCACTTCCCAGCATCATCAGACTCATGGTGCATTGTAGACTGTGGCTGCCCTTGTAGATTCTAGCATACCTGTAAATAAAGTGTCATGGAAATGGCAGAAGAAGTTTAGACTGACCTGCCAGTCAGGATGTGTGAGCACCCAAAAAGTAAGCCAGAATGCCAGAGGCATTGCCAACCAAATGACTTGATATGGAGCTGGGAAATGTGAGACCACAAAGTGGTGGTGCAACAACAAGGTGAGGAGGATCCCAACAACAAACCACACTGAACCCATTCCCAACCCAGTGGGTCTAGCTGCAGAGGGTATAATTAATGTGATAGTTTCAATGAGATCCTTGGCATATAAGCCCATCTCAATGGGGGTGGCAAGGAGATGGATTCTTTCTTGCAATTGATGGATATAAGGCTATAAGATCCCTATGTATTGCTGCCAGAAGTTCATGATAATGAGGTTGTAGAGCCAAAGATATCAGACTTGCTGAACTCAATTGATGATGGAGGGGGCCATAGTGACCAAAAGAACTGGTAAAGCCCATCTGGAGTGTGGGCTGATGGGCCATAAGGGAAATGCTATCTGGGATATGGTCAGAAAATTTAAATTTGGTTTTTTGGTAAAATTTTATTTTAAAAGAAAGTAAGAAAATTGATCAACAATTTTCTCAGTGCCATGCAACTGATTAAATAGTGGTCAATTGAGTAGTGACAGGATGGGATTGGGTCCCACAATTTTAACCTAACCAGCAAATTGTTCAGGAATGAACAGGTTTATTCTTTGGAAACTGACATCACAAAATTTGGTGGTAGGCCAAGTCTCTATCAGTTTGACCTCAAACGTCCAAACTGGGGCTCAACTACGTTTTTGACAGTTAGCATGATGGTGTTTGAACTGACAAGCAACAGGGATCCCCCAAGGCCACCCTATATAGGGATGGGTCCATTTGGTTGGGAACGGGTTTGGGACATCCAACCCACCTGTGCTTAGTCATTCAACTGTTCATTCAGTCAATGGTAGCACATCAGCCGCAACACCTGAATTACTATCAGAGAGCTTTGAACTCTCATCGATGATGCCTGATATTTGTTTTATTAATATAGTGATTGAATTGGAACTGTCAGGTGATTCAGCTGATATCTCATTCTTTATGCTTTTACAGCCATTTGAATTTTGGCCATCAGCTAGATTACCACTCAAATTAAATCTGACCGATTTCAATTTGGCAATCTCAGCACAGATTTCATTAATTCCCCCACAACAGTTCTATCAAGGTGAATGTGGGTACTGGGGGTGGGATCCAAAGCAGAAGGGCTGTCACCCATCGCTCATTTACTATATGAGCGAGATCACCCTGAGTGATGAGGGGTACCGCCATCCTCTTCAGTGTCTTTTTATTCAGGAATGGAAAGATGACCCAATCAAGAGCCAAAGGATGTTCCCCAAGACTTACATTACCTTTTTCTTTTTCCAAAGGAATGGCACCCCCACCAGAAAACTGTACCAGAGCCACGTTCTTGTGTGCTTTAGGTAACTTGATAGCCATAATTATCACAATCTTCTAAAGAGGGCAGGGAGCCTTGGGGTAGGATGTGTGGAAAGCTTTAACCAGGGCCATACAATTTGCGCAATCACACGCCTTAACCCAACTATTTTTGTAAGCTGGGTATCCTTTTCAGGCTACAAGATATTGGACTGAACGTTGCAACTTTCAAGATGCCAGGATGGCCTCTACCTTGGCTTCTTCCTCATCATTGATGATGATTGGTTCCAAATTCATGGGAATTTCACCCTTAAAAGGTGACAGCTGGGAAACATAAAAAACTGGGTGCTGCTTTCAATGCGGGAAGCTTCAGATGGAACGCCCCATTGCCCAATACCTCCTCCACTAAATAAGAACCCAAACGCTTACTGGTGAACTTGTGGGAAGGGGTTTTGAATTTGCAAATGACAGATATCAAGCATGATGTAGGAACCCACCATAAAATTATAACCTGGAAGGTGCTTACGATCTGTAAATCTCTTATAGTCATTGATGGCTTTAGTGAGGTGTTCCCACACTAAAGCTTGAGTTGATCAAATATGGGCAGCATGATATGTGGCAGCTTGAGCCTCAGGTTGCAAGCATGCTCCAACTAAAAATGATAGGTTATAACCCAACATTGCTTCATAAGGAGAAAACCCCATTGATGGGCGGATCCCATTATTGTATGCAAATTGAGCGAGAGGCAAGTCACCAGCCCAAGTATCCTGCGCTGCTGCACCATAGCAACGCAGGTACTGTTTGAGAACATGATTAACCCACTCAGTCTGACTGTCAGACTGGGGATGATATGCTGTAGATCAACAGGGGGTTATCTTCAGGATTGATAGTAGTTCACTCCAAATCTGCGCAGTAAACTGAGTACCCTGGTCACTAACAATTTCCTGGATAAGACCAAACATTGAAAACATATATCATATAAAAAGATGGGCAGTTTTTTCCAACATAATTATGAAAGTGCAAGGGATAAAAAGAGAAAATTTTGTAAAGCAATCCACCACTACCATCACTGCTGTGAACCTATTAGAACAGGGGAGATCAACAATAAAATCTACAGACACCAAGGTCCATGGACCTTCTACCTGCTATAAGGGGTGCAGAAGGCCATTCTTTCTGGAGTGATCTGACTTAGCCCTAGCACAAATAACACAATTGGCAATCCAAGCTGAAACCTCTTTGGTCAGTCCTGCTCAATTAAAGGTTTGCTTGATCAGATCGATGCATTTCTTGTTACTGGGGTGTCTGACTGTGGGGGGGATCATGGTGTGCATGGAATACTTCTAGGAAGAAGGAGGGGGAACCCAAATGTGAGAATGGAAGTAAATGGGCCCCTCTTCTAAGGAGTATAGGGAGTGTTTGGGACTCAAGTGAGCCAACTGCTCAACCAACTTCACACCCTCAGGGCAGGCCGTTTGACTGGCTAACACCTGAGCTAATAATGGAATGTTGGGAGCCAACGCGGTGGAGGAAACAATGGGGGGAACAATTGACAGAATCTGAGTGGCAGAAATCACAGTAATTAGATCCACTTCCTCAGGTTTTGAGGGACAGTGAGTGGGACTATAGCTTAGAAAATTGGGAAGGACATTGAGTACACCTTTAACAAATTCATATTTGAAGTTAAAACTGCACAGGTCCTAATAGGTTTGGGCCTGCTGGTGCGCTAATTTTTAGAGTTTGCAGAAATACAAGAGAGCCTGGTAATCCATGCAAACTGTTAGCTCATGGTGAACACCTTGCAACAGGTACCACCAATGAGTTAATACCTATGCAACAGCAGCCAGTTCCTTGTCATAAATGGCCCAAGACTGCTCCATAGCTATGAATTTTTGGGAGAAATAAGTGACCAGATGTTCAAGACCATTGTGGTCCTGAAGCAACACCACACTCACTGCTACTGATGAAGCATCACATGCAATGATATATGGTTTGGCAGGATCAGCATGTTTCAAAATAAGAGGAGACATGAACACCTCCTTGATCAATTCAAATGCCTGCTGACATTTGGGGGTCCAAAAAATTTTACATTTTTCCCAGTGAGGGGATGGAGTGGGGAAGCTAACTGGGAAAGTGCAAGAGAAATTTTTTTATATAAATGATAGTTCCCAAGAAACTCTGAAGTTGCTTCTGTGTAGTCAGAGTTGGTTATTCTTGGATCACATTTAATTTGTTGGGAAGGACAGTGACACCTTCTTTAAAAACCAGGTTTTCAAGAAATGTGACCTCTTCCTTATAAAACTTGCACTTGGAAGCTTTGAGGAACAACCCTGCTTTATGAAAAGTGACCACCACACTTCTAAGTCGATAGCATATTGTTCAGGGGTTGGGGAATGAACTAGGATATCATCAATGTATGCAATAACACAAGAGAACTGGAGATCCCCTAATGTATTGTCAATCATCCATTTAAATGTAGTGGGTGCATTATTCAGCCCAAAGGGCATTACACAAAATTAAAATTGCCTCACTTTATTCAGATTGTGGTCAACCATTCCTGTCCTTCCATTACCCAAATTTGGTTGAAAGCGTTCACCAGGTCCAGTTTCAAGAACACATAGGATTTGGCAATTGCCTGACTGATTGTCTGCTCCAAAGGCAATGGGTAGAGATCTGTAACTGTTATATTGTTCAAGTGACCATAATCTATGCAAGGATGGAGCAATCCATCCGATTTTCTTGCAAAGATGATAGGGGAGGTGACAGATGAAGTTTCTTTGAATAACCAAATTTTTTCAACATATCATTTAACCAGGTATTGAGTGAAACCTCTTCCTCCGCTGTATGAGAATACAATGGGCAGTTGATGTTCACCAACTCCACAGTTGTCCAAAATCCACAATTGTACCTAGTATGCTTTGGCAGGTAATCTGCCTTTTCCATGTCAAAGATTATCTGATATCACATTAAGCTTTTAGAAAAATTGGCCAGAATGCCCATGGAAGTAATTAGGGTAGTGATAGAGCTGGTCCCTTGTATCTTCTTGAGGGTGTTGATCAAAGAGAACTCTCCCTCCAAATCATCATTGGTGAATGACAATGTATTAGACTCTAAATGAATCTTCACATGTTGTCAGCGCCACCATCCTACACCCAGGATCACTGGGAACACCAATTTTGGCATGGGCAAAAAATGATTGTAGAAATTATACTGGTGGATTGAGAAGTGTATTGGTTGGTGAATGACATATGAAGACTGGTAAGCAGAAGAGGCCACCATTACTGAGGAGCCCACATCCATTTCCAGTTTTAATTGTTGTGCCAACTCAACACTCATAAAGTTCCCCGCTGCTCCAGTAACCACCAGAGCTTTGAAGGAGACATGATGCAGACTGATACTGATTTTTATAGGTATAAGGAGTTAAGCGGAATTCTGTTTATTGAAAGATTTGACTGACTCATAGATGACTGAAGAAATAATGGGCATATCAGGAGCAGGGTTAGGGTTCTTAGCTGGGGTAAAAATTGGAAGTATGAGGGTGGGGGAAATCATTTTCTCCATCTGGGTTTAAACAAAATTATTAATAGTTAATTCTGGAAATGCCAACTTGGACTTGAAGGTTATGGAAGGGTTGGGACCCATGTCAACTGCTAATTTGGTGACAGGTGCAGCGTCTGCATCCTTGTTAGAAAATCCTAATATAAAACTCCCCTTCTGATACTGGGAAATGTGGTAAGGCAAAGCTTTGATAGTAGTTGTGGTGACACATATTTGATCTACTGATGCTTGGATGGTAGACCAGACCAAGTGATGAGCGGAAACTGAATCCAAGCTTGCTCTAAAGACTGCCTGAAGCATATTGATAGATAGACCCAACATTTGAGCCAGCTCATAAAAGGTAGAAATCAAAGAAGCCAAACTAGGAGCTTCAGCCATGGCAAGGAGCAGTCTGAATAAGTGGTCTGATTGGGACACAAGGGGTTTCAAGGTGGCCAATACAACAGCCATCAGGGGGTGGAGTCTTCTTCTTGTAAAGAAAATGCAAAAGACTTCTCACCCAACAGTGGGCATCCCCATCCACGGCATCTAACAATGCAAGCCCTTGTTGGGCACAAGATATCATAGAAGCATTATTGAGTGTGATTGTTGCATGCATTTGCACTTTGGTGAGCATGTTGAGAATCTGATTGGCAATCTTTTGGGAGGGGATACTCTATTTTTTTCTGGGTCAGAGGAAGTAAGAGGAGATGCAATCTGCATAACTTTGGTGGCTTGAAGAAGGTTTTCCAAAATAGAGCAGATGCTTCTCCTGAAGTCAGAAAGTGACCAAACAAACAATAAACAGCACACAACTTATTGTACATTTATCTGGTAGAGCGTAACCACTGTGGCACCCAGTTCAAAAATCAAAGCAGAAGTGGCTGAAAATAATGGTTGGTTGATTATATCATAGAAATGGCAGAAGAGGTTTAGACTGACCTGCCAGTCAGGATGCGTGAGCACCCAAAAAGCAAGCCAGAATGCCAGAGACATTGCTGACTGAATGACTTGATATGGAGCCAGGAAATATGAAACCACAAATTGGTGGTGCAACAACAAGATGAGGAGGATCCCAACAACAAACCACACTGAACCTATTCCTAACCCAGTGGGTCTAGCTGCAGGGGGTAGAATTACTGTGATAGTTTCGATGAGATTATTGGCATATGAGCCTATCTCAACAGGGGTGGCAAGGAGATGGATTTTTTCTTGCAATTGATGGATATAAGGCTATAAGATCCCTATGTATTGCTGCCAGAAGTTCATGATAATGGGGTTGTAGAGCTAAAAATATTGGACTCGCTGAACTTAATTGACAATGGAGGAAGCTATAGTAACTAAAAGAACTGGTAAAGCCTATCCGGAGTGTGGGATGATGGGCCACCAGAAAAATGCTATCTGGGATATGGTCAGAAAATAAAAATTTGGTTTTTAGTAAAATTTTATGTGAAAAGGAAAGTAAGAAAATTGACCAATAATTTTCTCAGTGCCATGCAACTGATTAAATAGTGGTCAATTGGGTAGTGACAGGATGGGATTGGGTCCCACAATTTTGACCTAACCAGCAAATTGTTCAGGAATGGATGGGTTTGTTCTTTGGAAACTGACATTGCAAAATTTGGCAGCAGGCTGAGTCTCTGTCAGTTCAACCTCAAATATCCAAATTGGGGCTCAACTACATTTTTGACAGTTAGCATGATGGTGTTTGGCCTGACAAGCAACAGGGATCCCCCAAGGCTACCCCATATAGGGATAGGTCCATTTGGTTGGGAATGGGTTTGGGAAAGCTAACCCACCTGCGCTCAGTCATTCAACTGTTCTTTCAGTCAATGGCAGCACATCAGCCATAACACCCAAATTACTATCAAATGGCTATAAACCCTCGTCAATGATGCCCAATATTTGTTCTATTGATTTAGTGATCAAATTGAAATTGTTGGGCAATCCAGCCAATATCTCATTCTTCATGCTTTTACAGTCATTAGAATTTTATCCATCAGCCAGATTACCACTTGAATTAAATCTGACCAATTTCAATTTGGCAATCTCAGCACAGATTTCACTAATTCCCCACAACAGTTCTATCAGGGTGAGTGTGGGTACTGGAGGTGGGATCCAAAACAGAAGGGCTGTCACCCATTGCTCATCTACTATGTGAGCAAGATTGCTCTGAGTGATGAGGGGTACCACCATCCTCTTTGGTGTCTTTTTATTTGGGAATAGAAAGATGACCTGATCAAGAGCCAAAGGATGTTCCCTGAGACTTACAGAAAGCCATGGTTTTCCTTGGCATACTAGGTTCTCAATAAGGGAGTTAAGGTGGGGATTGTTAGTAAAGATAGGGGAGCTTCAGAATCTGTCAAGCAATTAATTTTATATTACCTTGCAAAATGATTCTGTATGGTGGAAGTAGAACCTCCTCATGAACTGTATACTCTAGTACAGCTTCCAACTGCAAAATAGATTATCTGTATGGATTTGACTATATAAGCCTTTACAAACCCTTTTTTAGTATCCAGTTCTTTTTTTGAGTATAGTATGATTACAGGTACTGGAGTATCAATGTTGGGTGAATCAGGCACTTTATATAAACCCTTGAAGTTGACTTTTGAAACAGCATTTGAAGGCTTATAATCCAAAGACTCACTTATTGGATATTATGGTATTTATGCAAAGAAAATAAATTTATGCTGCCTGTTTAACTTAAAAGGCAGTAGTTTACAAAGGTATGGAGGGAGATTGAAGGGTGTAAAGAAGGGTAGAACTCATATAATTTTATAAAAACTATTTCAGCAAATTAATAAATAGTTTAATATAAAAGCTTTTATTTTAAAGGACTACATTCTAGAAAAAAATACTCAAAAGATCCAGAAGCTTCAACCCAACTATATGCTAACAAAGAAGAGCCTTTCAATGAAAATGGGTTGAGTTAAATTTGATTTTATTTATATGAATAGAGTTAAAATATTAACTAACCTAAAATTAATATTGCAATCAATAGTTGGGACTAAAAACAGAGTGCTAATCAATATAAAGTAAAAAGTTAACAATAAAATACTAGCCAATATAAAGTGAAAGTTAGAAATAAAATACCAGCCAATGCAAAGTGAATATTAAAACCTGTCACCATGTATTACTTTACCTGGGTCTCACTTTCTCAATAGATATTAATATATTGACTGCCAAACTATGAGATAACTCATAGTTGGTATCCTGGGCAATAATACAAACTAAAAGTTATCTTATAGTTGACAGTCAACGTACTAAGGAGTTGTATCAGTTGAAGTGTTTTGTGTTCAATTTAGGCTCCAACTTGGCTCCACTTAGCCCCTAATCTTCATCCATCCATCTGTTTTAAAAGTGCAAGCTATTTTCTTAAAAGCAAGTGGAGTTACCCGGCGTTGCTCAGGTTAATTTATAAGCTCACACTGACAGCCCATAGGCTGGCCAGCGCTACTCTCGAGCCACTCGGACCAAACTTCGCTGTTGCCCTCGTGGCTGGTGAGCTGATTATCCTAACTTTAATCTACTTAAAGCTCTAATACTGATTTTTGTTTAGTTTCGGGTGAGCAATTTGGTGAATTATTTGATAAGATTTGCCAATTCTCATCTACTCACCCAAAGTAGATTGAACCTATCAGACTCTAAGGTTTTAGATGTCAGTCAGTATGTCAATCAGTGAATGTATTAAGTAGATCTCAGATAAAGACGATTTAGCAGCCATGTATACAAAAATGATATAAACGTTAAAGCTTATGTCATAGTATAATACTTTTTGTAAGTTCTCAAGGTAATAATTATGCTTACATAATCATTTAGTAATATGTCCTAATTTACTTAAAGAATATATTTGGAAAAATCAATGTAAAGGTAAATCAGGCTAGTATAGCAGAAACTGGCTAAAATGGAACGTGATTGACCAGTTTTTTTTTCGTTTTCACAGGTTTCTTATTTTTGTTTTATTCCTTCATTGTAATCATAATCGACCATCTTTTTTGTGCTGTATCTTGTTTTATTTTAAACACAGCCCTTTGTAGGACAGAAACTTGTGAAAACCGAAAAAGATCGCTTCCGTTTCAGGTATGTTATACTGTACTTGAAAGTCTATTATAGAGTTCGTTAGTTGAAGTTAGATTTCTCTAGCTTAGTAATCGTGTATTGAAACTATCTACTTAATAAAACACATTCACTCACTCACTGACTGACATCTGAAACCTTCGAATCTGATAAGTTCAATCTATTTGGGTGAGTGGGTGAGAATTGGCGAATCTTATCGAATCTGAAATTATCGAGCCTGATGGGCTCAATCTATTTGGGCGAGTGGGTTAGAATTGACAAATATCATTGAATAATTCACCAAATTGCTCACCTGAAGCTAATCGAGTCTGATAAGTTTAATCTATTTGGGTGAGTGGGTGAGAATTTGCAAATAAGATCAAATCTGAAACTATCGAGTATGATAAGTTAATAAATTTGAGTGAGTTGGTGAGAATTGGCGAATATTATCTAATAATTCACCAATTTGCTCATCTGAAACTCAACAAAAATCAGTATTAGAGTTTAAGTAGATTAAGTAGTTAGGATAATCAACTCACCAGCCACGAGAGCAACAGTGGAGCTGTTAGTTTGAGTGGCTCGAGATTAGTACTGGCACAGCCTATAGGCTACAATGTGAGCTTATCATCTGATAAACTAAGTACTGTAGTGAAGCACGGGTATCTGGATGTTAGATTTATATATTTTAAAAACCTGCCTAATTTGGTTCACTTAATTAATAAAATACTTTTGGCAAGTTAAGTAGAAGTTGATTTAGTAGTTTGGAAGATATGTTACATGCTCAATGATTTTAAGTATAAAGAGATGTTTCGGGTAGCAGGTTGGTGTTATTTAATTGATTCGATAGGTTTTTTTTGGCTAAATTGTTGATGGCTTTTGTTTGAATAGATAGGACAGTTTAGCTTTGAGGGGTGATTAGTTATTGGTTGTTTTGATAATTTCATTTAGGTTTACCTAAGTGGTTGGTGGATTTTGGTTGATTCGATTGAGCAATTAGATTTGACCGAGTGGTTTTGTTTATCTATAATATAAAATCTAAATTAATATATTGAAATTCTTTAATTTTATAGACACCGTAGCGAAGCACGGGTAAACGGCTAGTATATAGATAAAACTTATAGCTAAAAAACTATAAAACTTAGAAGTATAAATTATTCTCACCTGATGCTCTATGTGACAATAATCTTGATAATTTCAATTAACATGAAAACTATTATAAAAGAATAGTATGCATATTTCAGAGATATATTTTATTCGAGGTGGGCCGACCTGGGGACGATACCGCACCGATTAGGGAAGTGAAGAAAATGGGAAAGGAGGATAAAACCCTGCCATCTAGTACTAAAAAAGGAGGATAAAACCCAGAAAACCTCCATGCGCGGCGTATGATAGGCCAGGAACTCCATGGACCGCCTTTGCTATTCGCTATCTCGGTTCGGGGCATTGGTGTGCAACGCCAACACAGTCATAATTGTCCCCTACCCAAAGTTCCTGTACCGGAATCGAACTTGGGGAGGCAGCGGCAGAGGTCCCTATTCTACCACTGGGGTATCCTCCCCTAAAGATAAAGGTACTTACTGAACGGAATTAAATCAATGACTAGCGGCGATAAAGGGTACTGTATAAAGAAGTGATTTAAAGTAATCTCTTGGTAATCTCTCATGAAGGTAAATAATCTGAAGGTTTAGAGCGATCGCAACATTAAGAAAGGTATTAATATGGTGGCAAAAAAGTATATGAAGGCTAAAAATTTGCATGCAACTCCTTGAGCATCTCCGTTATAAATACTAGTTAAATGCCTTATAATATCAAAAAATGCAATCGCAGTTTGTAACTTGAGAGAAACACGTTTCACACATTCAGGATAACTGATTCTTAGATAAGTTAGATAAAATAGCTAAAGTTTGCTTACTTAGTAAGATTATATATGTGAATGTCAAAATAGCACATATACATTGGGACCATCTAGTACTAAAAAAAATAGCACATATACAACTTGCCCAATTTGTTATATTGTATATAGAGGAACCAACTAAAAAGAAAAAAGTTTCCATTACTACTGTATTGTAAGCTAATTGTTATATATACTTGAATTTTGGAAGATAGATCAATAGTTAGATCTTTATTCTTATTATACCTTTTATGAACTTTATCTAGATAGTCTAATCTTTATTAAATATTCAATATAAATTAGTACAGCATAACTTTATACTAGTTAATAAGATCTCGGAAAGAGCTTAAACCAATTTATAATGGATAAAAACTTTTTCATTTGCTCCAAACTTAGATCGATCTACATATTTTAGTCAATTTATCAATAACATATATATAAAATAAGGTCAAATTGTGATTTTTATTTAAAACTGTTGAATATTATAATAAACTATTTATAATCTAAACATCTTTTTAAAGATCAATATATTTCAAACAAATTAAAAAGACTAGACGCATTTAAATGTAAACTATTGATCAAGACATTTATTGATAGCATCGAAACTATAAAATCAGACTGAGAATATAACTTCATAGTATTAATAAACTTGTAGATTTAAGATAACTTTCCATATAATTCATTTTCTTTTTACTCAATCCTTTCCTTTAGCATAGTTTATTTATTTAATATTCATTTAAGATATTATACTATTCTGAGTAGATCAGTATGTACATAGAATTATATATAATATATAATAAATATCTAATATCTCAAACCTTTTCCAATATAAATCAAGGTCCTAAAATAAAGCAGATAGTTTTCTCATCAAAAATAAAGTACTTTAATCTAATAACTATAGCAAAATAGTCAATCTAGGAAATTTTACAGAATAAATATTTTTGGGTTTAGATCATGAACTAATTAACCTGTTTAGCTCAAGATTCAAAGTTACTTAAACTCAATAATAAAAGATTTATAATAGGAGCTAGTATGCTAATTGTATAGCTGATACACTTACTTATATTATTTACTAATAAATTGTCATATTAACATATCTATATTTATCACAATATGTGGATATATATATTGCATATAATCTGGAAAATATCTATTTATTTGATTCTGAACTCAATTATATCTCACCTTCTAAATGGACTATCATATTAACTCAAGGTTACATAAATATCATTTTATAAAATTAAAAATAGTAATATGTAAAAAAATGAAACTCTATATATTTTATATAATTAATTTATCAATAAAAGTGTATAATAATATTAATATATAATCATTATAGCTACTACAACTATTTGAAATATTATCTAAGATCTGATCTACTTAGCTAAATAGCCCTTTCTCATCTATTTTAAATTTTGCTTTAGAAAGACAATCAAAGTTTAAAACTTATGAATCACTCTAAACTGATACCCTATTCAAATTATAAGTCAATATTGGATCCATTTGTCAGTTGTGTTCTGAATATAGTTTCATTAAACTACTGGATTTGGTATATTTCTGTCCCATCATTTCACCTTTATATCCATTTTATCCTGAGAATCTATCACATAATATTTGTTCTTCTCTTACCATTTTTACTAAATAAGGTCAGTATAAATAGTTTATTAAAGTCATTGGTTAAATAGCTCTTTTCATCTATTCTGGATTTCTGATGTATTATTTATTATAATTTTATTAGAAACTGAGCATCTAGGGAAATTAGGCCATATTATACTTCAGAATCAAGGATCATTCATTCTGGTTGAGGGTAAAATTTCAGGATATTTGAAGTGCTGCTTGCACTCATAGTCATAGTTTATTTAAAAGATCCTAAAAACCATGATATTAGCTTTAAGCTTAATAGGGATAGAATTAATAATATACTTCTCCTAGCCTATGTATAAACTAGTGTCAGATACCCATGCTTTTCTATGGTTGTAAAAACTGAGGGGTTTTCACTGGTGCACAGGTTCACTTAACTACTGACTCTGGAAATAAACACAAACTTGCTAATTGTATAAAGACAATTAGCTTAGTTGAGTTGGGATAAATAGGTAGATTCAGCCCTACTCTGGCAGATACTAATAAGTGACTTTGGCCTCACTCTGGCAATTTATAAGAATTCTAGTAACTTCACTCTCACTCTTCCATTGACACTTAGATAGAAAGTACTTCTTCACAACTTCATCTTGAAGTAGATAATCAATAAAAGAAAATAAAGTATTATCAGTTCTAAGATATTTATTAATATTAAAACAAGGGAATATTTATAGAAAAAAGTATAGGAGGACATGTATTTAGGGTGGGTGCACAAAATATGCCTGCATTAAAATTTTTAAAATACCTCCCCTTATGGTAAAACAGTTTTTTGAAAAAATAGTCGAGGAAGATAAAATATACTCAGAAGATGAGTTATACAAACTTCTATTGATGAAAGCATTTTTGAAAAGATATTTTGCAATTATGAGACACAAAATATCTTTCTTGTCTGATGTAAGTTGATACCCAACAGTGCAGTCTGTGACAAATGTCAAGGTTGCCAGACCATGAGGTACATTAAAAGGGC
Organism: Massospora cicadina; assembly: GCA_022478985.1. NCBI lineage: Eukaryota > Fungi > Entomophthoromycota > Entomophthoromycetes > Entomophthorales > Entomophthoraceae > Massospora > Massospora cicadina. The sequence continues at coordinate 108,680 of JAKSZP010017183.1, forward strand.
CTTTTCCAATGATGGTTATATATGGAATTGAAAAAACCTTGCACATCATCTAAAAATGTAAGATATGTGATTCAATTTAATTGTCAAAAGTTGGAGTTAAAAACCATATTTTATATTATGTACAAGTACATTAAAAATGTATCTCTTGTCAACATTGCATATAAGCTCCAAGTCAGTAGGAATACTGTAACCTTTTTATTGTGAGTTTGCAAGAAAAGCCATTCTTGAGTATGCTGAATCATCCAGCGAGAAAATTGGTGGACAAGAGATAGATGGTTCTTCTAAAAAGGTTGTAATTGATGAAAGTTTTAATGCGGGCATATTTTGACAATGCAGGCATATTTTGTGCACCCACCGTGTTTAGGGGTAGATTGTGGTAACCATGATAGTCTCAGCATACCTAGCTGATGAAAAAAAATATTGATTCAATTTTGGAGAATATTCCAGCTGATATTCATGAGAAATAGCTTATTTAAATCACCATTCATATCAGCCCACATATCAGCTACCAAACCAGTTGATTTTCCATGAGTAATTACCCATTTTGAGCCAATTTACTCATCTCTAAATTGTTGGCAACAATCCCTGACAAAATTGTAACCATAACATTATCAGATATAATCCTATGAAAATTACAATTAACCATTTGGTCAGTTATTATTGCTGCCTAAATGACATAATTAAAATTGTCATCGCTTATTCAATATGCTAAATTAAAATATGTGAACCAATAATTTAAATAAATTGAATTTTAATTAATCTTAATCTGGATAATATGGTTATATAAAATTTCCACACATCCCCCCACTTGACCAGATTATCAGCTGAAAATGTCCTCTTCCAATACTTCATGCTATGAGCAAATTCTGGCCAATCTATCTGAAATGATTTTCTCTTTTTTGAGCAATGTCATGAACTATCCAAAGAGATATTCTTTCCCTTCCTGCCAGGTCTAATGTCCTGAGTCAACTTGATTCAGTTATTACTTCATCTTCTCTCCCCACAACAGTACCTATTTTTAAAGAGGGAACAGGGTAACCTGTTTTCTCTATAAATTCTCATCCTTTAATTTAAATTTCCTCCTTTCATTGAGCTCAATTTTGAATCATTATTAAATCTGGCTCCTTCAGTTCTAAAACCAAAGGTTGCTCTTGAGCCCAATTAAGCAATTTTCCTTTGATTTAGATCAATCTTTTCTAGTTGAGTTGGATATTTTCTCTGAGTTCCTTTTTTTGGATCAGCCAATTTTATGGACCAACAATCTTATCAACTGAATTGGCAATTGGTAATGATGAGCACGTTGAGCTTTCATATCAGGAACTTAGGGGGAAATTGACTGAAGCCCTTAGCATTTCTTTTGCTTCTTGTGACCTCAATAATTTTCTTGACCAAAATACTGCAACTTATGCACTTTGGTTTATAGGGCAAGTACTTTGCATATGGGCTACCTCACTCCTCATATTACTAAATTTCCACCATTTCTTTTCTTTTCACTTTCAGGAGGCCCGCAGCCACTGCCTGCAAGATGCTGTTTGTTGCCTGCATGATTACTTTTCAGTGGAAACTATCAAGTAATACCTTCCATTAATGGCAATATTTGGGGGCATGGTTTGACAGCCACCCACACATCTTCCCTGTTCGTTATTCTCTCATATAGAAAGTGTTCTTGACAAAGCATGTCATCAAGCACTTTGCACACAGCATCCAGCACATGTGCCATATAGAGATTATATAGACTTATTTGAAGATTGCATTTTCTTGCATTGTTGTTTTCCTCTGTGATCCGGTGTTTTATACCTTGCTAATTTGGACATTCCATTTAATCTTTCAATTGTTGCATATTATCAAAATTCCCCTCAGATCCAAAAAACTTGGTTTTGTGTTGCTTTAACCCTTGCTAGCATCTGATCACAGATTGACTTCAGCGGCCTCTAAAATAATATTGGCATTCAACTTCCCTCCCCCAGAGATAACAAAGAAGTGCTCACAATTTGCAACTTGATGCTTAAAAAATAAAAAATATTCCAATCAATTTATTTTATTTAACTGAGGTAAGCCAACCAGGGGATGGACATTACTGAACTAAAACTAAAATCATAATAAAATAAAACTAATGATTAAAATGAAACACTGCCTCCCAAGTTTGATCCCAGTAATGGACTTTGGGTAGGGGACAATTTTGACTGTGTTGGTTTTGTGCACCAATGCCCCGAACTGAGATAGCGAATAGCAAAGGTGGTCCATGGAGTTCCTGGCCTATCATAAGCTGTGCATGGAGGTTTTCCAGTTTTTATCCTCCTTTCCCATTTTCTTCACTTCCCTAATCAGTGCGGTATTGTCCCCAGGTCAGCCCACCTCAAATAAAATCTAAAATTTAAATGATTAAAATGAAACACCCAAAATGGATGGATTGATTGAATTGTACCTAACAAAATGTCCAACCAGGTGGGCAGCGAATACTGCTATCCCTCCATGATGGACGGGGAGGGAGGATCAGGGGGCTCATCTTTGACTGCATCCATCTCATTCCAGAGTAGGGTGAATGTTAAGGCAGATAGTAAGGGTGTGGGGGCATCAGCAGCATGGGGTTCAATATCCTTGATAACTGGAACTTACAAATAGTTGCCAGCCATCATTGTACCAACAATGTATTTGCCCAAAGCATCTTCAGCTTTGAGGTGGGCATCTGGGAATTTAATGAACATGGCAATGTTGGTTCAGGTTATTTTTGCTTTCAGATTCCATGCTACTGTTATCACATTCTGGATGGCTTCATTGACGTTTTTGTGTAGTTTTCATGTTGATCTTACTTTGTGGAGTAAGATTTATGGGGATGATGGAGGGTGGAATTCCTCTTGCAAGTGCAGCCACAGATTTGGTGGCAGCTTTGCAAAGTGGACAGCAATCTGGTGTGGTGGCTGCTTCTACTGCAAGCTGGTGGTCGCTGTAGAATGGTTTGACATTAGGTTGTGGGACATATTTCTGAGGTGGGAATTTTGCATCCCATTCTACATTACAGAGCCGCTCAAGTTGCAGCGTCAGTTCTTTAATAATGTTACCTGATTCATCAATTTCATCCAATAATTTTCATATATTTTGGTTTAATTGGATTAAGGAATCAGCGTATGGTTGAGTTTGTTCAATTTATTTGTGGATGCATGGGATTGAACTGGGATCCAATTCAATGTTTGGTTGGATGAATTATTTGTGGCATTGGGGAAGGTGTGTGCTGATTGGTGGCTGCAGGTGCAGCTGCAGCATCAGGAATTGGAGGAGGGGAAGGTAGGATCATACCCCCATGTCAGAGTTGGTGCAGTGTGGGTAGCAGATTGGTGGGCGTTGGGCAAACTTTCAGCGTTAGAAGAAGTTTCTGAGTATGGGCATTTATGTTTCAAGTGGTCTAACTTAAAACAGGATGGACAAATTGTCTGTCCGCCCTCAACGCAGGCCCAGAATGGATGGTTGGGGGCAGATGGGATGGTGGCATGAGGGGGAATTGCTAAAGAAATTTTTGTAAATTCAGGGCTGATTGTGGCATATGCCTGAGGCCCAGTGAAGTGTGTGGCCCCATTTGGGACCATAAATTGCAAGATGGGGTTGGTGCTATAGGCTGCCAAACCTTCCATCAGCTCCTGGTGGAGCAATTTGGGGGGGAGGTGGGTGGGAAAACCAGCGAACTGGACCACCAAGGTGGTGTCCATTGGGAGCTGGGTCCAAGTTGTTGGGAGGGGAATATTATTAAAAATTAATGGCACTGTTGCTGCAGTGGCTGCATCAACTTCACAGGGGAAGCTGAGATCAAAGTACCCCTTATAGGGACAGAAGTCTATGAAACAGGCTGGTGTCATCACCACCTGAGCCATTTTGATAATGGCTTGGTCATCATAGGTGAAGAATTTCCCATATTTGACCCTAAGGCTGGTATGCATGTTGCTCCAGGGGAGCACCAGAGGGCAGCGGGGCACCACTTGGGTTTAGGTGAGATGGGCATTGAGATCCTTGGGAGGAACAAATTACCTAAGGGTTTGGAATGACTGGGTAAGTCAGTCTGAGCGCGTTTTCCTGTCAGATGGAAAATGGAGGGGGGGTTTCGCCACTGCCCCATGCTGGGACAGTCAGCAGGGGATCCAATGATATTAGAGCAAGACTTTGGTGTGCAATTAAGTGTTTGCTTTTAATTTAATAAAATTAATTTGCTTGGAAAGTTACGCCAAGCAGAGAGAGATAGTTTTAGTTTTTAGTTAAATACCAAAAAAATTTTCTGATAAAACTTTATTTAATATATATATTTATTAAACTTATTTTTAATTATTTTTTATATATTTAGCTTATTATTAAATTTAGTATAATAATATATTATTATTATTTATATTTTTATTATTAATTCCATTTTAAAAATTTTGCTAAGTACCCTACTAATCACACAACTATCACACACATTTTTGATTGTGAAGGCATCATTTGCCATTTTGGAAATAACCTCAAATGGTCCTAACCATAATGCATCTAGCTTGTTTTAGCAACCAAACCCATGTGTATCACAAAAAGGCTATGTGTTATCCAATAGCAAATTCCATAAGTTTGGGTTGACTCTTAGCATTGTCTTTTTTGGCCTGAACCCTTCTTTTGATTGTAGTATTATAAGCTTGAGATTGGAGATAACTATTATATTTGCAAGCCAATATAGGTATTTATTGGCACTCATCCCTGGAGTCAGCTTCACTGCTGAATAGAGAGTTGGTGGCAATGTGACCCTACAACCATATAATAATTCAAACGGCGTTTTTCCCATAGCCAAATGAAACTGATGTTGTATGCAAACGTTACTGAAATTAAATAAGATGCTCAGGATGATGCTTTACCTGAGATCAGCTTTCTTACCACAGCGGTGAGCATTCCATTGACTTGTTCAATAACTTCATTCATTTTAGGTTGATAGGGTGCAGACACCACCCCTTTAATTCTCATTAGATCAATTAAATGTGAAAATACAAATGAGGTAAAGTTTGTCCTATTATCACTTAGTAACACTTGGGGACACCCATGCCAATTTATCACCTGCTCCAAGATAAATTTGAAGGTATTCAGGGCATCTTCTCAGCTCAAGGCTTGGGTTTCAACCCACCTTGTAAGGTGGCCAATCACTATTATGAAGTACATACCCCACCTAAACTTGCACTCAATGGTCCCATAACATTGATCAAAACCATGTGCCACATAAATCCCAGCTTCACCAAGCAATAATTCATAACGTTTTATGTGGCTTGTGGAGTTAACACTTCATGCAACAGGTAGTATAATTGGCAACATCATAACTTAAGGATTCCCAATAATAGTATTGCCTTGTGTGTTCAAGCGTTTTCTTTAACCCACCATGTCCAACAACCTTGTGGGCAGCTTGAATAATTTCTGTACATTCTGAAGGTTTTGAAAATAAAAGCCTTTTTTCATCCAAATTTAAAATAACTGGCCATTGACAAATTCAGTTTTCTCCATTGCCTTTTTCAGCGCTTTTTGGATTTCAACAGGTTTTTCTTGTAACATACCAGGGTCATTTTCTCAATTAAGTCATCAGAACAATCTTACACAGCAAAAATGACAGGTAACCTTGATAACCCATCAGCGTTTTGATTTATTTTCTCCAGCCCAATGTTTAATCTCAAGTTATAGGCCTGAAACTTCAAAGCCCACTACACTAATCTTCCTTCTGGTTCTTTGAGATTATGGAGATAATGAAGAGAGGCGTGGACCATCTAGTACTAAAAAAAGAGAGGCATGGTCAGTTAAAACCTTGAAATGTTTCCATGGATATAGACTTAAGATTGCTTGCAGGCATATATAACCACAATACACTCTTACTCCATAACTTTAGAGTTTCTTTCAGCTTTTGACAGAGTTCAGCTGACATATGCCACAGGGTAACCCCCCATTTTCGTCTACTTGGCTAAGGATGGCTCCTATTGCCATCAGCAATGCATCCTAGAAAATAATAAACAGTTTCTCAAAATTTGGATATTTTAAAATTGGACTTGTTGTCAAATGTTTCCTCAATTCATCAAATGCAATTTGAGCCTCATCATTCCAAACAAATCCCTTTTTTGCTTCCTTCAATAGATGGAAAAGTGGATCATCTATATTTGCAAATTCTTTAATGAATCAATGATGGTAGCTGACCATTCTAAGAAAGTCTTGAATATCCTAAACGCTTTTAGAGACTGACATCTTTTTAATCGCTTCTACCTTCTTTTCTTGGGGCTTAAGTCCCTCTACGTTGATTACAAACCCCAAATACTCCAATTTATTCTTAAAAAATGACAGTTGTTTGGCTTAATTTTGAGATTTGCAGAAGCCAGTCGCTTAAACACTTCTTTAAAGTGGTGTAGGTGTTTGGTGAACGTTCATTTAAATAAAAAAATATTGTCCAGATAGAAAAGGACATATGACAGCTTCAGATCCAATAAAATCGTGTCCATTGCCCACTAAATGATGCTGGGGCGTTACACAAGCCTTGAAGCATCCTTGTTAGCTGGTACAACCCTGTGCTGTGATATTAACACAAATTTCTTGATCCTCTGGGGCATATCTATCCGCCAATAACTGTATATTAAGTCCATGGTGGAGAAAAACTTGGCTCCTCCTAACTGATCCAGTGCATCATCAATTCTTGGCAGAGGATATGAGTCCTTTTTCATAATTTTATTTAGCTGTTAGTAATCATTTATGACTTTATTCAATTCATCTTTCTTTTTAACAATTAATATAGGACTTGACCATGGGCTGACAATGGTACAAGCATTCCATGCTCTATAAGTTTTTTTATTTCTTTAGCAAAAACTGCCTTTGCTGCTCTAGACCTTTGAATAGGCCTCAATAAAATTGGTCCAGCATCCCCAGTATTGACTTGGTGCAAAATATCATTTGTGCACCCAAGATCATGGTCATCCTGCATAAAAATAATTATGTGTTTTTCAAATAAGGCTAGAACTTCATCTTTCTGACCCTCCGTTAACCCAGCTAACTGATCCCTTTCAATTAGCGTGTGAATATTCACATTGGTCTCCTTTTATAATCCTAATTCATCTAATTCTCCAAATTTGGGAAGGAACAAATCTCCAATACTGGTTTTAACTGGGCAAATGCAACTACTTGATGCTGATTGATTTTTTTGGAGTTTTTCACAGATTGGCTAAAAGGACCTGAATCTCCTCATGACCAGGGATTAAAATCCCTGGGCTACCCAAGGCTTGATCCTCAATTGTTGTCAAGTTGCTTCAATTTCTGAATATAGCTGTTCTGAAATTTCTAAAGTCAGTCCAGTCTCCACAATTTGTTGCATTCCCGGCTAAATTATGACATCTTCCTTATAATAGATTAGGATTCCATGATTTTCATACATGGGTAACTTCTGGATTTTCTTCCCAGTCAATTTGTAACTGACAGGTAAGATCCCATCCTTATAGACTAAATTAATGAAATCATTTTTCTTATTGAGGGGCGTCTTCCCCTCCTGTTAATAAATCAGCGGCAACATCTGCCCCAAAATTGTCAAAGTGTCTCCATCAAAATCACATTTGACCCCATACTTCCACATGAAGCCAGTGCCAATGAGGATATCATAATTCTGGTTAGCCAGGACAATTGCCAGTGCCAATACAACCAAGGATTCAAAATGTAGCAGCAGAGCACTATAGGCTCCACAGGAAGTGGTAGAGTCAGGGCTATCCATCCTGTACTTCTTTCTGTGCTCTAGATCTGGTTTAACTTTTAATCTTTTCAATAATTTGGTTGATACTATATTGATTGGTGCTCCACTGTCAATTATTGCCCTGACAGGATCTAGGTTTACCAAATTATTTATATATGTGCACTCAGAAAAATAAGATAAGTTATTGTTTACTGCATGTATGATGGATTCATTGGATAAACCCAGGATATTAATTAACTGAGCTGATACTTTGGGAACGTTTCTTGAATTTCACCAATCTAGATTGATACATTGAATCCATCTAACTTGTAATTCAATAAATCAGTTTCATCTTCAGCATTTTGGACTTTCTCCACCATTTGTCAGGCATATGGGCGAGCTACTTCTTCTACAATTTTGGGGGCAATCCCCTTCAATTTTGATCTCATAATTGCATTTACATCTTGTTAGACAATATAATGAAGAGGATCTAACTCAGGCTCATCTGCAAATAGATCTGACTTGTCCAATTCATATAATTTATCTAGGGGAATTTGGTTACCTGCGGTTCTAGACTGTTCCTCATCTAGACAGCATAATCTTTTCCCTGCTCATTGAGAATTTCTTGTTTTTCATTGTGCTGGACTAAGTTAACCTGATCCTTTGGTTTGCGTTGTCCACAGTTAATGGCAAAATGACCAGGCTGTCCACACTTATTACAACTTAACCAAGGCTTATTGAATGGTCTAGATCCATCATACTGTTTACGTTGATTTCCCATATTATTAAAATCTCTGGATTTGTCAAGGACTGTCCTATAAGATTATTATTGTTTGACTGGTTATTCAGTTTGTATGTCTGATTTGGAGCTTCAAATGATGCCGATAAAACCTTTAGATGTTCTATCATTTGGGAAATGGTGTATTTGCTAGTAAGAGTGGATGATATCATTTGGTGCAAATCTCAATGAGGATGCAACGCGTTCTGCATCACAATCTTTCCATCAAAATCAGTCATCATATTAGCCCCACTGAGGATTTGTGCTTCCTACAAAAACGATTGGTAAACGCACCCACCATTTCATCCTTCTTAAATTGAATTCCCATAAATTCTTGTTTTCAGGCTGACATCTTATCTGCACTACCAAATTATTTCAGAATCGCCTCCTTTGCCTCCTTATAGCTCCAGTTCTCCTCACAAAGATAAGGCAAAACTAGATTTTGACATGAAGTATCAAGGCAATTTATGACGGTGACAGCTTTCTGCTGGTCACTATTGACATACATGGTCATTTTAAATAAATGGAAGAGGGCAGGCGCGTTATCCCAATAGAAAATGGGTAACTTTGGAGTGCTCTTAAAAATCTTCAATGATTAGTGCAGTATTTCTAATTGGAATTTAGGCTGACACTGGAGTTGCTTCAATTGTAACTTTAGGAAGTGTCGCAATAATTGGAGCATTTTCTGAACAGGTTGGGTCATTCTGTCAGCACAACTTTCTACTTCAATAGATACTGACCCATCCTCAAATAAAATTGCCTCATGGTACTCAACTTGTGAGAAAGCACACTTAGAGTCTTTGGGTTCATCCAATTGTCTAAATAACGTTTTCCTAAGCCAAGCATTTTTGTTCATTTTCTCAAAGTTGATGAATTTTATCAATTTCCCCCTTTAAATTAGCTTCCAAGGTTTCAATTTCCTTCTGCAATGTGCCTTTCATTTTTTCATATTGATAAATGTTCATATAGTTCTTTATTTTCCTTTTCATATTTGAACATTTAATAATCTAAATTAATGACTTTAAGCTTCAAGGAATCTAATTTGGATTAAGTTGCTGATTCTAATGCATTCTTATTAAAAATTTCTATCTCTGTACAAAGCTTGTCAATTTCAGCTCTCAATTTCTCGCTGAGATTTTCAAATTTTCTCTTTACATCTAGGATGGTATTCCTAATTTTCTGTCTCCCCTTGACTAAATCAAGTATGACCGTGTGAGTTTTGGTGTTGACAGCAGCCAATGGCACAGTTGCCTTCTGAGCTCAAATCAAATCAGCAATATTTGATTCAGCCAATTGGCAGTGTTTGTCCACATCATGCTCCCTTAATAATTGGACCCATTTTGGTTGATAATCTCTTTGACTATCCCTCAAAGTTTAGTATTCAGTTCAGCCACCAGATTCTTAATTTGTGAGTTTGATTGCTGAACACACTGTTATGTGGAATCCAAGCCAATGTGAATCTGCTGAAAACTGATGTCTAGTTGTCACATTAACGCCTGCTGTTGTACACTATTGTGTTGAGTGTACTCAACTAAATTGTTAATCACCAACTGATGCCAGACTTGGATAGCTCTCATATTGGGTAGTTGGCTGCACATACTTGATAACATAATCGCCAATGTTACTAATGCTTCACAAATATCCCACTAAGGTCAAAGTGCTCATATTGAAGAAATTTTTGGAGTGTCATCTTTGCTCTTCCTAAATGGTTTTGTAGTGGAATAATCCACAGCTTTGATCAAGAGTATCAGTCAACAAAATTTGAAATCCTCTCATCAGGATATCGCTAATACTGGGTAAAATTTCTAGGATTCGCTCCAATGGTAGTTTGTAGATTGTTAAAGCGTTCTCTTTCACTACAATCGTTGTTAGATGGATATATTGAGAATTACCAGCATACACGCCTCTAATTGGGTTTTCCTCTATAGGTTGCTGATGATCATGCCTCCTCGTTTCTTTGGTGCTCCATACTAGCCAAATAATTTGGTATTATTAATTTTGTATAAACTTGACTCAACCCCTTTAGTGAGCACCACATGTAAAAACTGTGGGGTTTACTGGTGCACAGGTTTGCTTTAACTACTGACTCTGGAAATAAACTCAAAATTGCTAACTGTATGAAGACAATTAGCTTAGTTGAGTTCAGATAAATGGGTAGATTCTGCCTACTCTGTCAGATAATAATAAGTGACTTTGGCCTCACTCTGGCAGTATATAAGAATTTTAGTAACTTTGGCCTCACTCTGGTCTTGACACTTATATAGGAAGTACTTCTTCACAACTTCACCTTGAAGTAAACAATCAATAAAAAAATAAAGTATTTACAGTTCTAAGGTGTTTATTAATATTAAAACAAGAGAATAAATAGGAGAAAGTATGGGAGGACATGTGTTAGGGGTTATTGTGGTGACCATGATGGTCTCAGCATGCCTAGCTGACAAAAAAGAGATATTGGATCAAATTCAGGAAAGACTCCAGCTGATATTAATAAGGAATAGCGTATTTAAATCGCCATTCATATCAGCCCACATGTTAGCTGCCAAACCCAATGATTTTCCATGAGTAGTTGCTACTTTGAGTCAATTTAATCATCTCCAAATTGTTGGCAACAATCTCTGAAAAAATTGAAACCATAATTATCATTGGATATGATCCTATGAGAATTAAAATAACTGTTCAGTTGGTTATTACCACTGACTAGTCAACATAATTAAATTGTCATCCAAAGCTTAAATTAATAAGCTAAATTAAAATATGCAAACTAAAAGCTTTTCTTTCTGCTTGACATCACTTTTGAGCAAATTTATTAAAAAGCATCCATTAATTTTTCATCGCCACCTACACTGTATCAGTTTTCTATTTATGTCAGCGGATCTGCCACCTGCTGCTCCAGCGTGGGGCAGCGGCACTCCACCTGCTAGCATTTTCCGCCCAGTAGACAAACGTTATGGATGGGCTCATCCAGCCCACCTAATGCATCAGGCTGATTTGTCCCTTCAAGGGACTTATTATTACACTTAGCACGAGTACATAAACCCACCCCACCCACTTTCCCTACCCTGATCCATTATTCGCTTTTGCCTCCAAGTTGAATATGGGCATCTCTTACCATATGCCAACAAAGCGATAGTTGAGATGGCAACAACCATGTTTTCACCAGCAGGATTTATTGACTTCCGCCTTTATAAGGGCTATTTTAATATTGGTTTTTCCACTGAAGAGGATGCAGCTGCTGCAGCAACTATGCCCTTAATGTATAAAAACACACCTATTACCACAATCCATAAATGCCTCCCCAGTGACACCATAATGGTGGTGACCTTTGTAAACCTTCCTTTGCACCTTCCCCCTCAAACACTCTATGAAGAATTGATGGTGGGGCTGTCCAAATATGGTACAAACCCCATCCTCCACTTCCTGGTCTTGAGCGAAGCTGAACGGTTAGTGTCACCATGGGCAATGGCCACCATTACCCCCACCAGCCAACCATAGCCCAAAACATCCCACCATGTGCCTTTATCCCATCTGCACCATATCACTTCGTTTGGGCACATATTGACAACGGCCACACTGTTTGCCCCCTTTTCCATGAGTTGGATCATTCCAAAAATAACTGTAGCTACAATTCAAAACAAGCGGAATCTGCCAAGCCTGCACATGAGGCCACAAATAGCATTTGAGTGGGGATTTTGGCTGCCCTTACCCCCTCCAGCTGAACGCTCAAAAATCAGTAAAACCTTTGCAATTAAAGCCCAAGATGGCTTAATTTCTTACAATATACCAAATCAGGAGCAGGTTTGGACCCAAATTCAATTCAACCAATCTCAAACCCCAAAACTTACCCAACCAAAACCACGTCCCTCCAAATCAATTATGCGCAACCAAAATCCCTGGAACTTATTGGATGATTTAACTGAATCTGGGGAAATTGTCCCACCTTATGACTTAATAATTAGTTTAAAACTGTATCTACCTTCAGATTTCGATGCCCCATTCCCACCCAAGAAATATGTCCCCAAACCCACTGCAACCCCATTCTTGAGTGACCATCAACTTGACGAGGATACAGTGGCCTCTCCTGATAGCTGCCATCTCTGCAAAGCCATGGAACTCTCTATCACTGAATTTAATGAAGAGTTACTTTCTTTGATTTCCCTGTCAATTTAACTGAGGTTGCAAAGGTGGAAATTGAACGGTTAAGGGAAAATGCCACCTCTGCTGTCAAGCAAGTCGTTGACTGGCAGAATTTTCCCCACCACATTTATCACCAGAGCAAATAACACAAAAATTTTACAGCTTCCTGATGCATGCATACATACTGAACACCATGTTTCCAAATTACTGGAGGCTATAACCCAGGCCCATATTGTTACCAGAGAACTTAACAATTATTTATTTTCCTTGACCCACATCCAGAGGATGCCCCAACCCTTTGCTCTCAGCTTTGATTCGCCTCTTCAATCATGAAGATGAAATCAATAATCCATCTGATCCCTTTCCTTCCCCTCTGCCATGGTGGAATAAGCAGTTCATGACTGCTACACCTGGTAGGTTAGTTTCCTTTTTGTTTTGGTGTCTCGCCACTCATTTAGGGCGTTTTGTTTGTGTTTTTTGGTCATTATTTTTGTATCAGAAATTTCCATTCTCTGGTTGGCTTACCCCAAATAATCTTTAAAAAAGTTAAAAATTTAAAAATATGTGAACCATTTATTTAAATAAGATTGAAGCTTAATTAATCTCAAGCTGGAGAATGTTATCAAATAAAATTCCCACACATGGATAACTGCAGTTACAAATAAATAGCTTCAAGGGATGACTCAACTTAGAGATTAAGTTGAAAACAATTAAGTCACTTCAAGAGACATTAATCATCAGGCTGAGGCAGTTGAGGAACTCAACCAAAGCATACAACAAAAATGGGGGTGGTTACTCAGCACTTGTCAAGTGACATTAATACCACTAACTACCTCATGTCTGAGTTACATTGGATCATTAATTAACAATCAGCCATGCAGTGAGACATTAAAAAATTAAGAGATTATTAAGGGCACTCCAACACAATAGTGGAGATCTCTGTCTAGGATGTGGCTGAGAAAGATTATACTGGGCTCCCAATTAGGGTGCATGAACACCCAGTGGAGAGCCCAGAATGCTAAAAGCACAGCTGTCTAAACAACTTATAATAATGGGATTCTAGCTTCAATGTTGGGAAAATAAAAATTCAATGTACTGAAGGCCCCCAAATTAAACCAAATGACTGAAATAAGGCAACAACAGGTCTTGCAGGGGCAACCCCAAGAACGTGGGAATAAAGGAGGGCAACAACTCCTTGTAGATTCACGTTTACAAGCCATTATTTGTGTAAAATGAATTTAGGGAGTAAAACAGGCCGTTTTGAGTTCTTTGTAAGATCAACAATGAAATCACAACATGAGTAGGGACTGCGCAAGGCTTTGGGCTGAGTCCCCTGAGGGGAGTGCTCCAGGCCCCTTGGAAGAATAAGGTCCTTCTCAGAAGGGTTGGTGTGGGACTGGGCTCCACCAACGATGGAGCAGGGTTGCTCTGGTGCTGTCCAACCAAATGAACAACTTTTGGAAAACCAGCAAGGGACAGTGATCCAGGTGCAAAAAAAACTTTTGCATGTTAGTGTCAGGAAGCAAGTATGCATCATCAGTGGCAAATTGCTTTAGGAGATTTGTGATGACCTGCAGGTAGAGGGGTCAATAGACCAGACAACCCAAACGCATTTTTTGGGATCACAATTTGAGTGGTGGAATGTTTACCCTGATAAATAGATGGAATCTTTTTAAATAAAAATTGACAGATAATTTATGTGACAGAATGAATGAGAATGCAGAGGTTAATTGATTGCAGCCTAGGTGAGGGAGCAAAATGTCTGACAACGGCCCCTGTGAGAGGCTTTCTTCCTATGAAATGAGTGGAAAATTGTGGAGAGGTACTAAGTAATAGTTCCCTTGAGTTTTGGTGGTGAGCTCTGACTGGGTGGGGGAGTGGTGGGCAGGGGGGTATTTGAGACCCTGGCAAAAATTAAAAAAACTTTATAAGTTTTCCCCAAGTTTTAAAGCCAAGTCAGGGCAACATTACCAATCTGGGACCTGACCATTTAAGTCAGGAGGGCATGCATCTCAAACTTCCTGAATCCATTATGGAGGGTTGGAAAAATTGTTCTGGCTAATTTGATAATCAGTCAAGTATCTATAAATATGACCTGATTTGATTTTCCGTTATGGGCTGCCCAGACAGGCTCCCCTGGCCTGGAATTGGCATTTTGGGCCTCAAAGCCATCTTGACTTATATATTTAGTAAATTTTGGCAAAAATCGCCAGAGGTGGGTTGATCCCATAGAAGCCTTCCTGTGGACCATAAATTAAGCGACCTCTCTTCAGACCCCCTCTATCATCTTTAACGGGGTAAAGAGGGGGGAGAGGCAGGGGTGGGGATCATTGGGGGACAGAGCAGTGACACAGCGCTCATACACCATATGAGCCAAGCTACTTAACTGTGACAGGGGGTCCAACTAAGGCTAGTTCGCCTTTTGGTACTGAAGGGATGCTGGTCCCTGTCTAGGCACAGGGGCTAGGCTCTAGGACCTACAAATCTCCTAAAGTCAAACAATGAGCTATACTCTCAAGTCTCTGAACATAAAAACGTGGAGACTGCCCATAAAAATTAATTGGATGAATTGCACGCTAGTATGCAGGACATTCAGAGAGATTACAAATTAATGACAATTCAAGCAGCAGTGCCTTCAGTAACAGTAGAATTGAGCCACTTGAGAACAAAGAATCATAGATATGTTTAGTAAAGTATTTGTCAGTGCCCTTGTCAAACCATGCCTCCTACAGACAGAGCTATTTGGATAAAACCCTTGAAAAGAGGAGGCAATCCAAGAAATAATGCATTGATCTACTTACTCAGTACCAATTTTATTGTCTGCCTTGCCCCTTCTGTGGAGATGCCAGCTCTCAAAAAGAGTCAACCCTGTGCTAGTAACCCAGGGTCTTGGGTTAGAACAGCTCCAGTGAAATTCAGATTGATAAGTTTTTATTCAAGATTTTAGCTATTTAGTTTAGTTGTTGTTCCTAGTTTTGACAAGCATTGAGATGCAAACTTTTTGAAAAATTTCAAGATGAACATACACAGGTACAATGACTGTTTTTTACAGCCAATACCATGATTAACTGTTTAGATGACCAGATCCAGGATCAATCATGCCCTACTTACCTGAGGAACATTGAGCCTTTGCTAACATGGAAAGTGTGGTTCTACAAGAGTTCAACCACATAAATGTATGGCCTCTTGGAAGGCTATATTAATGCCCATTCAGTTTAATACAAATGAAATCATTACTGAGTTTCCTGACCAATTTCTACCATGAAGATTAGGTACTGCTTGGTGCTATAGCCATGGAGGACTTTATTTGTCAATATCGCTCTTCAAAATGCCACCAAGAATTATCCTGAGTTGCACTGTTCCTTGCTTATGACGCTGGTGAAGGATATAGATACACCATCCATGATTGGATAATTGAAGAGGTGCAAAGTTACACTGGACCACTTAATATGGAAGTTTAAACCAACTAGCCTCCCAAGAGTTATTAAAAGTAATAGAGGGACCACAGAAAGTAACCTTCAACTTTGAGGAAAATCATTAATTGCTGTACCTAGCTGAGCTAACTTGCTGGACCTGTAATATAAGGGGCATTATTCACCTTCTTCCCATTATGAAAACCTGAGGTAAACCTTGTGACTGTTCTAAAATATGAAAGCCAGGTAAAGAGCCTCGGCATTAGTAGGGGGATACTCTACTGCCAGTCATCATCAAGGCTAGTCCCAGATCATGAGGAAAGAGTGAGACATTATCATCTCAAGGAAGCATAAAAACCATCCCTACAGTTTCAGATATCTCCAGGAGTCATCAAGAAGCCATGGAATGAGAGAGACAAGAAGTTTTTAATAAAGATTATGCCACCCAAATTGCCACACATAATCAATTTGAAGTTAGCAAGGAGTCTCAATCCTTGCATCCTCTAAAAGGAGTTAAAGTTGCATTACCAATTGACCTTGAATAACCACTACCCAATGTTGGAGAACAGATAAAGAATATAATTAATCAAGTTGAAACTCCTTCTATTCTTGCAATAAATGTTTTTTCACATTATTATCTAGTTATAGTTACATAATAATCATGTAAGATAGTTTAGGTTTGATCCATTGTTGACAGCGGTGCCCCTGTATATGTAATATTCAGTCAGTTTACAAGTTAATTAATAATAGCTCCCAATGTGAATATCATCAATGGTATTGAATGACTGGACCTAAGAGTACATTGAGAAAAGGGTTTTATAACGCATTATCAATGAATGCTCTTTGCAAGGAAGTGCCCCTTCTATAGTGCTTCCTGATATAAACTATCAATTACTTTTTGACTTGATTTATTAAGTTTCATGGAGCTGTTTAAATAATGAGGAAACGCTTTTATATTCTAGTTCAAACATTATATATACTTTATTAATTGAGGGATAATAAGACTTCCCTCACTCCTAGAGTTAACTTCATCAATGTATTTATAACAATGGTGTAGTCTTTATCCATTGCCAACCTATAGGCTTCAAAAGTTCCTTTCTCCTGCCACCATTCCTGATAATAAATGAATCCACTTTAGAGCCTCTAAGGACTGTGTATTTTGCCCTGGAGAACAGTATGTGGTATCAATTGGAATGAACTTAGAGTACTTGAAGGATTTTTGGGATAAACATATTCTTCTTGGCAACAAATAAGGGCTGAACCTTTTTCTGCTCATGGGTAATATCATCAAGTTACCAGAATATCTGTGTATTACTTCCCAACCTAACTGCCTTTAAAATTTGCAAGAGAAAGAATAAGATAGCGTTCATATATCTCAATTTGCTGGAAGAGCTTTATAAGCTCATGAGTTTGGTAATCTAGCAAAGTTTGGATTAAAAACTGACCTTACCAAATTGTGCAGTCATTCATTATGAATAACTTTATAATCTAACTAAGGGATAGAAAGGTCAAGCAATGGTACTCAAACAAAAATATGGTCAAGTATGTATGACAGAAAACTATGATCTTAAAGCATTGTGGGGTTCAAGCACCACGTTGATACTGGGAATTCAAGACCCATTTGATTGCAGCCAATATGGAGAAGCAATGCCAGTGACAAGGAGGTGCAGAAGGAATTGGAAAAGTTCATATTTCAAGGGATGGTTGCCCCTTTGCGCATCCCATGGGCAAGTTCAGTACTTATGATTAAGAAGAAAAAGGTGGCTCTAATAGTCATTATTAATTACAAACATCTGAATAGTATAACTGAAAGGGAAATTGCCATTTACTATGAATAGATGATGCCTTAGATCAATTATGAGGAGCCAAAATTTCAGCTCTAGACTTCATCAATGGATACTTTTAGATTGACCTGCCTCGTGAAGACAAGAAAAAGTGCATGATTTTCAACTTTTAAAGAATTGTCTCAACTGACTTAAATTTCCAAGAATTGTTAATGTGCCAGTCACCTTCTAACAGTCAATGGACACTATCGTGGGAGATTTAAATGTGAGTTGCATTTTATTATACCTTAACAATATAAATGTGTTCTTAAACGTTTACCCAACAAAAGTGCACTTGAAAGAGATTTTCTTGAGGTTAACTGAGCTTGGTTGAAAATCAAGCCTAGCAGGTGCTAGTTTAAAAATCCAAATAATGTAACTGGATCACATCATTAACATTTGATGAATACAGCCACGGCCTAAACAACTTGATTCTATTAGCCACATGAGAGAACCTTAAAATAAGCAAGAAATCTAAGTATTCCTTGTAATGGTCAGGTACTACTGCCAATCTATTCTGAGATTAGCTAAACTTGCTGAGCCTTCAATAAAATTTATTTGAAGATATATCACTTTCTAATGGTCTAAAGAATGCAAGGTTTTTTAAACAAGCTATGGAAAGCTTTGACTGAAGCCTCCATTCTGAGATATCCCAACTATGGCCAGCCACCTATAGTAAAATTTGACACATTTCTCATGGCTATAGGAGCTGCACTCTCAAATAGGGGATGATGGATAAAAACATCTATTAGCCTTCTGCATTAATGTCTTCAATAAGCATAAATTCAATTAAACTCTAACTAAAAAATGGTTAGCTATCATGTACACCTATAAACAATTTGAGTCTATATATATGGAACCAAGTTTAAGATTTTCTCCAACCATGCTTACTTACAATGGTTTTATAATCTTAAGGAACCCAAAGGTTTGTTAGCACACTGGTACATAAATTATAGGGCTACACCTATGAGATAGCACAATTATCAGGACAAATCCATCAGATTGCTGACAGACTTTTTCATCTTCCAGTTGTAACAGAACTATATCTTTGTGGATTAACTATCAAAAAACAAAGCTTTGCGCCAATAAAAATCCTTCTTACTTTGCACCTTGGAGCAACTATTGAAAGATACCAAAATTTGGGGTGGACGGTTTATAAAACTCTAGGCAATGGTTGAAGATTATATCCCCACATTTATCACATCTGGTAATAATCATGCAAGATCATCATGCAGTGAGCCATGGAGGTCTACTTAAGACCTTAATGCTAATTTAATAAGAGTAATATTGGAAATCCTTAATATTTGATATTCAATTATGTTAAAGCGCCTCTAATTTCAAGCCCATGAGCCCTATAAGCCTACAGCTATATACAGGTTGGTTAAGGCTAATTGGGCCTGGCATAAAAAGGCTATAAATATTATAGGACCCATCCCCACCAGCGTTCTAAACTTCATATACATAGTAGCAATCAAAAATATCTCATTAAGTGAGTCAAAGCTTGAGCCATCAGAAGTCTTGGAGCGATATTGACTATAAAACTTAATATGGAGCAGGTAATACACTGGCTTGGTTGTCTTCAAGTTATCCTCATAGACAATGCCAATAATTTTACATTTCAAGACATTCTCAAGCTGAATAAGCTAATAGGAATCCATGGACTTTTTAACATCCATTGTCATCTTGATACCAATAGGATTGTGGAACATGCAACAGCACCTTAGTACAAGCTTTTTAGAAGTTTACCAACAATTTTCCATCTCAATAGGTCATATATGAGACTCAACTGTTTTTGCTTAATATATCAATTACCCCAATGGTAAATGACATTTATCTTTTCAGATTTTGTACAATCAATAATTTGCAATACTGAAGTTACTATAATTAATCATTAATGATAAAGGAAGAGATTTAACTTTTCAAGTTTTTTGACTGACTGGTGAAATCTTAATCAAACTTCATACTGGCATATAGAGAAGCTTTGTTTGGATATGAATCTGAAGAAAAAGATGATTTTCAAAGGTTCACAGTGACAAATTTTACAGTTGGTAACCAGGTTGCTTACGGTGATACTTATAGATCTGGTAGGATTCATAGGTAAGCTTTTTTTTGGAAATAACCTTACATTGTACTTGACTGGGTCACTCCTGAAATATACACTTTTGAAGCTTTATTGACAGGAGAATAGTTAATTGTATTCATGCCAAATTTCTCTGCCCTTAACTTGAGCTGGATGACTACTAAACAAAGATCAATTAGTAAGTCATTAATGGGAAAGACTAGATAAATGTTGACTTGATTCCAAGTTCAAAAAACAAAGTTGCAATATGAACCTATTTCCATTATTTTTTTACCTTAAAATGGGTTACATTGTAGTCAACTCCAATAACTTCTTATTCATACCCTATTTTTGACAAAAAAACTCCTCCTATAATTGCATTTTGGAATAGTTAATGATCCTTATCGCAAGAGCTCTGTTGAATCTTCATTGTGTCATTTAACTATAGATTAATCACCTACCCTTAATGAAAGATTGCTTTTAGTGTTAAACTTATTGTTTATTCATGTATATCTATAACATAGTTTTTCCAATACTAAAGATTAGTGAACTTATTGTGTAGTTGCACTATATATAATAAAGGTAAGAGTTGGACCAGCCAACTATAGCCTGTGCATGTAGCATGTAAAAAGACCTCATGCTAAAATTGCATTTCTGTTACTCATTTTTTTGCCATATTCTATAGTTTAGATATCATTAAAAGATCTTAAAATTATTGGCAATTTAATTACTCTTAAAAATTTTTAAGCCATTATTCAAATAAAGAGCTTAAATTTATAATTTTTTTTTGGCTCAAAGTGCTTAATAAACTTAATGGGTTGGTACATGAGACCACTCAAATCAAAATTTAATTAAAGCTTATTATTTTAAGTCAAATCTAATTGGTCAATTAGCCCACATTTTAACCTAGGATGACTTAAAACATTATATAAATATATTTAATTTGTTGCTGATACACTCAATAGCTAATATAAATTATAGGCTTATTACCCTCTCATATAAAAAAGAAATTATAAATATGTCTCTGAGACATAGCTTAAGTAACTGAAAAAATAGTAATCAGTTAGATTGAGTTGTTATCATATTTGTATATTTAGTTTCAAAAGTCATCTCTAACTGATATATATTCTAGATTTCATCATATAAAATTATAAATTCTAGCTAAAATATTATATCTAATAGTAACTGTACTTACTTGACTATAACATTTTAAAAATATAGCAGGAAATATTTTTAGGTTTAATTTAAAACTGAGTTTATAAAGTTTTTATTAGGATGGAGATGAAGATTTGTTGTATGCCACACTTCTCTTCTGTTATTATCAGGACTCCTTTCACCTGGAATAAAAATAGGAGCAGAATAAAGTCTGATAACTGGCTTGATTTAGACTCTTTTCTTGGTTTATCTGATTGATTTGATGTCAACTGTGCCAAGCTAGACGCAATATTACTATTTACTTCTGAAGTGTTGGAACTTAGGATGTTCTCTCTGAAATGCCATTATTGCAAGATCTACTATTCTTGATTTTATATAATGAATATTGAATATATGGATAAAAAGCAAAACAAATCATATTAACTGCTCAAACTAGACTTGTGACAACATATCCCAAATAGTTAGTGGTATACTTATGCTATGAATATAATAATAGTAACATGCAGCTGATATCTGACCCATATGACATAGAAAAGATGTCAACGGATAAAGTGATCTATATAGCCAATAAAATGTTAGGCTTACATTCTAGTATTATATGTATTAATTCTGAATCTTGGACTTCTAAGATACTTTAAAATTTTCATCCATTGATTCTAGTACTAGTGTTGTAATACCTTTTTAATAATAGATATATAGATAATAAATAATATATCAGACATGGGTAATTTGTGATATAGGACAGTATTATATAAAAGTAAATCTTCCTGGGCCTTTTTTATTTTCACAATAACCTGAACTGTTTCTTCCATATCCATCAAAAGCTAAAATTTAGATAATTAAAAGATAAAAGTACTTATTGAACGGTATTATATCAATGACTATAGCATCAATAAATGGTACTGTATATAGAAGTGATTTAAAGTAATCTCAAAGTATTTTCCCATAAAGGTAAATAAACCTAAGGTTTAAAGCAATCACAACATTAAGAAAGGTAAAGATATGTTGGAAAAAAAGAATAGGAACCCTAATAGTTTACAATTGTCCTTGAGCATCTCCATTATATAATAATTAAATGCCTTATAATATCAAAAAATGCAATTGGAATATATAGATTGAGCAAAACATGATTTACACATTCAGGATAGATGATTCTCCAAATATATATATAAAATAGCTAAATTTTCTTACTTAGTAAAATTATATATGTGAACGCCATTATTGCACATATGAAACTTACCCAATTTGAAATATTATATATAGGGATCCCAATTGGAGAAATAGAGGTTTTCATTATTATTATATTGTGAACTGAAAGCTATAAATACTTAGAATCTTATAAGATATATCAATAGTTAGATTTTTGTTTTTATTAAACCTTCTAGGAGCTAAGTTTGTATATTCTAATCTTATAAACATCTAATATAAAGTATTACAGTATAACTATATTCTAGTAATAATAAGTTTCTGAAGGGGCTTAAATAGATTTATGAATATAGATTTTCTCATTTGATCCAAAAATGATTCAACTTACTTATTTTGATCAAACTATCAATATTCAATATGTATAAGTTAAGATCAAATTGTTGGGTTTGTTTATAAACTGTTGGATAATAAATTAAAAACATGTAACACTCTAGAAATTTATTTAATGATCATGTGTTTCAAATAAATTTTCTAAAATTAGAGGCTGCTTAGATGCACTATGACTGATATTATAATTAATGGTATCATAGATATTATATGATCTGTATAAATTGTAATTTTGTTACATAAAATAAAAGTGTAGATTTTTTTTAAATTTTATATTCTTCATTATATATCATTTTAATCTTTTTTTAGCATAGTTTATGTAACTAATATTAAAGAAGATATTAAGAACCATGAGGAAATTGATATTTTATATAAAATTATAGATTATCCAAGTCATAATATGTTATCCCAAACTTTCTCTGCAATAAAAATCAAAATCCAAAATCAAAGTGGATAATTAACCTTTTAACATTAGAGTATTTTAAAGTCTAACAACCATAGTGAAATAGTCAATCTAGAAAAGTTAATAGTTTGATCATTTTTTTATTTAGAGTATAAACTGAACCAATTAACTAGTAAAAACATGATTAAAAATTTACTTAAACTCAAAAAAGAAGTGAATGTTAGGAGCTAGTGTGATACTAATTGTATAGCAGATTACTCACTTGTGTTATACAACTAATAAATCATTATAACCTTATATAATCTTATTAAGTGAAATACATACTTCATACAATCTTAAAATTTAGGTGCATATAATTCAGATCTCATTTTGATCTCACTTTTTAAACAATTTAATATATAAAATTAAGTTTACTTATATATCTTATATAAAAATGAGTGCAGGTGTGGTAGCATGGCATGATGGTTCCTGCTCCACTCTCGGGTTTTGTTTTGATTGACACAAGTTCAAAACCAGCACAGGCTAAATAAAACTCATCATGGTATATTTGTCCCAAGGGCAACCTGACTTGTTTACTTTATATAAAAAGGAGTGGCTGCATAGCAGGGTGGTTTCTGCTTCACTCTGGGTTGCACTTTGATTTAAACTGGTTTGAAACCAGCACAGGCTAAAAAACTTGGCATGGTAGATTTTTCCTAAGGTCAACCCACCCCTTTTTTTAACACTAGTAGTTCCCAACCCAAATGGGGAGCCATCAAACATCTAGTTCAACCCACCTCATTTATTTTTTTGGTATATCTTAAATAAAATTTAGAAGTGGTAGCCTAATAAAAATTCAATCTCTATTGTTTCTTATATAATGAATTAATCATACAAAAGTTATTAATAAATTTAATATATAATTAGACCATCTAGTACTAAAAATATTAATATATAATTAGTATAGCTACCTATTGTTAGTTGAAATGTAATCTAAAGTCTGAACTACTCAGTTAGTTAGTAATTTTATAACTAATTATGCCTTTTAATGTAAAATACATATAACAATAAATCTGTTTATCAATCTAGACCAATATCCTAATCAAACTATAGTTTAATATAAGATCCATCTATCAGATGTATTCTGAATTCATTGCCATGAATCTATAGGAATTGGTAAATTTCAGTCTCAAAGTTTCACATTTAATCCATTTATCCTGTTCCTTCACATGATGATTATTATTCCCTTATTTTCAAAGATAAAACTAATGTGAATAGCTTTATTCAAGTCATTAAATAAGTAAACTTTCTTGAATCTGAGTTTCCAACACAAAGATTTATTATATCTTTATTGGGATCTGGTATCCTAAGAATTAGACCAGATAGCACTGAGCAGTTAGGATATACCCATTTTAGTTGATATTGGAAATTCCAAAATAATTTGAAATGCTGCTTGCACTTCATAGCCACAAGTTGTTTAAGAAAACCCCAAGTCCTTGAAAGTAGTTTTAAACTCACTAAAGGTGGAATAATGTGTAAAATGGCTAGTCTATATATTTATAAATGATCTATTTATGTTTATTATGATACAAAATTCATTTATTTATTATAACTTGATAACTTATAAGATTATTAAATAGTTTAATTCAAATATCACTCTTATAATCTATAGTTTTATAATATGCTTATACTAGCTAGTAGCTTAAGTATAATGATTAACTAATTTAAAAATTATATAAACTAATATTTTTAGTAAAATATTTCAAATCTAATACAAATATGAGAAATAACTATATATGTATATTTGTGACGCTTGAAACTTTTAACTAATCTTTATAATTGCTAAACAACTGTATCTATATTCATATATTTTCAATATAAACCTAGCTCCTGTTATACAAATCACATATAACTTTTAGATTTAAACAGTTAATTATGATACCAGGATACTAGTCATTTTCCTAGTCTATATTAAAATTATATTCTTAATTACCACTTTTATGTCAACCTTTTTTAGGATTATCTACCAACTATTTTGTATCTATATTTTTGTCTTGACTTATATTTTATAATTTGATTACTATTTATATACTTTACTATAGTTAATTAATTGATATAACTTAGAAGTTTTATCTATATAATCATATGTAGAGTGAGTATACTGACAGCAAAATTAAACTATTAAATTTATAAAATTACATATATAGACTTTATAGCATATTCAATAACTACTTGGAGAACATAATTTTTATAAATATGACCAATGATACTCATAGGATAAATTTAAATTTAATACTAAGTTTCTAAAATAAATGCTAAAAATTGTAAGCTGGGGATGTGTGGCGGCTCCTCCTTTTAGGTTAGGCACCACTGTGCCAAAAAACTTTAAAACAGGTATATCATTGAATTTATAAAGTAAATTGTATTTAAAAATAAAACTCTCCTAAGGTTAGACAAGTAAATTAGTAAATATGTTTATAGGGTCAAGTTTGTGTAATGTCACATGTATGAGAATTTTATCTACATTCCAAAACATTATATAATAGATCTATGTACCTTATCAAATATTTAATTTTTTAGATAGATATAGAATTTTAAACCAATATTTAATAGTTTTGGCTCATTTGAATAGATATATCAGATATATAACCTATTTATTTTATTGTCATGGTTAATGATATAATTATGAAAAAAGATTGTGGCAATAAAGCTGAGTGGAGCAAGGACAAGGGTACCAAGTTGGTGGACCTGCTTGAACTGAAGCACACCCTAGATCAACGCTTGATAAGGGTAAAATATGCCCAGGTTGGTTCTAGGGGTATGCGTGATGGGCAGATGTCATAATATCCACAGAGCTGAAATGAACCAATTATTTCCTAATTATGATGGGTCAATAAGTTTGTTTAAGAATAAGTTTTAAGTCATGTTCAATTTACAATATTGAAAAATCTGGCAAAATTAAGCTTAGTTAATCCCCTAAGTACAAGCCTAAACAAGCTATATCTCTAATTTGATGATTAGTTACAATTATTGGTGAGATTGGGAACAGAAACTTGTTCAAGGAAAATGGTCCTCCCAATTATTTTAAAGTAGTTTGTTGATACCAAGCTTATTTGTTATTTGATGGCTTTAATAAAGAACCCATTCTTTGTTCTTATTAAATAGTTCCTTGGTTTGACCCCTTTCCATACCTCCTTCAATTAGTCTTTAATATAATAGGTGAATTTTTGTCTAAATTGTCTATGGATTATATTTCCCCTTTAAGGGATCCTGGACCCCTTCATATCAAAAAATTAAAGAATCTAGACTCAGATCTGCACTTGGTGATGTACTTCTCCATAGGGTATAACTAAGTCCACCCTATTTTTAGTAAATATTGTGATTCATACAATTTTGTCCACCCTTTCCTTGGGTCCTCAGGGTACTAGCACCATATAAAGTGCCATTTACTCTCTATTAGCAGGTCATTCCCTGATTGTTTTTTTGTAATTCTCCACCACCTATCAGGGAATAAGAGAGTAATATGAAACTCTATTGACTTTATTTGACCAACTTTTTTTACTATATGTTGAAGTTCAATTACAAGTTTATTTTAGCCTTGGCTATGGATAATCTAGCTCCAACCCCAATGTGCTTATGTTAAGTCTATAATTTCAGCTATTATGATAGAATTGGGCACCACTTTTGATTAACTTATCTATTTTAATTAGCTCAACTTTTCATTTCAATTAATTATGGTGATGTGCTTAATTAAGTTGGGCACGTTGCTGACTAATTTATTTAATCTAATATGGTTTAACTTGAAGTAAATTAAGCTTAAATTCTGCAATTAAAAATGACCACCAAGCAAATGATGACACAGAAAATCTTTTATAGAGTGATTTTTAAGATATGTTTAATTAACCAATATATAAATGATGTCAAAAAATAGTGACATAGGTTAACCCAGATGGACTGGTATTTTGAGTTTGATGAATTAGCCAAATAGAACATGGCACCAAAGGAATGACAATATATCTAATTTATTCTGAAACATTTAAATTAATTAAAAATAGTTCACAGATGAGAAATCAATCATATCTAATAAACAACCAAGGATGGTGAGGTAAAAATGATAATATGGCAAGAAATATAAATATGAACATTTTTCTGGGGAAAGTATTCTTATTTACATGAATTTTATCACATTATCTGGATGGCGTTCTAGAATATTTATATATTTAATTGTACTACAGCAGAAATTATACTCTTATGTTTATCTAAACTATGGAATTAATGATACATTGTTGCCTCAATGCATCTCTTTGCCACAGGAGTAAGCATTATCTCTTTTCCAAGTATTATAATTTCATTGTCATATTATATCATTTTACTCAAATTACTACCTCTAATTTTACCTGCCACCTTATATAGGGCTAGCCTAACTATTAATAAAATAATCTCATTTACTATACCTTAGCTTCTAAGTTAGGGTGTAACAACCCTAGTAGGTTTTATGTTTTAAAAACGTTCCCCAGGGTGTAGGCATCCCGGAGTGAATACACTTGCAGCATCAGCTTGATGATCCCCAATCACAAAATCGTGATTCTTAACCTCTAGGAGAATAATGATGAAACTTGGGCCCTCAATTGACGCAGACCTGCTGTGGGTGAGGTATTGGATGAAAACTAACATAAGAGTTTTTAAGATCAGTTAGGACAGAATTGGAAGCTCAGGCGAGATGACCAGATGGATGTTACAGCACTCAGTGAGATGGCTAGGTAGGTTGTTATAAAATTGATGTTATTGTTGAGATACACCATAAGCAATTTTGTGCAGGGTTCGACCCACTGAGCAATAGGACCAACAATATGAGGAATGTTGCCCTTGAAACAACAGAAATAAACTTATTTAATAAAATATGGAGCACCTGATCCCACTATACTTCTTTATTTAATATAACAAACACAGTGGATTCTCACTGTTTTGCTTGCTTTAAATTTATTAACAACTTCCCTCCTCAATCATCTCATCTTGCTTATATTGTAGTGACTTCAAATGATATCACTTTCATGGCTTAGTAATTCAATTTGCTATATTTCATTGGTTCCACCAATTATTCATTGGTTAATCTTATGATGCCTAATTTGAGGCGATCTCCCAACAACCCAATATCGCCTCATTTCAAGGTGCTCAAATTACCATAACTTATATCAAACTCAGCGGATTCTATCTGTTCCACCATAACAACTTAGGGCTTATTGTCCAGTCATATCAGAATCATAGTATTACCCCCTCCTTAACTGGACAATAAGGCTCCTATTGTCTATACGCCCAGAGGAACTTTGCATGCACTTAGTTGATGATCCAACTGCTAGCGGGGTCCTTGATAGTATATGCATCCATACTTGTCTTCTCAATGACTTCAAATGGCCCAATCCAGATACTGGCCAGCTTGTGTTTCCAGCCAAACCCATGTTGATCATGGAATAGGACCATGTCTCCATCTTTGAACTGTGCTAGGCCACTTTGCTGTACCTGATTGGCAGCCTGGCTTTTGATTTTCTTGGTTAAGCTGGATGAGTACGCTTTAAATTATAATTTAATCAGCATATTCATTAGGATGGTCAAATAGTGTTGCAAATACATTCTTCCAGTGTCCTCTACACAGGCATATAGAAGTGCGGGCAGAGCAGGGTGCCATCTGAAAAGCTGTTGAAATGGGCTTTTCCCAGTGGCAGAATGGTAGCTAATGTTGTAGGTGAACACTGTGGTAGAGAGGTGGGTACTCCAATTGGAGATCCTATCAGTAACCAAATTTCTGGAGAATGTTCACCAGGGTCCCATTAACCCGTTCAACCATTCCGTTGGACTTGGGATGATATGAAGTTGTTAGAATCCTGTGGATGGCTATCATTTTGTTGAGTTTGGGAAGTATTTGAGAGGTAAAATTAGTGCCATTGTTGGTAAGGATAAACTTTGGGCAGCCGTGACACTGAATGATGCATTCCATTACAAACTTAGACAAAGTAATTGCCCCCAGATCCCAAATGGCCCATGCCTCAACCCACCTGGTCAAGTGGTCAATTACCACCAGGATATACTTGGACCAGTTAGCTCCCGTTGGCAGAGGGCCAACAACATCAAGGGAAACCATATGCCAAGCAAAGTGCAGCTTTACTAACTGGTATGAAGCCTTCCAGTGGATTGGCTTTTCCACTTGACACTGGTGACAGGAGGAGATATTATCAAGCACATCGAAGTTCATGCTTTCCCAGTAATACCAAAGCCGCAATAATTCCAAAGTCTTGCGCACACCACCATGCCCAACTGCCCTATGTGTGCTCATGATAATGTTAGGCCACATTAAGGGTTGCGGAAAGCTTACTGTTAAGTTGCCAATCCGCTAGTACAACTCACCATTCTGCTGGAAAGTATTGGCTTGCATTTCATTCAACGCAGTGATTACTTGATGTGGCTTATCAATGTACTTTCCGCTGAGCATCTTGTCATACAAAATATCGCTCAGATCTGCTGTAACTGCAATAGTTGGTAGCCTCAACAAGCAATCAGCATTCTGGTGTTTTGCTCCTGGCCAGTGAAGGTTCTCAAAGTTGTAAGCTTATAGTTTAAGGGCCCATCATGCTAGCCAGCCCTCAGGCTCCTTAAGGTTCTGCAGCCAGCGTAATGAGGTGTGATCCATTGAAACATTAAATTTTACCTCATGCAAATATACTCTGAATTGCTTTTAAGCATAAATCACTGATAAGCCTTTCCACTCAGTCACAGTATAATTTCGTTCACGGCTATCCAGGCTTCAGCTGAAGAGTGCCACTAGTTGCTCCTCCCCTTATCATCTTTTTGAGACAGAACTGCCCCCAAGCGGAAAGAGATGCTTCAATATGTACAATAAATTCCTTTTTGAATGTTGGGTAATGTAGCACTGGCGCCTCAATCAATGCTGTTCAAAGAGTATCAAAGGAGCATTGACCGTGTTACATCCGTGCAAACGTGGCATCCTTTTTTAATAACTAAAAAAAAAGGCTGTCAATACAACTAAAGTTAGGTATGAAGTAGCGATAGAAGCCAACCATCCCAGAAATACTTGTATATCTCGTTTATTGCTTGATGTAGTCATTCTCCAAATGGCCTCCGCTCTAGCTGGTTGGGGACTCAGCCCTGTTGCATCAACTATAAACCCAAGGTACTCTAGCTGATCCTTGAAAAATGTGGCATTTTTTGGGGCTTAATTTTGATATTGGCCTCAGCCAACTGGCGGAATACCTCTTCCAGATGACTAAGGTTCTCAGAAAAGGTGCGGGAGAAAACGTTAATATTGTCAAGGCATACAAGAATGCATGACAGCTTCAATTTACCCAGGATAGTGTTCATTGCCCATTGGAAAGTAGCCGGGGCATTACGCAGCCCTTGTGGCATATGTGTCAGTTGAAAAAGCTCTTTTAATGTGATAATGGCACAGTTTTCTTGTTCCGCTGTAGTTAACTCAATCTGCCCGTAGCCAGATATTAAATCCATTGCAGAGAAGTAATGAGCTCCCCCCAACCGGTCCAATGCATTATCAATTTGTGGCAAAGGATATGAGTCCTTTTTTGTAATGCTGTTGAGCTTATGGTAGTCTATTACTACCCGGTTAGTACCATCCTTCTTTTTGACAATTAGGACAGGAGAAGCCCATGGGCTCTTTTATGGTTCAAACATTCCTTGATCCAACAGTTTATTGATATTTGCTGTGACAAGTTCTTCCACTGGTTTAGATTGGCGTATTAGCTGAGACCTAATAGGGGATGATCCCCAGTGTTCACTCGATGGATCACTCCTCAGGCGCACCCTAAATTATGATCAACAACAACAAAGATATCTTTGTATTCTTGAAAATAAAGCTTCCACTCGATCTTTCTGATCTTTTATTAGCCCCATTAAATTTTCACACAGTACAACTGCCATTACACCAGGATGCGTTTTTAATAGGCAGACCAAATTTATCCAGTGAACCAAACTTATGAATCTTGAGGACTTCTTCAACTGGAATGAGATTTAGTAAAGAAACTACTTGGTGTCAGCAGATTTGCATTGGTTTAACCTGAAGATTCGCTACCAAGACCTTGATCACCTCATGCCCAGGAGTATAATGCCAGGGGCCATGTGAGGCTTGAGTCGTGATTATTGATAGGGCCCAATGACCTCCCCATATAGCCCAGCAGGAACTTCCACCTCTAACTCAGTGCTTATAATTGCTTGGTGTCCAGAGGAATAGATATAGGGCCAGCGGCTCTAAGCGGTAGCCATTGATATTTATAAATTTGTTGAGAAAGGGCCTGTGTCTTGCTTTTTAGTCGATGATATTAAACCAAAACCACCCCATCGCCATATGCAAGATTAACGTGACTCATGTGTACAGGATCCTTTGGCATTCCGCTGGAAGTGAAGTAGATTGGGATCCACTGCCCCAGAATTTCATTGGTCTCTGCTGTTCTATCAACAACAGCCCCAAAGTGATGCATAAAAGCGGTTCCAATGAACAGGTTATAGTTTTTGGTAACACTATAGCTGGGGCTAAAATGAAAATCAACTTAAACTGAAAAGGTAGCGCACTATATGCTTCTTTAGAGACTGTGCTTTCTGCACCTACGGTCCCATACACCATATGATGCTTTACATCAGGCTTTAATGTCAACTTTGACACCAACTTTAAGGACACTATGTTGATTGGGGCACCTGTATCAATTATTGTGCAAACTCAGGTTTTCGCTACAACAGTGTCACAGTAAGTACACTCAGATAAGATGCATCTGATTGTCTTAAAACTAAACATTTAACTGATCTCTTTTTCTAAGAAAGCTCATAATACCTTTCCCCATTTTAGGGTATTCTTCAACAATAGCTTCCACAGGGAGGGACGCGTTTTACACCTTTCAAGAGGAGTGCATCAGCTAATGGATCTGGTTCATCTGTAGGAGGATACTTAAACAATTAGCAAGCATACGGTTTTGGGTGCTCCTGGGAGCCTGCTTCTGCCATGTCCATGAATTGCGTTTGTGTCAGAACATTTACCCCTCCAATCGGCTGATGATATAGAAAATTGTCATCATACCAGGAGACTTCTGCTAGCTGTGCAGGAATAGGTTCAGGTGGGACGTTTTGAGTAAGAATAGCGGTGGTAGAGAGTCCCATCTCTACTCCGCTCTGACTTTTCCCTGATTATACTGCTCCCATGGTAGATAATGAACCCGACGATTATGACAGCTCCTAGCCAGGTGTTCATAGTGACTGCATGAAAAGCAATTAACCTCATAAGACCTGCGTCCTTGATCGTTGCATTAATGGGCCAACTGAAAAGGTGGACTGGTATCAAACAGTGTAACCAGGCCCAACCTGGTTAGTGAACTGCAGTTGGCAACTTGGTTGAAAGTGGGGCTTGTGATGATAATAAGGCCAGGGAATGCCAACCGGGCTCTGAACAGGGAGGGATGATCCCTCTGAATAAATAAGGCCAGCATTGGAGGCAATAGGTTTCTGCTCTATACTGGGTGAAGGGAAGGTAGTGGACAAATGGCGTAGAAATTTGAATAAGTTTAAACAAAGGTATGTCAACCTCTAAATATGGAGTCAAGGCATTAAAAAGCTCATAGTATGATTTCACAGAAAAGGTCAACGCTATGCTTTTGTCACATTCAGTTAAAACTCCTGCACCAATTAACACATGGGATTCTGCTGAGAATTGATCAGCAAACACAGTGAGGGTCTCATTATGTTAAAACCTAATGGTTAAAAATTCAGCCTTCCGTTGCGCCATTTTTGAAGTTTCTCCAAACAACCACAGCACAGTATCCTTCACTTTTTGATAGGTAACGGAACTGTTGAGAAGATAGCAAGTAACTTGGTCGGAACTTCCAACATCCAGGGTGGACATTAATAAGATGGCTTTACGCAGATCTTAAGATACTTTTACTGCAAACTCAAATTGTGCAAAGAATCCATGGATGTTCTCATTGAGATCAAATGGAGGCAGCTTATTGATACAACGTCCTTGTAGAATTTCCTTCTTCCATTTAAGCACAGCGTTCAGAGCGAGCTTAAGTTCTGCATATTCAACAGTTGCAGTGTTTTGAGATGATTCCTTAAAGCAAGCCTGATATGACATGACTAGTGACTGAGGAACGATTATCAGTTTATGTGATTGATCAATGGGCCCCCTGTAGTGAGCACCACTGTTATAAACTTGGCGTTACTGTTGAGATACGCCGTAAGCAATTTTGTGCAGGGTTTGACCCACTGAAAAATAGGACTAACAATATGAGGAATGTTGCCCTTGAAATAACATAAATAAACTTATTTAATAAAATATGGAGCACCTGATCCCACTATACTTCTTTATTTAATATAATAAACACAGTGGATTCTTACTCTTTCGCTTGCTCCAAAATATTAACAACTTCCCTCCTCAATCATCTCATCTTGCTTATATTGTAGTGACTTCAGATGATACCTCTTTCATGGCTTAGTAATTTAATTTTTCATATCTCATTGGTTCGCCAATTCTTTATTTGTTAAACTTACAACGCCTAATTTGAGGCGATTTCCCAACAACCCAATATCGCCTCATTTCAAGGTGCTCAAATTACCATAACTCATATCAAACTCAGCGGAGATCATCTGTTCCACCATAGCGACTTAGGGCTTATCATCCAGTCATTTCAGAATCACGACATGGATGTTAGAGCACTCAAGGTAATATGACTAGATGAGTCTTTGGGTATCCAGGTCAAGATGGCCAGATGGGCAGAAAGTGCCAGATCTGGTTGCTAACAATAGTGTTATTTTATCCTGTGGTAAAGTTGCTTTAGAGAAAGCCCAGTGTTAAGAAGCTGTGCTGGTCACAAACTTGCGTCAAGTAAAGATGAGCCTGCTAGTTCTGCTATGAATAGGGGTGAGCAGTCTTCTTAATGTTAAGCCTAGTACATCAGTTGTATTATGAATATTTGAAAAATGTAAAATTTTCAACACTATACATGCATGAAGATTATACATTTGGAACTCTATGATCCTTGAATGTTCATTGGCTATACATCACAATCATTATGCTGCTTACCACTGTAAGTCAGGGAGAGAGTCTCATACACTTGGACTGGGTGGTTTTCCTGTTCCCTTTAACTAAATGTATGAAGAGGCCAACCGCCCCCTCATATACTAAGGTGACCTCGTTCATGTGGTGGACGAAAGTTGGGTCATGGCTTACCTTTTGAGGATTTTTACATTTATTACATTAATAACATCTGGGGAATTGCTATGGCAGATTGAAGGAATATGAATTATAATTTCAGAAAATTGGGACCAGCATGGGATGAATGAGGCAAGTCTCCCTAAAGACTGACCTTAAATTTGGCAAACACTGCTGACAGCATTGTACCTTTGTCAAACATCCTCAACAGCATAGAAACTTCAACAAAAAATGGTCGACAGCATTAAACCTTCATTAAAAACAGCTGAAAAAATCAAACACTCCCAGTTGGCATTAAAACCCCAATCTTCTGGACCCCACATGGCCAAATGGATGCCAAAGCAATCATGTTCAGGTGGGTTGAGAATCCCAAGCCCATTAATGACCACTTGGGATTGCATCTACGTGAGATGGTCCTGGGAAGCTCCCATTACCTATTGAGCAAGACGGCGCTGCTTGAATTGGTTTAAGTGAGGCAAGTGTTATGAAAACGGCAGAAGAAGTTTAGACTGGCCTGTTGGGATACGTGAGTACCCAAAAAGCAAGCCAGAATGCCAGAGGCATTGCTGCACATATGACGTTATATGGAGCTTCGAATTTGGAACCAATAAATCATTGGTGTAGGGCAATTGTGAAGAATAACCCAAAAACGTACCAAATGGAAAAAAACCCAGACACTGGGGGTCTTGCTGCAGGGGATGGTACCACTGGGATCATTTCTTCAAGGTCATTGGTGGGTGGGTTCAATACAACTGAGGAGATAAGGGGGCAGATCCGTTCTCAGAAATGATGGATGTAAGGCCACAAGATCTCAGTATATTGATGGCGTATAGTCAAAATAAAGGGGTTGAATTTCCAGAAGTATCTGGCCAATTGAATCCAGTTGACGATGGTGGGAGCCATAGTAATCATAAATACTAGTAAAGCCCATCCAGTATAGGAACTGACAGGCCACCTGAGCAATGCCATTGGGAATACGGCCAAAAGGATATCAATAAATTAGAAAATTGATAGTTTTTAGAGATAAATTTATATAATGGAAAAGTGAAAAATCGACCAACAAAATTTTCAGTGTAAAACAACTGATTAAATAGTGGTTGATTGATGCAGGAACAAGCCAGGATCAGGTCCCTCAAGTTCAACCTAACTGGCGAATTTTTTGGGTATGGGGCAGATAAACTCAATAGGAGCTGACATCAATGAATTTAACAGCAGGCTGAGTTGCTTTCAGTTTGACCTCAAACGCCTGAACTGAGGCTTGACTGCGCTTCCAGCAGTTGGTGTGATGGCATCTGGCCCAACAAGTGATGGGAATCCCCCAGGGCTACCCTACGTAGGGGCAGTATAAATTGGTTGGAAACAGGTTTGGGATGCCCAACATGACCGTGCCTGGTTACTAGGCCATTTGTTTGGTCAAAAGAGTTGCACTAGCCGCAACTCCTGATTTGCCAGATGGGAGCTTTGAACTATCATCAATGGTTTCAGATACTACTATCTGCACTTCAGGGATCATTTTCAACAATTTGAGAGGGGGTTAGTTTTGACAATTGCACTGCTAGCCAAATCAAAACTGTCAGCAATTCTAGACAAAAAGTTCAATCTTCATCCCATTTTGACTATGTGGTTTCCAATCATCAGGCTTGTTTAAAATTGGTTTCAGACCAATTGACTTTGATTCAGTGATCTTGGTATAGATTTCCCTGATCTGGTGGACAATTTCAGCCAAGGTGAGAGTGGGCACTGGGGAAGGGATCTGAAGAGGGAGAGCTGTTACCCAGCACTAGTCTACCATGTGGGCAAAGTCACTTGGGTAATGAGGGATACAGCCACCCTATTTAAAAACGTTTTACTTGGAAATGGAAAAAGTGCCTGATCCACACACAGGGGACGTTCCCCAGGACTTACATTACCATTTCCTTTTTCCAAAGGAAGGGCACCACCGCTGAGAAACTGAACTAGGGCCACATTTTTGTGCGCTTTAGGAAATTTGATCGCCATTAAAGTTGCAACTTTTTTTGGGGGTGTGTGGAGTGTCAGGGTGGGATTCATGAAATGCCTCAACCAGTTCCATGCAGTTAGCGCAATCGCAGGCTTTACCCAACTGTTCTCATAGGCTTGATAACCTTTCCAGGCCACAAGATACTGAACAGACCTTCAGGACTTGCAGGATGCTAGGATTTTTTACACTTTGGCCTCCTCCACATTTTCAATTATAATTAGCTCAGAATCCATGGGAACAGTATCCTTAAATGGTGACAACTGGGAAACGTCGAAGAGGGGTGCTGTTTCCAATGGTCTGTAGTTTTAACTGGAACGCATTATTACTCAAGTCTTCCTCCACCAAATGAGGACATGAACGCTTACTTGTGAACTTACAAGAGGGTATCTGCATTTTCAAATGATGCGTATCAAGCATAACATAGGAGCTCACTTTTATGTCATGACCTGGGAGTCATTTACAATCTGCAAACCGCTTGTAGTGTATGATACCTTTAGTGAGGTGCTCCCTCACTAAGGATTGAGTAGACCTAATATGATCAGCATGATCCGCGGCGGTTTGGACCTTGAGCCACAAGCAGGGTCCAACCAAAAAAGAGGGATTATATTTTTAGCATCACTTCATAAGGAGAAAGCCCTGTGAAATCCTGAATCCCATTATTGTAGGCGAATTGAGTGAGTGGAAGGTTGTTAGCCCAGGTGTCCTGTGCGGCTGAAGCATAGCAACGCAGGTAAATTTCTAGGACTTGGTTAATTTTCTTGGTTTGTCCATCAGACTGGGGATGTTATGCCATGGAGTGACAGGGGGAATTTTTAAAATAGATAAAAGTTCACTCCAGAACCATGCTGTGAACTGTGAACAACAGTCACTGATGATCTCCTATGGTTGACCAAACATTGAAAAACACATGGCGCACAAAGAGACGTGCAGTTTTCTCCGATGTAGTTATGGAAGCACAGGGGATATAAAGGGAAAACTTGGTAAAATGATCAACCACCACCATCACCCCTGAAAACCCATTAGAGCAGGGGTGTTTGACAATAAAATCCACGGACACCAATGTCCATGGACCCTCCACCTGTTGTAAGGGGTGTAGAAGCACATTTCTACCAGAGTGATCAGACTTAGACCAAGCACAAGTAATGTAATTGATGATTCAGGCCAGAACTTCCTTAGTTAAACCTGCCCAATTGTAGGTCCACTTGATCAAGTCGATGCATTTATTATTTCCCAGATGGCCAATCATAGGAGGGTCATGATGCATGCAAACTACCTCAGTTTTGAAGGGGAACCCATATTCGCGACCTAAAATAAATGAGCCCTTCTACCAAGGAATACAGGGAGATTTTGACTTTGGAGGGACAATTGCTCAAATAACTTCACACCTTCAGGGAAGGTCATTTGGGAGACTAAGACCTGAGCAACTAATGGGTCATCAGGAGCAAGGGCGACTGAAGAGACTATGGTGGGAACTATCAACAAAATTTGAGCAGCAGGGATCAAAGTAATGAGGACCACTTTATCTGGGTCTGAGGGACAGTGGCTGTATTATGGCTAAGAAAAGTTGGGAAGTACGTTAAGTGCACTTTTTACAAATTTGTAATTTGAATTGAAACTGCATAAGTCAATAGGTGCGAGCTTGCTAATGCACCAATTTTTGGGGTTTATAGAAATATGAGAGCTTGATGATTCATGCGCACAGTTAACTCATGCTGAACACCCTGTAACAGATACCTCTAATGAGTCAACGCTTATGCTAAAGCTTCCAACTCCATATTCTAGATGGCCCAGGATTGCTCCATAGAAGTAAATTTTGGGAAAAGTAGTTGACTGGATGTTTCAAGAAATCATGCTCTTGGAGCAGAACTGCCCCCACTGCCACCTAGGAGGCATTATATGCAACAATATACAGCTTTGCAGGATCTGCATATTTCAGGATAGGTGGAGACAAAAACACCTCTTTGATTGACTCAAACACCTGCTGGCATTTGGGCGTCCAACAAAAAAGCACATTCTTACCCATGAGGGGGTGGAGCGGGGAATCTAACTGTAAAAGGGTCAGAGAAAATTACTTTAGGAAAATAATGGTTCACAAGAAAATCATTAATTGTTTCTGTGTTGTTGGAGTTGGCCATTCACAGATAGCATCCAACTTATTGGGAGGAATCGCATAGCCATCCTTGAGAACTAGGTTCCTGAGAAAGGTAACTTCCTTTTTAAAGAACTTGCATTTGGAAGGCTTGACAAACAAACTCGCCTTGTGAAAAGCAGCCACGACTGCTTCCAAGTCTTAAGCATGTTCTTTGGGAGTTGGGGATTGAACCAGAATGTTATCAATATATGTGACCACGCAAGTGAACCGGAGATCACCCAGTACACTGTCAATCATTTTTTAAAATGTAGCGGGCGCATTATTCAGCCCAAAGGGCATTACGCAGAACTAAAAAATACTCACTTCATTCAGATTGTGGTTAGCCATTCCTGCCCTTCCATCATCCTAATATGGTTGAAATCATTAATGAGATCTAGCTTAGAAAACACATGAGATTTAGCAATTTCTTGACTGATAGTCTGCTCCAGGGGCAGAGGGTAGGGATTGTGAACTGCAACATTGCTTAAGTGTTTGTAATCCATGCAGGGATTGAAGAAACCATCAGATTTTTGGCGAAGATGATCGGAGACACAACTGGCGATGTCTCCTTAATCAGACCACCCTTTTTGTAAGCATATCATCTAACCAAGTGTTAAGTGCAACCTCCTCCTCCGCTGTGTGAGGATACAGAATACAGTTGATATTTACCAACTGCACCATCGTTCTAAAACCCAAGTCAAATTTAGTATGAGGAGGCAGATAATCTGCCATTTCAGAATTGAAGATACTTTGATAGAACATTAAATCTTTGGGAAAATTGGATGGAAGACCTGCAGGAGAGATGAGGGAAGTAATAGCTCTGTGGCCTTAAGTTTTTTCAAGAGTGTCAACTAAGGGAGATTTACCCTCCAGTTGATTATTAATTAATGACAACATGTTTGACTCCAGGTGGATTCTAACATGTTGTTGGCGCCACCATCCAACCCCCAAGATGACCAGAAACACCAAGTTTGGCATAGGGGAAAACCGATTGCAGAAGCTAAACTGGTGTACTGAAAAAGGTTTTGGTCAATGGACTATATACGATGTCTTGGAGGCTGAAAAAGCCACCATCACTGATGGACCTACGTCCATGTCCAGTTCCAATTGTTGGGCTAACTCAACACTTATGAAATTACCTGCAGCTCCGGTATTACCAAAGCCTCAGAGCATAGTGAGATCTGATACTAATCTTCATAGGTAATAAGAAATAAGCGAATTTTTGTTTATTTTTAAATTTGGGAATTTCTGTTGCAACTGGAGGAATGGCAGGCAAATTAGAGAGAAGGTTGGGGCCTTTTCTGGAGTAAAGTTGGAAAGAACAAGGGCTTGGGAACGGGCTTCCTCCATCTGGACTTTTACTGATTCATTTATAGGTGAACCAGAATAACCCAACTATGACGCAGGATAAGTGATGGGCTCTGAGGCTGGGAACAGCACTGGAACAATGGTATAAACTGCATCCATGTTATCGTTGGGTAGTCCTATCATAAAATTTCCCCCTAATAGTGGGAAGTGTGGTGAGGGGTGGCATTAATAGTGGTCGCAGCTTTACATATTTGATCCACCATTCCTTTTGAGGTGGACCAAACCTCGTGTTGAGCAGAAACCAAATCCAACCCTAATCTAAAGATTGCCTGAAGCATTTCATTAGAGAGGTCCAGTGCTGGAGCCTGTTTATGGAAGGTAGAGACTAAAGAAGCCGAGCTGAGGGCTTCAGCCATAGTAGAAAGCAATTGGAATAAACGGTCCAAGCGTGACACAGGGGGTTTTCAAAGCAGCAAGTACAATGGCAATCAGCGAGGTGGGATACCCTGCTTGTAAAGAATGCAGAAGGCCTCATACTCATTAATGGGCATCACTTCTATAGCGTCCAACAAAGTGACCCCTTGTTGGGCATGGGATAATGCAGTGGCATTGTTAAGGGCAATACAGAATGCATTTGCACCTCAGTGAGGGTGTTGAGAGCCTGAATTACAATACCTTGGGAAGGAACATGTGAACTTTCTTCCTATATATATAATGTGAGGGAGAGGTAGTAATTCACGAGGCTCTGCCAGCCTGAAGAAGTTTCTTTAAGATAAAGCGGATACTACATACAAAATCAGAAAGTGACCAAACAAACAACAAAAAGCAGACTACTGATTGCACGTTCATTTGGTAAAGGTTAACCACTGCAGCGCCACTTTAAAGAGCAGGGCGGAAGTGGCAGGGAACAATGGTTAATCAATTATGTCATGAAAATGGAAGAAGAAGTTTAGACTGGCCTGCCAGTTGGGATATGTGAGCACCCAAAAAGAAAGCCAGAATGCCAGAGGCATTGCTGCACATATGACGTTGTATGGAGCTGCGAATTGGGAAACAATAAATCATTGGTATAGAGCAATTGTGAAGAATAACCTGATAATGAACCAAATGGTGACAAGCACAGACACTGGGGGTCTTGCTGCAGGGGATGGTACCACTGGGATCATTTCTTCAAGGTCATTGGTGGGTGGGTTCAATACAACTGAGGAGATAAGGGGGCAGATCCGTTCTCAGAAATGATGGATGTAAGGCCACAAGATCTCAGTATATTGATGGCGTATAGTCAAAATAAAGGGGTTGAATTTCCAGAAGTATCTGGCCAATTGAATCCAGTTGACGATGGTGGGAGCCATAGTAATCATAAATACTAGTAAAGCCCATCCAGTATAGGAACTGACAGGCCACCTGAGTAATGCCATTGGGAATACGGCCAAAAGGATATCAATAAATTAGAAAATTGATAGTTTTTAGAGATGAATTTTATTCAAAAGAAAGTGAAGAAAATTGACCAGCAATTCTCTCAGTGTGATGCAACTGATTGAATAGTGGGTGACTAGCTGATTTACCCATGCTTCTCTACAGTGTCTATAGAAATTCAGATTTCAATTTATTAATTAAGATTTTATATTATATATAAACAAAACCACTCAGCCAAATCTAATTGCACAATCAAATCAATCAAAAAACCACAAACCACTCAGGTAAACCTAACTGAACTTATCAAAACAACCAATAACTAATAACTACCCCTTAAAATTAAACTATGCCCTATTGATTTGAACAAAAGCCATCCACTTGGCCATATAAAAAAACCTATTGAATCAATCAAAAAACACCAAACTGCTACCCAGAACATCTCTTTATACTTAAAATCACTGAGCATGTAACATATCTTCCAAACTACTAGATCAACTTCTACTTAACTTGTGAAAAGTTTTTTTAATTAGGTGAACTAAATTAGGCAAGTTTTAAAATATATAAACCTAACATCCAGATACCTAAGTTTTACTACAGTAGTTAAAGATTATCAAATGATATGCTCACATTGTAGCCTATAATCTGTGCCAGCACTACTCTTGAGACTTTTGGACTACAGCTTCAGTGTTGCCCTTGTGGCCGGTGAGCTGATTATCCTAACTACTTAATCTTTTCAAACTCTATAACTGATTTTTGCTGAGTTTCTGGTGAGCAATTTAGTGAATTATAGAGATAATATTTGCCAATTCTCACCAACTCACCCACATAGTTTAAACTTATCAAGATCAATAATTTCAGATTTAATCTTATTTGCCAATTCATACTACTCACCCAAATAGATTAAACTTATTAGACTTGATAATTTCAGATTTGATCTTATTTGCCAATTCTCACCCACTTACCCAAATAGATTAAACTTATCAGACTCTTTAGCTTCAGGTGAGCAGTTTGGTGAATTATTCAATAATATTTGTCAATTCTCACCCACTCGCCCAAATATATTGAACCCATCAGGCTCAATAATTTCAGATTCAATAAGATTCGCCAATTCTCACCCACTCACCCATATAGATTGAACTTATCAGATTCGAAGGTTTCAAATGTCAGTCAGTCACTGAGTATATCAGTGAATGTGTTATATAAAGTAGATTGATGTGGGAACAAGATGGGATTGGGTCCCTCAAGTTTGACCTAACCAGCAAAGTTTCAGGGATGGGGGAAGATAGACTTAATAGGAACTGACATCAAAGAATTTGGTGGCAGGCCGAGTCACTGTCAGTTTGACCAGAACTGCCTGAAATGAGGCTTGACTGCATTTCTAGCGGTCGGCATGATGACATCTGGCCTGACGAGTGATGGGAATTCCCCAGGGCCACCCCATGTAGGGGCGGTCCCAATTGTTTGGAAATGGGTTTGGGATGGCCAACCCGCCCATGCCATTCTCTGGGCCATTCATTCAATCAGAAGAGTTGCGCTGGCTACAACTCCCAATTTTCCAGATGGGAGCTTCAAACTGTTGTCAATGGTTTTCAATGCTACAATCTGCACATTGGGGATCATCCCTGACAGTTTGAGAGGGGTTAGTATCGATAAAAGCACTTCTGGCCAAATCAAAACTGTTGGAAATTCTGGCTTATAATTTGATCTTCATTCCTTTTTGACTATGTGGTTTCCAATCATCAGGCCTGTTTTCAAATATTTTCAGACCAATATACTTCAATTTAGCGATCTTGGTGCAGATTTCCCTAATCTGGTGGATAAGTTCAGCCAAGGTGAGAGTGAGCACTGGGGAGGGATCTGAAGAGGGAGAGCTGTTACCCAGAGCTAGTCTACCAAATGGGTGAGATCACCCTGGGTAATGATGGGTACAGCCACCATTTTTCAAAACCTTTATACTCAGAAATGGGAAAAGTGCCTAATCCACACACAGGGGACGATCCTTGGGACTTACAGTAAAACTGAAATTAGGGCATCTGAAGACAAATCAATGATGACTTGGTCCGCCGCCAACCCTTCTATAGTAAGTTTCAATTAAACAACTTAACTCCTTCAAAGTAACCCCAGTTTAGGTCGTACAATTGAGGAACTGATCTCCTAAGTTTCAAAGCTGTTCTCAAATCAACAGAGCATTTTAGCAATCCTACAAAACTGGATGGATCAAAAGTTGATTAATTATTAGAAATTTTAATAAAAAACCCTTGCTCTGAAACCATTTTTAGTTAAATTGTTCTCCTTTATTATACCTGCTGACACCCTCCAATATGGAATTACAGGGCATGCAACTGACTGGGTCATCATGGTCTTGGTGACCTTGTTGCCTTCTTTAATTAATTTGGACTACTGTATTTGAGACTTTCTGATCTTTTCTCAATCATTGAAGTAATTCTCCACCAGTATCTTAGTTTTTATAGGCAAAATTATTTCCACTCTGGGCTAAAATCCTCACTCTCACAGATGTCCCCATTCCAGTTCACCCATGGGGGATCTACCTTACCAATCTGATACAGCATTCTCAAACTCTCAGGTCTGTAGTCCTGGAGCTGCAACGGCTGGCTCTTCTCTGGATTTATTTTTATTTTTGCAGCCCGTTGGCGCTTATTGTTCACCTACATAATAGCCCATCTAAACGTTGTTCAATCAGCAGAGCCTCTGGCATTCTGGTTCGCCTTATAGGTGCTTTTTCATCGTGACTGGCAAGCCAATCTAAACTTTATATGCCGTTTCCCTAAAGATATAGCGTTCTCAATTGGCTTACTTTTAATGCTGCTTGGCGTTATTATTGCTATAGCCACCTGGGAGGCCCCTACTCTTCCTGCTTGTACCTGGTGGTTTTTGATCCTTAAGGATCCTGTAGTTATTATTCTGAGACATACCCTAAAGTTTATTCTGAAATTCAACAGGTGCTATCTTCTATTAATTTGGAAGCTTCTATTGATATAATTTACTCCACTTTTGTCCACCCTCTCATGGTGTTGCTTTTCAGTATCTGATGTTCCTCAGTGCAGCCAATTAGGTATTTACAGCTTTCCAAAAACATCTGCTTTAAGGAAATCCATGAAAGACTTGGACAGCCTTCTGGAAGATGTCATTCTGACATGCCTTCCTTACAAACCTTCTATGAATTCTTTCATTTGCATCAGGCGGGACGCCCTTTGGGGTCATATTTACTAAATTCTGCA
Organism: Massospora cicadina; assembly: GCA_022478985.1. Taxonomy (NCBI): domain Eukaryota; kingdom Fungi; phylum Entomophthoromycota; class Entomophthoromycetes; order Entomophthorales; family Entomophthoraceae; genus Massospora; species Massospora cicadina. The sequence continues at coordinate 152,952 of JAKSZP010017183.1, forward strand.
ACTGACCAAAATTTTACATTCGTATGATGTTGTTAAAAAATTAATAAATTTATTCAACTTTAGATACTTCTTTAAGAAAAGCTTAGGTGTGGTATGCTTCCACTGCCAACTTTAATCACCTGATTAAAGATCTTTGGAGTGCTTTTTTCCGCCCCAAAAAAGGGACATGTTTTTTGGCCATATTTGTTTCAACCATAGAGACCCATATAAATACTGGCTCTGAAAACTTAGCGCTTCTTTTATAAGGGGACATTCTCCTTTAATACCTTTGGTTATAGAGAGCCTTGAGGGTGGCAGAAGTCTGGCCTGATTATTTTATTAGTGGTCCAGTTGAATTAGCTGCGGTGATTTCACACAAAGAGACCCCTATATTTGGCTTTTAAAAACATTTATTCTTCTTTAATGTGGCAGTGCTCCTCATTGAACCTTCTGTTTTTAGAAAAACTTGAGGGTTTGGACAAGTCTAGCCCTAAGACAAAAGTTATTAAAACATCTGATATGATTTCTGTTTTCAAAATTCAATCTGTTGAGCCAGAAAAACCCTTTTCAGGTGGGGCCTTGCTTCGTTGGTAGTGGATAGTTATGATCAGCCAGCTATCTGAATGGGTTTTGTGCATTTTCACCCAAAAAAGTCGTTTTTAACATACATTATATAGCAACTGAGCCTTTCATAAGATCTTGAAGGTCCATCCTGTAACTGATTTTCATTTAACACATCACTCCTGATAACCTGTGCTTGACTTGTTCTATTTATACCATGACTGCATCATAACCCTCTGATTCTGGTAGCTGGGTAATAAAATTTACTCTGAGTGATGTTCATGGCAATTGGCAATTTTCAGAGTTTCACCTTCCCTACAGGTTTGATCCATATGAATTTGAAGGGCACAGGTAAGGCAGGCCGCGGCATATTCTCTTATGGTTCCCACTAAACCCGGACAGGGTTTGTTCTGGTGTATTTATTTAGCTATTCTCCCCAACACAAGGATGTTACGCCAGAGGGTGGTCATGATGCAAATCCATGACTTCAGTATGAAGCTTGGGCATCAGAACAAATAGGCAGTCTTTTTGCAGGATGAGGCCTCCATCATCCCTGTAATTCTTGTGGCCATCGCTGTGATCCCCTTCCTTGATCTATCTTCTAATCTAATCCCCACTTTTGGTACATCATTGGACTATCCAGATCCCCTTTGTTAACTCAGAGCGATCTTCATGTATCACCACAAACACATAGGGATGGAGAATCTTAGCAATGTTTAATGCGTCAAGCTCATCCTTCATGTAATTCATTTTCAGGTCCCAGATGAGTAAGTTTATCAGTAAGTTGCTCTCCCTGGGCTTATATTCTATCTTGAAATCATACTGAGACAATTCTAGGTGACAGCAGGCTTGTCCCTGATTCATTCTATGGGGCTATTATGGAAATCTAGAGCCCTGTGGTAAGTTCAGATTGTGAATTGATGACATGAATACAAAATATTATTCTACCACTTTCTAGAGCTGAGATGATCCTAATGATTTTCTTGTCAGAAACATTATAGTTTGTTTTTACTGGATGAATCTTCCTGCTGAAGTAGCACACTGAGTACCTCAAACCATCAATGTCAGTTTGTAATAGGACTGCCTGGATGGCATAGTTGGAGGCGTCTATCTGCATAATAAATAGCTGGTTGACATTAGAATGCACTAGAACTGGCGCTATGCAAAGGGCATCTTTGATGGCCTGGAATGTCATTTCTTCCTCCTCTCTCTATTAAAAAGGGACTTGCTTAATCAGCTGTGTAAGAGGGGAGGCCTTCACTGAGAGGTCCTTGTAAATTTGTCAAAAAAATTTACCACACTTAGGAAGCTTCACTCCCCCATCTTGTCCAAGAGTATTGATCTCTCCTTCACCACTATCAGCTATTCTGGGCAGAGACCATTCTTTTTTAGATGTAATGTTGCTAGGAAGGATACCAAGACCTTATAGAATTTACATTTAGAGGGCTTTAAATGGAGGATGTCCTATAAAAGTACCCTGAGGGCCTTCCTAACATCCTCCATGTGGGTTTCTAGAGACTTAGGATGCCTAAGATGTCAACCTTGTTGTGACGAAATGGTTTAAACTATTAAACTCATTTTGACTCAAAGTTGGATTCCAAATAATGAGTCAAAATCTGGGAGGATAGCCTGAATGAGGCCAGCTTCGCATCAGGGTTGTGCCCTCCCCAAGCTATTTTTTAAGTTTATAAGAGCTTAAAATAGGCCATAGGAGGGCTACCCTGAAGGGCGACCTTAAAAGGTTGAGCATGCGCCTTTCCAAACCTCAGTCAGAATTTCAGCATCTGTGGCCAGCTTCATCATGCCTTGCCTAAAATGTTGGAGCGTGACAAGTTTTTGTCACAGGAAACCTGAGCTTCCGGAGCATTGGATCTTTCCAGTTGCTCCATCTTTTTCTTGTTGAAATTGTGACGCAAATGGAATGCCAGGAATCATCTCTCTAGCATTATTATGTCATTAAATAAATGTATATGATTACTTTAGGGGCTTGCAACCTCGCTTACCTGCCATTTTTTTGATACTTGATATTTCACTAAATTTTGGAGTTTAAAATGGGTTGGTAGTATCCAACCCTAAGAGCTGAACTCAGTGGTACAACTTGGGTTTTGAACCAATTTTTAGCGTCAATTTACTCTGTTATACATAAGGTATCTGGCGTCTGGAGTCTGGGTGATTCTGTTCATTTAAATAATTAGAACTCTATATTCCTCCTTCACTAAAACCAATTTTCACTCTCCTGATCTCATTATTAGCCTTGGGTCTCAGTTGTGAGTAACCAGCAACAGAGGGAGTAGGTGACTGATGGCCAACCCTGGAACCAAGGTGATGGTAGGTGTTAATTTGGATGAGGCTTTCCCTCATCAGAGATCAAAGGGTACCAAGGGAACCTGGCCCCACAGGTTCCCTCCCTATTGGACAGCCCACTTTGTGTGGGGGTAGCCGCCTAGCTGCACTAGACTGCACACCCTTTTTAGGGAGCACATCCCAGCCAAGCGCCAACCATGCTCCCCACGCCAGGTGGGATGATCCAAGAGCCCAGTACCAACTCACCCTCATTGGGTTGCCTTACCATGAGGGCTCTGGAATTTATTCAAGTAAATTTCTTGGGGATCAAGATAACTCGACTTAAAAAACCCTCATGGCAGCGGCATCCTTCTTGGGAGAACTCCTTTTGAGGGGCTTTTCTTTAGTGGTGCGGTAATGTGATAAAATTGTTTAAACCATTTATCTTATTTTTTAGCACAAGTGGTCCCAACCTAAAGGGGGAATACACCAATATCAACCATTTGTCCCATTTCAACTTGGAAATTCAGATTTCAAATCCTGAGTTAAAACGCCTAGGAGATTTCCAGATGAGGTCAGCTTGGCACTAAGGTTGTGCATTCCCCAAGATATTCTTTAGGCTCAAAAGAGCTTAAACTTTGGATGTGGGAGGGCTCTCACCAATGGCTACCTTAAAAAGTTGCCCTTAAGCCTTTCTGAACCTCAAATTTGGAATTTTTCATCTTCAAAAGTAGTCACAGCTCATGCCTTACCTGAAATGTTGGAGCGTAAGAAGGTTTTGTCAAAAAAACCTTGAGCTTCTGGGAAATTGGCCCTACCCAGTTGTTACATCTTTTTCTTGCTGCACTTGCATCAAAAATGGAATGCATTGGATCATTTCGCTCACCTTTTTATGTCATTAAATGAAATTATAAAAACTTCAGGGGGCTTGCAACCTTGCTTACATGATGTTCTTCTTTGACTTCTGAGATTTCCTAAATTTCAGAGGTTAATATGGATTGTTTTTAACCAATCTTAACAGCTAAACTCAGTGGTCAAACTTAGATGTTGAAATAATTTTGCCGTTGATTTACCCCGCAAACATAAGGAATCTTACAAATGAAATCTGTGTGTTTCTGTTTATTACACATGCACACAATGCAGCATTTTCAAACCAGTTCACTGAGTGCATGGTTGTTGTTTTGTTGGAAAACCTCTGGTTCATCCTTGAGTCCAAACTTCCTAACATTTAAAATTCTCCCTTTATTGGGGGAACACCCAACTAAGGGCAATGACTCATTTATGGGAAAATGCTGGATTGGGCTTCCATTAAATTGGGTTGAGACCAATCAGAAGTATTGGAAATCAGTCCCAGATAATATATAATTAAATAGTAATTTGACACCGGAAACTAATGCTGAGGATGTCAAAACCCAATGGGTCAACGGCGGAATCATAGCTTGGTGAACACACCCAATTCACTACCCTTTTGGGATTCACTGGAAAATTATGCCAAGAATGACCCACTCCACTTTGTATTAATTAGTGACTTTATATTTCTCTCACTGTTGGCATCAAATGCTGAGAATCTCCTACTTTTAAATTCTACCCTTCCCAATCCCAATTTTAGCCTCAAGGTCCTATAAATACCTTGATGCATTTTCAAATAAACTTACCATTTCTCACAATCTTTTCCCATTTTAGCTTTACTTAAGGCCTTGAAGGATTATTAACTCACTGGGGCTTTGGGGCCCTGTTGAGAATTTTACAGTCTAAGTAATAGATGACTCCATTAGTGTGCCAGGCCAAACAGTATGATGACTGCTGGCCCTTGATTTTTCACAATCATTGGCGACCTTTCCCTAAAAATTCGCAGGGCAACCCACCAACCAAACGAACCAAAAACTTCTCCTTCTGAGGTTTGACAACTCATTATGGCTCAGAGGTCCTCTTTGGGACTTGTCCAACGATTATGGTTCCGCGGCCTCTATTAACTACCTTAGGGTTTCTCCCCTTCAACTTTTCCAGTTCATCATTGTTGTTGCTAGTTGCTTAGGTTCCCACGAGGTTTCCATATAGTTCAAGGTTGGGAGTTGGTTGCGCAGACCAATCAAGGTGTTTTAGCCCAGCACCTAACCTTTGGGGATCTTGAGTCCAACCTCTATAAGCTAAGCTAACCGCTGTTAACTAATAACACAATAAAGGTAGGTAAAGGAAAGAATTTATAAGAATATAAATCCAGCCCTTAAATAGGGTGGCCAAAATATGAATATTGTGATCATACTGGTGTATAATTATTACGAGGAATTTAATGGGAATTGGGGTGTGGAGGTTATGAACTACTTGAGGCAGTATCAGTGGCAGTTGGTTTACAAAAGGCTATATCATATGGCTTTCGTCAGCCTATAGGTAATTTATTAGATTCATTAGGTATAGTTTATATATCACATGTGAGGCAGCCTCTTGATGTGGATCAATTTAACCTTAAATGGATTTGATTCACTCCTGATCACATTCTATTGTGGTCTCAGATTGACAATCAATCAACTTGTCGATTTAAAGCATTTCTTTCTTCATCAATCAGCAATGATTCAATTCTCAAAAAGGTAATCCAATTGGTAAATTCATCATGTAATAAATTTGTATCGATAATTACAATATACTCGCCAATAGATTGGCATATCAACTCTCAACATTGTAAGCATAAATCCTAGGTAAGCAAGATCTAATAATTGACTTAATCTTAAGGTAAATGCTGAGCTTATTCCTTAGCCAAAGGCTAGCATCAACTAGGATTAATAATTCAAACAGGCTCTGATTCTTATGGGCTGTGTTGGAGTTGCTCCCAATGTCTTGACAATAACCTTATAACCATACACATCAGGTGACACTTGAAAGCCATCTAATGTTAGTTTTTGGGTAGAACTATTTCTTGTTTGAAGGCGTCAACCAGATCCAGTTTCAAGAACACTTGGCTTCTCATAATCATCTTAGAGGTGCTCACCATCAGTGGGATGGGGTATGATTCTGTTTCAGTTATGATGTTAAGTAGCGGTAGTCTACACAGGGGTAGAGATTGTCATTGGACTTGCGAACTAAGAGTATAAGTAAGCCAAAGGGGATTTCAAAATCACTTAAACTCGCTCCAACGTATCCTTCACGTCCTTGCCCAGGCTCCTTCGCCCTGGTGTTCAGAAGGTACACTAGGCTTCCTTTAGGAAGCTCAACGTCCCCTTGAAACTTGTTGGAGAATGTGAAGGGGACATGTTGAGAGCAGGTGGCGGCAATGTTCCTCTTGAAAAGATGTTCATAGCCTTTAAACTCTTCTGGTACTTTTTCATCCCCATACCTAGGCGCATGGAGTTCACACCAGGTCTGCTTCTGCCTGAGGTAAACTTCTCTAGTGTTATTGGCTTTAGGTCCTTTAGGCGAAGCATCATCCAGACCTTCTTCAAGTTAAAGTGCGGGGAGTACTTGTGCAGCTACCTCATACTCATAATGATGGGGTGGGCAGGTTCTGGATGGCGCCAAAGGTTATCTAGGAGCAATGAGGTCCTTACTGTAGCTTTATCATCAGATTGATCTCCCAGCATTCTGATAGTCTGATGACGTCCTCATGAGGTACAGTACCCTTTTCTTTTATTGATACTATCAGTTTTGTAGCTAACTTCAAGTCCAAGAGTTTTCTTCAATCCCTGTATCTACTAGTGCCCACAACGTTTTGTCTTGACTCTCTTCCCTTTCTTATTACGCTTCAGAGAAAATGGAACAAAAAGATACAAAAAGCCCTTTCCTTTATTGAGAAAAAAATGTGGATTAGGGTTGGGTAGAGATTGTACACAGAGGCGTCCGAGCCATTGGATGTTGCCTGTTGGAAACTTATGCACATATTTCCAGCCAACTAGATTACCAGGGATTAGTAGGGGATAATTCCCTAATGCAAAGTGAATTGGATATCAGTTGACCCAGATTTTGGGGGAATTATGCTCCGTGGATTTAGGTTTTTTTCTGGTTTGATCCATTAGGGATTAAACTAGATGAATGCTTAAAATCTCATCGGGAAGAGTTGTCAACAAAATAGAGGCATCTGATAGTTTTAACTTTCAAGTGTACTGATTAGTATCAGTCAGGTTTCATTACCAACTGATTGAAATTTAAGGAATAAGTTCTAGGCGAGTGATGCCGCCTACAACAAGCAAATCAATCAATTGGTTTGCAACCTGCCTTAATGGGTAACAAGACCTATTACCTATTCAGGTCGCTTACCAAATTGGTTAGTTCGCTTAGATCAAGAGAAAAACGTTAAAAAACACGTTTTCTGACTCTTTCCATTTTAGGTCTTGAGGATATCAAACTACAATTCCTATCCAGGATGAGGAAGACCATCACTGCTGAGATGAAGATGGGTAATTCAATGGAAATGGCTGCCATTTCATTGAGGAGGTGCCAACTGAGGGTTGAGCGCCAGATTCCCCGCTATAAATTCCCTAAAGAATTCACTAAAAAAGAACACACTACTGTACACTAAGTTTTGGACTTATTATCAGAGTATTATCTTAGTATACTTTATCAGCATCCATTTTGAGTTCTATTCTTTTGCAAAGGAAATTATTGCTGTGTGCTCTAACTAGGAGACTCTTTAGGATAAAGAGTAAGGATCTGAGTGAGGATCCATTAAAGAAGCTGAATCAAATTGTGGATTTCTACTGACTGTGTGTCACAGAGAAACTATAAACAAAAAACTGAGCATAGATTGAGTTAGGTGGTACCAGGGAACAAATCCTTATTCAGGAAATCGTGAATATTTCAAGAGGAAATACTGTCTGAGCGTTGGACCAAAATCTAGAAACTAAATTAAACTATGGATAATAGTCGCCATACTATTATTAACATTTATATCAACTACTATCATACAACGTGGAGAATTGCACAAAACCCAAACCTGTGCATTAATATATATAATAGTTATTAACTGAGAATAATCAGAAAACCTATAAGTTTTAACAATTGGTGCTCACTAGAGGTGCGTAGTAGAGAAGAAGAGATTAGAGCAAGATGTCACATAAAGATGCGATAAGAAAACTATGGATGGAGTTGGTAACAATTAATCAGATCGCCCTAAACTCACTGGATCATTAAGAATTTGCAGCCTTGGAGGAGAAAGCTGATAAGATAGAGGAAGGGGCCAATAATGCCATGTGTTTCAGAAATGAGTTACTTGGAAAAATAACATCATTGAAGAAGAAAGAAGGGGACTTAATTTGAGAATCCTTATTTCTAAAACAGAGCATGAAACGGATCACTTTCATTTAAGAGCATTCAGTGCAGATATCAAGTGGCTTATTGAACAGGTCAATGATTTGAAGACTCACAAATGCAAATGTGAGCCATATGCGGTGACTGATGCCAAAATTTTTTCCTCATATGCTAATTAAAAAATGACTACCCTCAGGAAACATGACACCCGCTTTTACTGCTAATTTGGAGATGAAGCCTGAAATTACTCTGTAAGTGAGCCAAGTAGCTGAACCAAGAGAGGTGGCTAGAGAAACCTCAGAGGTTTTCAAAGTGACACTGAAATTGATGGCTTTCTATTATAATAACGCCCCAGCGTTTTTCTGATTCTTCAATATGACAATGTATGGATATGGCGATTGTCAAAGGGCATTGATGGTGATAAATTGCCTAGATGCTGAAAGTCAAGACCTAGTGTTGCTACCTGGAGGGGGACAGCTGGTCATACGAAGAGGCCAAAGCAGCCACAATGAAGGGATTCAGAAGCCCAACATGCATGTCAAAAAATAAACAAGAGTTTATGGGATCTAATTCCATAAATATAAATCCTTAGCAAGCTTCACTGCATGTTTCTACCAGGAACCACAATTCCTGGTTGGAGTGAAGGTGCTGGATGATTTTGATGCCCAAATTGCATTACAAGCGGCCCTTTGGCCCTACTGCAATTTGCATCATATGATGTCTTCCATGTTCATGACAGAAATTACCACCTTTCATATGGAAGGTAATTTTAAAATCTTGGGATCTACATTCAATACTTCATTACAGAAGTTTCAGATCAAACCCAGTATAAAATTCTAATCTCACAAAGGGGAATGAGGGCGCCAAGGAAATGAATAATTGAACTGTTCCAGGGAATAAGCCCAAAGAATTTAAACGTATTAATAAGAAGGAGAAAGTCTGTTACCAGTGTGGAGGAAAGGGACGTTTTGCTGTACATTGCAAAAAACCCAAGGATCAAACCAACGTGGTCCAAGCAAAAAAGTATGCAACTGCAAAGGAGTTAGGAAAATGACCCATGGCCTAGACGGGGAACAGTCTAGAGCAGTGGAGAAGCCTGTTCATCTCAATATTATTCACGATGAAATTGACACCAGTGATCTTTTTGTGGATGAAGACGTACAGGATCATCTGTATCAAGTAGTCAATTTGGACATGAATGCGGTAACAAGATATGTGGCAAAGGGGATTGAACCTGAGATAATCAAATAAGTTTCTTGGCTGTATGCCTGACAACTTGTGGACAAGATTTGAGCTGTAGATAATCCTGGAGAATTGCCCAAAGTTTGATTAGATGAAGCAAACCTGTCAATCCCCCTCAGCGCAAATAAGGAATCATTTACTGATTTAAAAGCAAAAATCATTCACAACCTTAATTCAGCTGATAATGCCACTATACACTCATTAAATACTATCTTACAATACTCTGAGTATAAATATATAGATATACTAGTGAATTAGGTACGGGTGAGGGTGATTGTTGATAGTGGAGCGCCCATTAATATTGTCTCAACCAAGTTGGTAAAATGGATGAATATTCTTCTGACTTGTGACACAAGAAAGAGTATGGGACATCTGGGCCAAATACCACCAACTCATGAGGAGCATATAGCACTCTGCCACTTTGATTTAGATTCTTGCTGGTGTCTGCACCAGTGATAGTTTTGGCCAACCAAAACTATTTAATTCTGATTGGGATGGAATTTCTTTGAAAGTACAGAGTTAAACGTACCTTTGAGGATAATACGTTGACCATTTTGGGTCAGACGTTACCATTAGTCTATCAGAAGGATGGGGAAGCCCCACTGATTAGGAGAAATAACTTTATCAACTTGATATACAATGATTGCAATATCCCAATTTTATACCAACTAGTTGGCCAGAAGTGACGAGAAATGCAAGACAGAAATCCTAGAAAACTGGGGAATTACACCGAGGATCAAGAATGGAAAAACTATACCGCCGGGATCACAAATAATAGTCAACATGTGGTTGACATTAGAGATACTGGAGCTGCTATATGGGGAGGTTGGAAGCCCCTGGAAGAAGTCAAGAGCAGAACCTTGGTTGGCTCCTGGATTAATAATGCCGGGTCACGGAGAAATTCAAGTTCTTCTAATGAGCTTAAGCAAAAACTGATGAAGGTTGAGAAAAATCAGATTATTGCATTTGTTCACCTAATCCTGACAGCTGAACTGAGGAGATTTCATGATTTTGTGACCCTTGATGAGATGGGATTACCGGCTGGGCTAACCAAGAGTATCAACCTATTAATTGATCAAGAGAAACTTACTGATGGAAGGACAGCAGGAGGAGGTGCACAAATTATTTGAAAAGTAAAGGGAGGTATTCGCCCAGGATGACCATGATTTGGAATATGCAAGAGATGTGATCCACAAGGTCGATACCAGATAAAATTTGCTGTTCAGGATGATACCAATCTGATGGATAAAGGCAGCCAAAGCGGTAGTGGAGAAAGAAATCAGCAAATTAGTGAAGCATGGGATTCTAGTTCTGTCATCAAGTCTCTGGGTGAGCCCTATCCTGATATTGAAGAATAGGACAGCTCTAATTGTGTGGTGATTGACTATTGAAGGCTGAACAAGAAAATGAAAAAGGATTCTTATCCCATACAAAGATTTGATGATGCACTAGATTGATTGGAAAAAGCAAAGTATTTCTCTGCGATGGATCTAATACCAGGATATTGGAAAATAGATTTTCCAAGAGAAGACCAAGAAGGATGCGCGATTATCACCGCACAAGGACTTTATCAACCAAAGAGGATGCCCCAGGGTCTGTGAAATGAGCCTGCGAGGTTCCAGAGGGCCATGGACGCTATACTAAGTGACCTGAAGTTGTCATGCAACCTGGTGTACTTGACAATATCAATGTCTTCAGTAGGACAATTACTGGTAATTTGCACCACTTGGAGGAAGTGTTCAAGAAACTTTTCATGGCCAACCTAAAGATTAAGCTTAGGACGTGTCACTTCTTCAAGAAAGAGTTAAAATATATGAGATTTGTTATCAATTCTAGTGGACTGATGCCTCAAGCCCAGAAGATCAAAGCCATAGGATAAGTGGCTGTACAAAAGAGTGTCTGAGATATGCATGTGTTCTTTGGAATGGTCACATACTATTGAAGATTTATTTAGGAATTTGCCAGAATCGCCGAGCCCTTATTCCATCTGTTGAAGGATCCAAAGAAGGGATTCATTTGGAATGAAGAAGTACAGAAATCATTTAAATTTTACGTCATTACTTGTTAGATACTCTAATTTTGAAATACTAAATTTTGATTGAGAATTAAGATACAAACTGATGCTTTGTTGACAGCGATAGGTGTCATATTGAGCTAAGTAGATGAGCTTGAGGATGAAAATCTGGTGGTGTATTTGAGCCAGACACTCTCAGCCGCTGACAGAACTACACTGTAACTGAGTGTAAATGCCTTGCAGTCATTTATGACTGTAAACAGTTTGGGTGTACATGCACGAAATGCACTTCAAAGTGGTGATGGACCACTCCACATTGCATTGGCTTCACAATATGTGAGAAAGAAGGACGACTGGCCCAATGGGCACTTAAGCTTCAGACTTATGATTATGAGATTGTCCACTGAGTGTGGGCTTCTCACCAGAATGCATATGGCTTATCGCAGTTACCAATGATCCAGATGGTATACCAGCAATTGGATGAGTTATTTGTGGTAGATCGATGTATTAATTGGGAATGAGCTCCTAGAAATCCAATATGCACTTTATTAAGCTATGGGAAACACCAAGACCATAGATAAACAAGTGTTTAAGACGATTAACAGGAAGCGGTTACTATTCCCAAAGTCATCAAAAAGAGCATCTATCATTCAAGCTGCTCATAGGGTTGTTGGGCACAAAGGCCTAAGAAAAATGATCAACCATTTCTGCCAGTACTAATACTGATAGTAAATCAATTTTGATGCCTTATAATATATGGCTTGTTGTGTGGAGTGCCAGTTTCACAAGCCACATAAGAATATGAATGGATACTAACTAGTCCACCCTTGATTTGCTTGGCATATGGTGTCCATTGATATGATGGGAACGCTGATGATGAGCACAGGAGGAGTCAAGTGCATAATAGTTGCAATCGATCATCTGATGAGATGGGTCAAGATGAAGGCCCTGGCGAAAGTAGACGCACCAGTACTGCAAAGTTCATCCTAGTTTAAGTAGTATGCTGACATGGATGTCCACAGATCCTTCTGAGTGGCAATTGGACAAAATTTACATCTTATACGATCCCACAATTAAATAAAATAATGGGGATCAGGGAGTCATGTCTGTACTCTACTGTACAGAGACAAACAGACTAGTGGAACAAGTTAATGGGATGCTGGCAATAACGCTGAGAAAGCTGGTCACAGGAAGAACTTCCATTTGGGGAACGTACTTGAGTTCAGTGACATTCGCCTACAATATTAGTAATCATACAGTGACAGGAAAAACGCCAACTAAATTGATATATGGGAGGAAGGCCGCGTTGCCACCAATTAATATTAGGTGGTGAAACCAACATTAAGGATGAGTGCTGAGCAGTACCTGAACCGATTGATGATATCCTGATTGTTTGCAATTGCAAGCATTTGATATGACTTTAAAGAAAAGGATATAAGTAAAAATGATGAATGATAAGAACTGAGCAGCCTTTATCAGAATACTAATATAGGTGAAAGAGTTACCTATTGTAATATGCATGGTTTTGGGAGATGAAAAAATTTAATGCATTGTGGTCAGGTCCATTTGAGATTATTGCTAAGACGGCTATAGACGCCTACTTCATGAAATACCTCTTGGATGGAAGGATATTAAATCAATTTTATGCTAAATATTTAAAGCAATGGATCGAAAATAATAATGAAAAAAGTTCCTTAAGGACCACTGAAGCATTAAGTTGGCTATGGTTTAATATTTTGGTTAAGTTTAAAAAAAGGACCACTGAAAAAATCTAGATGGTTAAATCTTAAAAAAGTAAGACCTCTGAACCATAGAAAACTAGTAGGTCTAAGTATACCTAGGATCCAGTTTGGGGGAATATGTCATGGAAACGGCAGAAGTTTAGACCAGCCTGCCAGTTGGGATGTGTAAGCATCCAAAAAGCAAGCCAGTATGCCAGAGGAATTGCTGACTGAATGACGTTATATGGAGCCAGGCATCGGGAAATGACAAATTGTTGGTGTATCACAACAGTGAGTATGGTTTTGATGATGAACCACAATGAGCCCACTCCTAACCCAGGGGGTCTTGCTGCAGGGGTTGAATCACAGAAATAGTTTCAATAAGTTCATTGGCATATAGGGTCATTTCAACTGGGGAGGCAAGGAGATGGATTCTCTCTTGCAGTTGTTGGATGTAAGGCCACAAGATCCCCATGTACTGTTGCCAAAAGTTAATTATAGCAGGGTTATAGTGCCAAAAATATCTGACTTGCTAAATCCAATCAACAACAGAGGGAACCATTATGACCATAAGAACTGGTAGAGCCCATCCAGTACACGGACCAACAGGCCACCAGGGAGACGCCATCAGGGATGCAGCCAGAAGGAGCAATACAATAAAGAAATTGATTGGTTTTTTTAAGCAAAGTTTTTATTGAAAGGAAAATGAAGAAAATTGACCAACAATTTTCTCAGTGCAATGCAACTGATTAAATAGTGGTTGATTGGGGTAGTGACAAGCTGGGATTGAGACCCTTAATTTCGACCTAACCAGCGAATTATTCAGGAATGGGCAGGTTAGTTTCCTGAGAACCAACATTAATATTTCAGTGGTGGGCTGAGTCTCTGTCAGTTTGACCTCAAACATCTGAACAAAGGCTCAGTTGCTTTTCTGATGTTTGGCATGATGGCGTTTGGCCCAACGGGTGGTGGGAATCCCCAAGGCCACCACACATAGGGGCGGGTCCACTTAGTTGGGAACAGGTTCAGGACGACCAACCCACCTGCACTTGGTCACTGGGCCATTCGTTCAGTCAGTGGCATCACATCAGCCTCAACGCATAAATTGTCAACAGGGGACTTCATACCCTCATTGATGACATCCAATGCTATAGCCTGCCCATCAAGGATGATACCTGACAACTTTGATAGGGAGGTGATTTGTTTAATTGACATGTTAATCAAATTGAAACTGTCAGACATTCCAGATGATAAATCAGTCTTCATGCCTTTCCAGCCATTTGAGATCTGAACATTAGCCAGATTACCACTCAAACTTATTCTGATTGATTTCAATTCAGAAAATTTGGCGCTGATTTCGCTGATTCCCCATAACAGTTCCGCTGAGGTGAGTGTGGGTACTGGAGGTGAAATCCAAAGAGGAAGGGCTGTTACCCAGCGCTCATCTACTATGTGAGCGAGATTTCCCTGAGCAACAAGGGGCTCGCCATTCTCTTTGGTGCCTTCTTGCTCAGGAATGGAAAAAATGGATCAATCAACATCCAGGGAAAATTCCTAAGGACTTACAGAATAAAATAAAAAGATGGACTGCTGAACCAAAAAAGGGTCAAGTCCCATGGTAAAAAGAAGTAAAAAAATAAAAAATTGATAAACATAATGGGAAAAAAGTTTAATAAATTGCTTAGAAAAACTTTTCTCTCTCGTTGCAATCACTTTTGCAACTTATTCAATTCAAGTCTGAATTTAGTTTGATAATCTCACAGAGGAGATTAGTCTGTGCCCATGTCAGGGAGAAGTTGGGCAAGTAAGGTAAGAGGCACAGGTGGTATGCCTGCAACCTCCAACGTTCAAAAACGCCCTGGAGAAACTGGCGGATTAGATAAAAATAAAAAACTGGCAGTTACTATTTCCCCAGAAATCCTCGCTTGGCAGGCGCAATGTAACCAGTACATCAACGCACCACACTCTCAACCACTCTTGTCAGTGGAATATGGAGTCTGGGTGTTCCTGGATATCCAACAAACAGCTTTGTGGAAAAATTTTGTGGGGATGTGCACACTTTTTCTTGACTGTGGTGTACATCGCACCTCACTCCATGTCACATGGTTAGCTGGATCTTGGTTTCAAAATCTAGGAGGCAGCAGATGAAGCTGCTGCAGTGCGTATAGTGATTGACCTCCCCAAAGGGCAGTAGGTTGTCAAAACCAAGCACACCAGATGGACAAAATCCAACCAAATTTTCCTCACGTTCAACTTTTTGCCCACTACAGTCAAGCGTGCCATTCTGGAGCAGCACCTGAAAAGATGGTCGCACTATATATGGCGAAATACAATCCTTCAAGATGCAACGCTTTATGCTGATGCCACACCTGTGCATCAGCAAAGCTATTGCAGTTCTGACTCCAACTGAGGAGTATTGTAAAGGACCTAACCCAGATCCTGCACTCCACTTATAATAATAATGAAGGGCATACCACCCACCCTTTCTGGGTAACCGTAGACAGCGCACCCCCCATCTGCACCCACTGTGATGCATTCGGCCATAAGGCACATGCATGCCCCACCAAGGAGGGCATCACATTCCAAGAACACACCTTGGCGGCCATGGTCAATGGGGAGGCTCACTATGAACCAACCACCAATACTAAAGAGGCCTTCCCATGGAGAGCACAAGGCTGCTACCTACTAGTAAAGCCTGTCTCCCCTCAAGAGCGAAAGAAGGCCAAACAGGACTGCAGGTCTGCAGCCAAGGAAGCAGCCAAAGTCGCCTCCACTATCCCACACTTCTAATGCCAGGAGGACATCAAAACCTTTGCAGCGGAAGCAACTCAGGAATCCCTCAACAAATCAGATTGGGAGGCCCAAGCTGATTGGGCCACCCAATCTGAGGATCTGATGGGCAACTTGATCTCAATAGACCTTTGCAACCAAGCCCCAATTGAAACTGACTTGGTCTCCAACCTACCTGAAAATTTTTTTAACCCAAATGTTGGTGCACTAAACTCATCTGCACCACAAAAAATCCTTTTGACAGCGGGGAAATAAAGAGTGAAGGCAAAAGCCAACGCGAACCTGTCTGCCAAAATTAACAAATCTACTGATAGCATTGCTGCAAACACCTGCATCGCTGTGAAGGCCTGTGGGGATCCAGAGGAGGATGGTGGGCCTAGGTGCCCACCCCCTCACACCTAAGGTGCGATGGGGGAAACCTTCACTTTAAGGACATTGAATATTGCTGGACTTAAGGCCTCGCCATCCCAGGCTAGGAAACTGAGTTTTTTACAAAAAAATTTACCCGTGGACATCCTGGCCATCCAGGAGTCCCACTGTCCATGAGGTTCCAAGGATTCTTGGAAAACCATGCTCCTCCCTTCCCTATCCTTCTGGTCAGAGCACTGTGGGGTGCTTGTTTGGAAAAACAATTTTTTTTAATTTTTAACATCTGAATCCTTCCTCGATGGCTGAGTCCTCATTGTCACATTTTAGTGGGCTGACGTGTTGCATGCTATTGTCAACATTTATGCCCTGACCTGTACATGAGAGCGTTGGGAATTTTTCTCATTGGTCAAATCCCTTCCATTACCCCCAGACCCTTTCATAGTTAGCGACATGAACTGTTGGCTAAACACATCCACAGACTGTTGGACTTCCTCATCCCACACCCCCAGGGTCATGTAGAACTTCGCGTTCTAAAGGCCACCCTTGGGTTGCTAGACGCGCTGCTGCAGCATGCTCCGCTACTTGAGAACATGACGAGCCCCCACATTCACGACGGCCAACTAAGGTCCATGTCCCGCATCAACCTTACCCTTGCACTGGTGAAATTTTGATCTCATATTTCCCACTTCCACACATCAAAAATCAATTTCTCTGACCACCAGCTGGTCTTGATAACCTACCACTTACCCATCACAGTGGCTAGGGATCCGCATTGGTGCAAACTCCAACCACCTGAACTCACGTCGCCAGGATTTTCCACTTGGGTGGAATCAGCAACTTTGGCAAAAGAGTTTATTACACCATTTTGCGCGGACCCAATTTCCACATGGTCAGCCTTCAAAGAGGATACCATCTGCCACGCTCGCCACCTCTCATCCCAACGCTCATGAGCTACATTGGCCATCATCTTGCGCGCTCTGGCAGAGTTGGCACACCTGGCGTCCAACATCCCAGCCACGGGCTACAGCCCTGCTTGGGGTCAGAAGTGGGCTGAAGCAGCTGCCCATCTCAACGCGCTTGAAAGGCAACACAAACATTAGGTTTGTGTTCAGTACAGGGCCAAACACATTACAGGGCAGCACATACTCCGCTTATTTTTTTTAAAAAATTCTTTGCACCGCGCCAGAGCGTGTCCTGCACACAGGTGTGGAGGTCAGATAGTTCCATCGCAGATAAGCTGGCCAAAGTGGTGATCAAAATACAAAAGTATTACTCTGAGCTGTAATAAATCTGATCCAATTCAGCTGGCCAAAATAGCAAAATTTCTCAATAGCACTCACATCTGCACCATTTCCCAATACATGGAGTTAATGAATTTTTTTACTTAAAACAAACTTTGGTCCGCCATCCGCAGTGCACCAAATTGGAAATGGCCAGGCCCAGATGGCAAGCCGTATGAGTTCTATAAGAAGTACTTCATATATATATCCCCACTACTGCTTGCCTCCCTTAACCAGAGCCTTCTGGATACGCGCCTTCTACCAGGAGGGCAAGAGGCCTTCACAATCACACTCTTCAAGAGAAGGGATAAGCTGGACCTAGCCAACTGGTGCCCCATTTCTTTGACTAACACGGATACAAAAATTTTAACTAAAATCATGGCTAACCGTCTAGAGATTGTAGCCTCTGGCACCATCTCCCCAAAACAATTCGGTTTCATACCCAGAAGGTCTATTTGGGACAATGTGCACTCTGTGGCTAACACATGCCAGCCCAAGGCTTCTGGGGCACTTGTTTTTTGGACCAACAGAAGGCCTATGATTGAGTAAACTGGTAATACCTCAGGGCCTGCCTCCACCAATTCCGCTTGCCCTCTCGCTTCATCAACTGGGTGATACTGCTTACAGAATCTGCAACAATGGCAGTGCGTGGCCCTGGCTTCCTCACTGAAGTAGTCCGCCCTCAAAGGGGCCTACGCCAAGGGGACCCCCTTAGCCCACTCTTATATAACTTCAGCCTTGACCCACTACTTCGAAATGTGAATGCCCGCCTCACTGGGGTCCATGCACCAGGCCAAGCCCCAGTCAAGGTGATGGCGTATGCAGATGATTGTGTGGTCGGGATGTCTAATAATCAAGATGCACGCGCGCTTTAAGCTCTCATCCAGGTTATTCCCGAGTAAGTAATGCTGCACTGAATGCTTCCAAAACTAAAATCATCCTTCTTGGTTGGTATCATACCTGCTGGGCCCCAGCGACCAGTGCCCAGCCCGGCCCATCTGCTTGCACACATGCTCGCCTACCCTGCTCACCCCACACCGCACCACTTGTGCTCCCCTTCATGCCACGCCCTATCATAGGGCCTGTCCACCACCTGGGCGTGTGGGTGGAGGCAGGCGGGTATGCCTCAGCAGTAATGGAAAGTCATATACTAGACAACGTGACGAAGTGCATCGCCTCCCTCAGAGCCCAACCTACTTCCCTTACTGGCAGGGTTGTTTTAGCCAAATCTATGCTCCTCTCCAAAGTCTGGTTTGGAGCCCACGCTATCGCCTTCTCCCCGGGTTTTTTCAAATCTATGTATGCCCTTCTACAAGGGTGGCTATGGTCAGGCCGCCCACCGCTAGTGTGGCTTGAGGTCATGTTTGGCTCTCGTTGTCATGGTGGCATGGGCCTGCTCAATTTTAAAGCCCATGCTGCCAAAATCCTGGGCACCTGGATTGCGGCTGTCACTGCCCCTACACTCCCCTCCCAAAACTGGTCCCGCGCGGCCCACTCCAATTTCTCCCGCGCCTTGGGCCTTAGCAATCCATTGAACCCTCACTCATTGATGAAATATCTGAATTCCCACCCATCGGCCACAGGTCCTCATGGTACTAAAACCCACTACAAACGAATCCTCCTCTCCATGCAGAGCGCTGAGTGGAGAATTCATATTAGTGGACACACAGCCCAGAGAGGCCGCCCCTCTCCTCAGTTCACACAGGAGGTACAGGGGTTACCCATTCAAGATGGCTTGATTCCCACATGGCCCCATGTCCTATCCAGGGTGGACTACCTGGACATGATGGACATCCCTTATTCCCTTGAGACCCAGAAAACTATTTGGAAATACGCACAACACCCTCTGTTGCAGCCTCAAACCCGTTCCCATGTGTGGCGCTGCCTGAGGTGGGTGTACCATATGGCTGAGCGCTCTAACACTTTACACTCATCCTGCATCATGTGTGGCCAGTATGGAACGCTGTTCCATCGCCTGGAGAAGTGCCCTACCTCTAAAGCGATATGGCGCGAAGTTCAACGTCTGCTTTGCCAGGATCAAACACATCCCTTCAGTATGTCAAGAGATATGTTTGCTATATCCATGGTATCCCCTCTTCCATCCTCCCTCCATGCTCTGGTGGTCGTAATCACCATGTGGACTATCCACACGGTTGTCTTAGATGCCATTGCAGGCTCCACCCCCACCCTCCCAGAAACTGTCCACAGATTCTGGTCCCATATGGTGGACCACTTTCAAGCGTGGATGTTTGGGTACCTCCCACCGCGTCACCATCAGCTGGCATCCTCCTGGTCCCAGTTTGGTTCATCAACTCGGACCCTTTCCTCCACACATCTTCAATTGTGGTTATGGCCCCTTTACACGTTCCCTCCTCCTCCCCATAGTGGCGTTCCCGCTGGCAACAAGAGTAGCATCACTTCTCTGGGGTGCCTTCCCTAATACTAAGTTTTATTTTCCTTCGTGTTTACATTTGGAAGTGTCCATCCCCTGTTCAGCCTTCCCCACAATAAATTCAAATTCAAATTGCATAGAAAAACTGATATTTTTATATTTTTTATTTCTTATTGGTAATTCTCAATTTGGGAATGATTACGCCTATGTTGCCTCTTAGGGGAGGGAGGATGGATCACAGTAGGAGTAAATAACCCATCAAAATATATGTGAGATTGGACGCTAGTGAGGGCTAGACCTACACAAAACCAAGTTCATTGAGTGGATGCAGATCCCTGAGAGAAGGCAACTAGGTGAAGGGAAATTGAAATGTCAAAAGAATTCAGAGCTATGGACAAAGACTTGGTGACTTGGGCCCTTTATTCTTCATAGGGGAGTTCAAAATTTAAGCTGTTACTGATAATTAGTTTGGTGGCCAAGACAGCTGGTTTGTAATATTGACCAAGTCAGAAGAGTAACTATAGAAGCAAGTCCAATCTGGCGACGAATGATCAATTAGTGAAAAGGGCATAGCTTTAATAGGCTCAATGATGATGTTAGGAGTATCTGCAAAATGATCTGAATCTAGGAAAGTATCAATATCTAAATCTGGAATCAACAACAGAGGAAGGATTGGTCATGTGGCATTTGAGACTGCTAACCCAGTTTCAGTAGGATTAGTTACCATTTCCAGTAATTTCATGAAAGAACTGGCTGCTGGTACTTGACTAGAAGTATGAGTCCTGGAAGGGCCACAGAAAAGGTTCCGTCTTGTAGATTAACTCATCCGCTGGGAGTGCTGAAGAAATGATCAGACAAACTATTGAGCAGCTGTTGGTACCATGACTCAGAATGTGACATATGAGCTGGATGAGAGGGGATGTTTTACTTGTATATTAGTTGACATTATGTACACTGAAAGCAATTAAGCTATAATTTTGGAGAAATTAATCTTAATAATTAATGGAATAATATCTTCAGAGAATAATCAATATTGATATGAGCCAAGAGGTCATTATAAGAAAATAACAAGAGTGAGCATAAATGAGCATTCTTAATTGGGACATGAAACAAACATTGACAGAAAGAATCTTCTGTCAAGGATGAGGAGAGAATCATAAAATCAAGGATTCTGGACCAAGAATCCTGATATGACAGCGGGTCATATGCCCTGATGGGGGAAACTGGATTCTGGGATTAATATTGTCATGAGTAAATTGATCAGCCTGGTAACATCGATGAATCCCCCCTTGGGTTGGGACCATCTAGTACTAAAAAAAATTGATCAGCCTGGTATGGCAGAAGGTCATAGGGACCATGCTCTGAGTAGGTTGTAGCAAGGAGGAAGAGGAAGAAAGGCGCATGCCAAAGGTCATCCTGAGCAGCGTTGAGTACTGATGATTATAATCCGCTTTAAAAAATGAAGTATTAAACTAAATGTACAAAGTGGAGTTCTCCTGCTCTATTTTTTTCTTGCTGGAAATCTATGCAAGAGGGGGGATGTGTTGGGATTTTTTGCTATATTTTAAGCTGACTAGATTATCAAGGATCGCTAGAGGATAATTCCCGAATGCAAAGTAAATTGGATATCAGTTGACCCAGGTTTTGGGGAATTATGCTCTGTGGATTTAGGTTATTTGCCTGGTTTGATCCAATAGGGATCGATCTAGATGGATGCTTAAGATCTCATTGGGTTGAGTTGCTGACGAAATAGGGGCCTCTGATAACTGACTAACAGTCAGGTGTAATTATTGGGATCAGTCAGGTTTCATCACCAACTGATTGAAATTTAAGGAATAAGTTCTAGGCGAGTGATGTCACCTACAACTAGTGTATCAATCAGTTGGTTTGCAACCTGCCTTAATGGGTAACAAGTCACATTACCTAATCAGATCGCTTACCAAATTGGTTAGTTCGCTTGGATAAAGAGAAAAATGTTAGGGACAAGTTTTCTGACTCTTTCCATTTTAGGTCATGAGGATGCCCAATAACAAATCCTAGCCAGGGTGAGGAAGACCATCACTGCTGAGACGAAGATGGGTAATTCAATGGAAAAGGATTCCATTTAATTGAGGAGGTGCCAACCAAGGGTTGAGCGCTAGATTCCCTACTATAATTTCCTAATGAATTAAATAATAAAGAACACACTACTGTACACTAATTTATAGTTTTATTAACAGAGTATGATCTTAGTATAGTTTATCAGCATCCATTTTGGGCTTAATCTTTTTTAAAGAAATTATTGCTGTATGCTCTAACTGGGAGACTTTTTTTAGGATAAAGAGTAAGGATCTGAGTGAGGATCCATTAAAGAAGCTGAATCAAATTGTGGATTTCTACCAACTGTGTATCACAGAGAAACCATAAACAGGAATCAGAGCGTAGATAAAGTTAGGCGGTACCAGGAAACAAATTTCTATTCAGGACATCTAAGTATTTTAAGAGGTAATACTGGCCAAGCGTGGTACAAAAATCTAAAATTTCAATTCAACTAATGATAACAGTCGCCATACTATTATCAACAATTATATCAACTACTATCATACCATGTGGAGAATTGCACAAAACCCAAACCTGTGCAGTTAGATATTTAAGGGGTTATTAACCAAGAATAATCAGAAAACCTATACGTTTTAACACCTGTACGGAGGCCAAAGAGAGTAAAGCGGTTTTTTCAGTAGCTACCTGCTCATGTTGTCCTAAATGGTTGGAGAAAAGCTCTTACTACACACGTCATATGAAGATTCTTATGTGGTTCCCTGGAACATGGGTCCTGGCTTGGGCCAGGACTAACTTACTTTCCATCTTGGAGGCAACTGTGACTTCCTCCTCCAAGGTCGCCCCCAGGTGGGTGGTGGCCATAGCAGTAAGAATGTCTGGACATTGTTCTATCAGAGCATTCATGCAAGCTAGGAGGGGGTCACCTTTGAAGCTTTGGCTATAGGCTGCAACAGCCAGGTATACTCCATGACAGCCATTCTTTGAGTCTTTAAAGCCCCTAGAAGGAATCCTAGTGCAGTTAACTTTGTAAGACGAAGGCATGATGTATTGTCCCCCACCACACCAGGACTGCACAAATCAGAGCACCACCAAATGTGGATCCAACTACAATTTGGGTGTATCTAACACTACCCCAAAACTGACATATGCCGCCCTGTTTAAGTACTGATAGACCATCTACACCAGCTAGTACAGGCGATATGCTTCTCATCTTTCTTGCAGGAGACAAGTTTTATGACTCCAAGGTTTAAGGCTACTGAGGGGGAGAAGCCAAATAACTTTCCTTTGTCACCTGCTTTCTTAGCATAGTTATACTCTATGGCCAGTATTTGTCTAGGAAGCCATGGTGTCCTTTCATATCAAGCATTTTTTTTACATGATAACTTTTGCCACCAGACGGCTCATGCTGACCAAACGGCAGCTATTCAAGATTCAGAACAGCTCAGAAAGCGTGGCTTTTTTTGTAGGAAGGTGTACTAAAGCGTCGCCAACTATGATTGCCCTTCACTTGTCCTGGGGCCACACTTCACAAACTCAGCTCATTATTAAACCATTTGACGGACACCATTCCTGACTTGTACTTCCCCTAAATGCCCATATTATCCCTTCAGGATTTGGTAGACACCAGTGAGAACAGGTTGGCGCAGCTATACTACCATTCTGCACCCATTTCAGGCCACTATAGGGCCCAACAGGTGAATGACTCTAGGTTCAAGTTTTCTCTACTGACCTATATACCCACGGGCTTTCTCCAGTTGCGCCATAAGGAGGCCCCAGATTACCTTATTTAGCTCCCATGACGGCCATTCCTCCTCAGCTGGAAGACAAGAGCGCTGACCAGGAAGTATCGTGAGAGTTTTATGGGGTGGCGGCTCTTTTGACCAGTTGGAGGCCTCAGTAACTACCAATCATAGTCTCCAATTATTGCCATTTATTGATGTACAATCTATATCAGCTTCCTGATGTCATGTGTACATTATAAATACTCAGGGGATCATTAATGTTCTCATTAAGTATGAATAAAAGATGTCTGTTAATCTTCCCCATGATCATCAAACAGAAATATTGCAACGTTAGTATTAAAAACAAACCTTTTTGTTGTAACCCTGTAAATCAAAATATATCCAGATTATGACAAGTAAACCCATTGTTATATCATTTGACTTTAATTTATAATTTCTGTTGTTTATCTCAGCAGTATATATAGTGCTACTTTTATCCTAAAAAAGTACTTTACATCAGAAGATATTATATAACTTTACTTATTTACTAAATATATTACCTATTCTATATGTTTAAATTCTTTTCTAAGTCCCTAAAATTGTAAGCCCTGTATTCAAATAGTCGCACCTCAAGCGCTCCCACCTGATGGCCCAACAATCTGGTTTTCCCTGCCAAGTAGCTTCTGAGTCACACCATGAGGGCCTACCTTAACCTTGAATAAAAATTGTGGCAAACAAAATATCCATATGTAGAACATTATTAAGTCGATTGACCCTGATCTATTGCTATATCTGCTTTGGAGTGAACAAGGTACAGTATTAGTGAAGAGTTCCATTTTGGAACTCCCTTCAAAAATAATTGAAAACCCTATATTCATCTAATAATGCTCAATGCTAAGATTTTGACCAAATTATGCTTTTCTAATTTGTTCTAAAACTAGTTTTTAATTGATTAGGTTAATGACTAATTTACTAATTAATAGGATGATTTTTAGGCTTTCTGAGAAAGTTCTATCTAGATTTGCTTTGATCAATCTTAGCTTTTTTAATAACTTTAGGATTCCAAGAAGGAGGCTCCAAATTAACAATTATATCAAACAAAGGATCAATTATAATTAATTTGATGATCAGACTTCTAAGAGGTATTAAGCAAGTTGTTAATAACTTTAGTTTACCAAGCTTGTGGGTGCAATAGACAAAAGTTTGAAATCAAGTTGATAGAATCTCCAATAATAGCATGTCAAATTCTTCAAGTTAGCCAAATAGATTAAGGTAAATCACTGTCAATCAATACTGATGTTTTCTAATAGAAGGGCATTGAATTTTCATGAGTCATCATATATATGTAATAAGACTAACTAGAACACCTTGTTCTTGGTTCTCCAGATCTTACTGATATTATTTTATTGTAAGAACCGATTGACTAAGTTAATTTTTTGAAGCAAAAAAGTCATTTTTCTACCTGAGCCCCTATTGTCTCAAGTTTCACTTCCTGCCATCTAACAGGAAGTCTTGTTAAAAAGTGTTAGAAACCCCCACAACCCTGTGAAGTTGCTGCTTTTCAACAAGTGGTGACATTACAGGAGGGCTTCTGAGCTCGTGTTGTCTTTTATTAAAAATCGCCAGTATGCGTGAAAAATTCTCTAGGGAAGGGGGAAATGGCCAAGTTAAGGTAGGTGTGTGTAGACCCCAAAGTAGTGAATTTGATGTACTTTTGAATGGAGACCTCTGTGAAAAATTTATGAGTTGACACACTATTTCATTAGATAATAAAGAAGCTAAAAAAAGTATTAAGAAACTGCAACTGCTGGTTAGTGAATTTAATACTCTCAATTAAGCTGAAGTTAGATGAGTTTCATATGAGTTTATGAGGACTGGAAGCCGAGGTTTGTACCCTTTAACTACTACAAAATTATAGATCTTAGCTGATAAAGTTGATTTTACATAGGTTTTTTTGATAAAACATGGTTCTGACTTGATTGAAATGCAAGATCAATTCACGATGTTTGTGGAAGCCTCCAGAAAAAACAAAAAACGTTTGTCTTCTTAGTAAAGAGTTAAAAGGAATGCATTAAAAGGATTAAAATACAGAGGTAAGGAAGTTGAACTGTAAGAAATAGGAAAAGACTATTATACTATGTCTAGAAAATCTTGAAGAAACAACAGGCCACGGTCAAGAGAGCCTAGAGGGCGGATCTTAACAGAAACAGTTCCTCATCTGGTAGATATAGTCCTGATGAATCCAGCCATGGAAACTTGCAAAAGGCGCTTGAAACCTGGCCGCTTATCCAGGGCAGCGTACTATTTCATCATCTAGAGTTTCTAATTGATGAGGAAATACCGGTGACAATCCCCTCAAAATATGGTGTTTCTGCAACTACAAAACTGCTGGAGCTCCAAAAAAGAAATTTCTTTGCATTTTTAGGCTTTTTTAGAGGACCGTGTTAGGATGTGTAGATGGTTAAAAGGCAATTGTGGGGATCAACTGATTTAACACCAAAAAAGTCAAGATATGATAATACCCTGATTTGCCACATATGAGTTGATTTATGCAGAGGCAAGGAATGCCATTATGGGAGTATTTGTAAGCCTTGAACACATTGCCAACTGGATTGAAATATTATAGGCATACATTAAAAAGGATAAAACAAATGATACCTTTGCTAACTGGTTCTATCAAGAAGCTCAAGTAATCGCTGGGGCAGGAGCACTGACCAATTTTGATGTGAATATTGCAATAAAATTATCACATTAGCCATATAGGATCTTCATTAGGCTATGATCTCCGCCTTGAATTTGAATACAATACTTTACAGATGATAGAGTTTTTTGCATAATTATGGGCACATACTTGACGCTACTAACAAAAATTATTAAAATTTCAATACGTAACATTGGAAATATATTAATACAAGAAACCCATAATGGCGGATGTAGTAAATTTGAGCCCCACGGTTATTTTCTGCAAAGAAGGCCATGTTTAAAGTGGTTTGGAACTATAATGACAATATTTAATATTTTTGTATCTATTGCTAATCAAGTTTCCTATGTGGGAAAAGACTGAGTGGAATAGACAAGGAGCAGTTACTTCTACCTATGCTCAAGTTCAACCTGATTTAGAATAACAACCACATAAAACACACCTTTTTATGATTGAGATCTATATATGTTTTCTTTTTCACCATTATGTTTGCACAAAATGTTTGAAAAGATGGCGCACCCATAAAAGAAGCATCCTCAAGTTAAACAAATGAAATGGAACATATAGCAGTCCTTTATACTATGTTAAAATATCAATTCTGATTCCACCATTAAGGAGATATTCCCTAATTAGCTAAACAGCTTTCTTAAACCCTTGTTTCAGCTAATAATGCCGGAAAGTTTAAGTGAACAAGATACAATCTTATTTCAATTGCATTTAAGATAGTATCTTGTTAATTGTTAAAAAGTTTCAGGTCAACATTGACAGCTGAGCTCTAATTAGCATCTTTTCTACAAAGTTATTGAAAAATCAAAGGCTTGCACCTTGTAAGTCTTGCATTTCAGCCCCTGCACCTTGATAAGGAACATCATACATTTAGAACAAAAGAGTGTTTCAAGGCTAAGTTGAACCTCTGTCACAGTTGAGCACTTGGTACACATGGTAGATGAGCGCAGAATGACCAATCTTCCCCCCAAAGATGTCCTGTTTCCACCTCTTCCCCCTCATCTAACCTGTTAGGGTTGATAGAGGGGGTTTTCAGAAAGATCGTGCAAGCCAGGGGCCATGGGCAGGCCTCTGGGACTATTCACTCCCCTGGCAATTTTTGCCAAATTTTTGTCAAAAACTGCTTATGATTACTTCAGGGCCTGGTCTGAAAATTATGGGCAGAATGAGCTGGTCCAGATAGGCCAGCACAGAAAATCAAATCAGGGCAAGATTTGGGTTTCATAAAAATATTGTATGACCCAGTCCAGTTACTGTGGCCTTCTGGGACAGATTTTGGCAGTTTGGACCGTGTGGGCATCCTAATTTGGGTGGTCAGGTCCCAGATTGGCACTATCAATTTGGCTTGGGCCTAGAAATGTGGTAAAATTTATAAAAATGTAATTGAACTTTCCCAGGATCTCAAGTACCACCCTCACTCCCCTACCCATCAGCAAACCAGATCCCATCACCAATACCAAAGGACTATCCTGTGACACCTCCCCAAGCGATTCTCCAATTTCAAGGCAAATGTCCTGCCCAGGGGCTGTTGTCAGTTCATTTTCTTACACTCTTTGTGTTTTACAAGAAATAAACCTCAATACCCTCATTCAGCTTGTCACAGCCCACAGCTGCTCTTATATATTTATAATTTTGACAATCAATCCAGAAAAGCATGCTATTGCGAAAATCCTCCTCCTGATGCTTGTTGATTGGATTATCTGGTCATTTGACCCCGCCACCCAGTGGCGCATCACAAATTATGTAAATCAGATTGCTCTGGAAATGCATCTGCTTTAACTAGTGCTATTGCATGCCAGTTCGTCATAAATCTGGCTGTCCACTTCGCCACTGGTTCCCTAGAAGCCACTCTCTTAGTGTTTTATTGCCAGAGCACCTCTTTTCCATCATCTGCAGAGTCAGGATCCACACTCAACCCTTCTGCTAAAATTTTGCTCTCCTGAGGGGCCTGGAACACCCCATTCAGGGAGAGCACAGCCCCAACACTCTGCGTGAGCCCCCTTTACACTCCCACTCCTGTTGCTGATTATGCGGCGGACCTTGAAGAGCCCTGTGTTGACCTGCAACCCTATCTCTTAAATACGAAGGCCTTCAACTATGAACTTCTGAGTAGTTGTCTTCCTCCATGGCTCCTCACCCTTGGGGATTGCCTCTACAAGACTCTTAGTTACACCCATCACAATCATTTGGTTTGTTTTGGTGACCTTTGGTATATTTCTGAACTTTTTTCTTTCCTCACATTCACACTAGAGCCCTGCATATCCAATTCAGTTGAACAGTTGTATCCATGGAATTTTGGGCTCTCCATTGGATTTCCACACACCATGATTGTGAACCCAGTTTAATCTTTATTAGCCAGGTCCATGACACACCTGATGTGGACCATAATAAAGTTTACAAAACAGCAGGCCTGCAAGTACTACTTCTAGGGAGCGTATAGTGTCCAGCCTCTACAGTTTATCACCCCTTGTCACATCACTAGCAATAGTTCTAAACATTAAGAATTATGAGATATAAATAGCAATGAGTTTATGCAACATAAGAGTTTAGTGTAATTTTTAAGAGTACTCTCGAAATACTAAGACAAATCTTTCCATTGTATTATAACCAAAAAAAGATCTACCCTGATTAGAAAATCAAGTTTATTAGTTTGTATTATGTAGATGGGATTATGCCAGTAAAGTGTCATTAGTCAGAATGACATTCAAGAAAGCCACATGATCAAATTGAAGTATTTTGGGTGATTCCTTAAGCGCAAAGGCCAATAATTGTTTATCCAAAGAGTAGTGTAGCATAAAATTCCTTACTTTGGTTTTTCTTGGATACTGTATGCCAAAGTTCAAACATAATGGCAGAAAGGTTTTACTATAACCCATGTTGCACTTACAATTTTTACCCCTGGTTATGGTGAGATTCAAATATTAATCGCCAAATTATTATTTTATACTATTCAAGGTGGACTGACCTGGAGACAATACTGCACCAATTAAAGGAAAGCAAATGAATAGGAAAGGAGGATAAAATCTGGAAAACCTCCATTCACGGCATATGATGGGCTAGGAGCTCCATGGACCACCTTTGCTATTTGCTATCTCGGTTTGGGGCTTTGGTGAGCAACAGCAACACAGTTATAATTGTCCCCTACCCAAAATTCCATTACCAGAATCAAACTTTGGGAGGCAGCAGTAGAGGTCCCTACTCTACCACTTGGGTATCCTCCCCTAATCGCCAAATTATTAAATGGCTAATATAGGATAAGAAAAATAGAAATAGTGGTCTACACTCACTTAATTCCTAAAATGGAACCTCTATAATTCCATGAAATTGGCCAGCTGAACAAGATGGGATTACCAGATGACCCAAACTCTTAGACAATTTTCACCATGTTTAATGTGGAAACTGACAAAGATATCTGAAGAGCAGAAATATTAAACATCTCTTTATCTATAGAATACCACATAGAGTATGCAAAAATTATGACCTTGGTTGCGCAACTTTATATTTTACAAAGTCAACATTGGGGATCAGCTGCCAATTTATATGTGGCCAGTTATAAGTTCACGGAAAAGTAAGGCCATAGTTGCTAACAAAGTTGCCAAGCTATTCATCCAAGGCTTATTAGTTCATCTTCAAGCCCTGGGAAAGTCAATTAGAAAATTAGAATAAATATGGAACCAAGTTGCTTTAAATTAAAGCAGCTTAGTAAATAACAAAAAGTACTTATACCCGCTGTCAAGTATATATGATGCTCTGGATCGCCTAAGAGGGCCCAACTTTTTCAGTCATGTATCTGATAGTTGGTACTGGCAAATTGACCTAGATATAAGTGTGTTATTCCAAGGATCACTTGCTTGATATTTATATTCCTGAACGCTTACTTGGGCTCAATTTTGGATGATGGAACCATAATTTTGCCAATGGCTTATGGTATTTTGACTGTTTGGAAACTCACTAGGCATCCTCAAATAGCTTCAACTCTTCCAACTAATGTTGGGCTTGATTTCCTCTGTAATCAGGAACTTCAACTGAGGCAGGCAAAACTGAAAGCTGTGGATCTTGATATCCCAGATTTCCAACACTCTCCAAAAGCAACTTTTTAATAAAAGACAAATGAAGATATAATAGAATAGACCATTTATTTAAGACTAGATTATTGGATAATTATTCATTAGGCCAAGAGCCAGTATTTATACCTCTCTTGGGTATCTCCTGGCCACACTCAAGAATACAATCTCACAGGTTATTTTCCATCTCAGTTCGGCTTGAACTGATATGATTGAGACCTATTGTTAGGTTTATTGGTGGTAAAATACTCTCATATTTTGGAGGAATTCAGGGACGAAAATTGCAACAATGAGTGTGCAAAATGGTCCTAGTATTGTCTTAAAATAAGTTTTATTATACTCCTGACAAGATATGAATTCTTTGAGACTTTATGGTCAATTTAAATAAATGACATGCCCTTAAACAAGCTTTTGCAAGGCCTCTCTTGATAGCACTAGTACTCCCATTTGGGGGTCCATATGCAAGTGTTATTATGCCAGTTGCATATTAGCACACAAAAATCATTTTAGGACCAGCTCAAAATATGTTTTTGTCATACAGCTGTCAAAAAAGACTCCCTGATTGGGAAGTCAACTGGCCCTTTTGATAGCATTAGTTACTCCCACTTGGGCAGTCCATGTACAAGTGCTATTATGCTGATTATGCATACTGACATACAAAATTTTCCTAGGGCGAAAATGATCCATCTCAATCATGTTTCATCATACAGCTGACAAAAACGACTCTCTAGTTGGGATGTCAGCTTTTCCTCTCAATAGCACTAAGTACTCCCATTCAGGCAGTCCATGTGCAAGTGCTGTTAAGCTGATTAAGTTCTTTTCATCTTTCATTCATGTGATCTGTAGACGTTAATTTTGGGTCAATCCCAAATGATTTCTCTTGCTGATTTTTAATATTGGTACCGATTAGTTGGAAAAGTTGCTGAGGTTTGGTGCAGTGATAATTGACCCAACTGTGCAAATAAATTCAGCCCAAGCTTTCAATAGAATAATTAAATTGAATTGATGTTGAAGTAATTGTCCCAGCTAGTAGTTGCAGAGAAGATTGGCCTAAATGTGCAGGGGTATTTAGCCTGAACTTTTGATAATATAAATAAATCCACGTTGCAATAATTGGCCTGAGACACGTTATTGAAATAGGTTTTAATTAGAGTATTAGCTCAAGTATTAGGAAAAAAATTGGCTCAATCTGTAGTCTATTGAAAGGTTTATTTTTGAGTCAACCATAGAATCTGACACATCCCCCAATCAAATTGAACATAAGCCCTATAATTTTTGATTAGACTTAATTGATCATCGTCATTTTTAATTTTAGCCTGACCAGCTGACAAAACTGGAGTTTAATCTTCTTAAAGTTAATTTTGGCCCAAACTTATGACGATTCTGGTGTTGGATACTCTCCCCGCCCCAAGTTCAAACTAAAGTAGTAATTAGGTGATTTTTATTTTTAATTTTTTAGTTTATATACTTTTATTATTATTATTCTTTTTTACTTTATTTTTATTTTTTATGCAATGCTTATATTTTATATGTTTAGTTTTTTTTTCTTTTTTTCTTTGATTGGTCGGCTTATTGAGCCTTATTAGGAATGGGCTCAGTTGATGTGAGTTGTCAAAACTGCAGGAACAGCTTCTCAAGTAGTTTGTAAGCTTTTGGGTTTCCATGTTTCCATTGAACGCAGGTATCATGACATCTTGCTTTGAATCTAAATCCAGGTATTTCTTAGGCCCATAATGGCATGTATGGAGAGACATTCTGTGCTTTCTGATGTAAGGTCAATCAGTCTTGTTTATCCACATGAGCTTCCCCCACTGTGATAATATCCAGGGAGTAGGAGGTACCTCCAGCAGAGCTAGATTCCATCTTGTTGTTGAAATTTCTTCTGGCCAAATCTTCCAGAAAAAGGTTACGTTAATCTCTTTCATAAAGTGTCACTGATTTTGAGTGAGCACCAATTGTGAAATTCAAAGGATCACTCATAGGTAATTTATTCCTGAACGCTTAATCAGGCTGAAGTTCAGCTTATGGATCCTAGTATTGCTAGTGGCTTAAGGTATTCTGACCATTTGGAAACTCACTAGATGTCCTCAAACAACTCTTCATCTTCTGACCAATGTTGGGCTTGATTTTCCTCTGTAATCAGGAACTTCAACTTACACAGCAAAGTTGCAAGCTGTGGATCTTGAGATCCCAGCTTTCCAACACTCTCCAAAAGCAACTTAGGATAAAAGCCAAACGAAAATATAATAAAATAGACCTTTATTTAAGACTAGATTATTTGATAATTATTTATTTGGCCAGGTGCTAGTATTTATACATCTCTTGGGCATCTCCTGGCCACATTCAAGCATGCAATCTCACAAATTATTTTTTTTCACATTTCAGTTTATCCCTTAAATGGATATGACTGAGACCTATTGCTAGGGTTATTGGTGCCAAAATACTCTTTTATTGGGAGGATTTTAGGGACAAAAATTGCAACAATGAGTGTGCAAAATAGCCCTAGGATCATCTTGAAATGAGTTCCATCATACTGCTGACAAAATATGAATTATGGGAGATTTTGTGGTCAACTAAATAAACGACATGCCTTTAAACAGGCCATT
This sequence comes from Massospora cicadina, assembly GCA_022478985.1. NCBI lineage: Eukaryota > Fungi > Entomophthoromycota > Entomophthoromycetes > Entomophthorales > Entomophthoraceae > Massospora > Massospora cicadina. The sequence goes on from JAKSZP010017183.1 coordinate 185,956, forward strand.
GCAAGACCTCTCTTGATAGCACTAGGTACTCCCATTTGGGGGTCCATATGCAAGTGCTATCATGTCAATTATTCATAATGACATACAAAATTTGCCCTAAGGCGGAAATTGATCCAGCTCAATCATGTTTTTTTCATAAAGCTGACAAAATGAAACTTTAATTGTGGATGTCAGCCTATTCTCTCAATAGCACTAGGTACTCCCATTCAAGTGGTCCATGTGCAAGTGCTATTGCGCTGATTACGTTCTTTTCATCATTTCATGCCTGTGATATGTAGACGTTATTTTCAGGTTAATCCTGATCAATTTCTTTTGCTGGTTTTTTAATATTGGTCCTAATTAGTCTGGAATAGTTGCCAAGGTTTAGTGCATCAATATTTGGCCCAACTGTGCTAACATAACTGGCTTGAGCTTCTGATAGAATAATTAGATAGAATTAATTGTTGAGCTTATTGGCCTGGCCTATTAATTGCAGAGAATATAGGCCTAACTGCGTGGTTGTATTTGGCCCAAGCTTTTGCTAACCCTAATTAAATCCATGTTGCAATAATTGGCCTGAGACATGTTATTGCATTAGGTTTTAGTTAAAGTATTAACCCAATATGTAGTTTGTTGAAGGGTTTATTTTTGAGTCAACCTCAGAATCTGACATTAAGTAAGATGACGATATAAATGATCAATCATTACTGGCTGCAGACTAAACAACTGTCGTGAATGCATCAAGGTCTTTGCAATGTACTGAAAGCAGTAAACGATCATTGGGCGCTATGTTAGGAGATTTGAAATTGTCATGCAAAAATCATCTACCTAGACTGTATCAATATTTTTTTCAAACTTTTGAAAAACACCTTAAGGATTTAGAAGAAGTTTTCAAAAACTTATTGACAGCTATTTGATCATAAATATTAAAAATATCAATTCTATATAAAGTAGATTGTAGATTTTAGTTTTCTTGTAAACGCTAATGGACTACGCCTTAAAAAAATCTAAAGCTGAGGTGATTTGAACTATGTTACAACCAAAAAATGCATGTATTGTGCAAGTTTTTTAATAATAGTCTGCTTTTATTACTGTTTTATTAGAAAATTTTGCTTACATTTCTGAGACACTTTTAGCTTTTTAGGAACCTGAGAAAGGCTTTGAATGGAATGAGGAAGACCATTACTCCTTCATTGCACTTAGTCTGTATTTATTGAAAGCACCAGTATTGCAAAATTTTAATTTTCTTGTCTGTTAAATATCCAAAACGGATGCATTTTTTTGGAAATCATTGTCATGTTAAGCCTGGTAAAAGAATATTAGAAATGAACATCTTGTAATAATCAAGCTGTACTCTGATCAAGCAGAAGTAATTTTAACCTGTGACAGAGCAGGAATGGCTTATGATTATAAGCCTTTAAGCAGTTCAGAGTATACATCCACAGAGTCCATTTTACGGTGGTGACAGATAAATCCTGCTGAGATGACTACATAACTCAAAAGACCCTGTTGGGAAGTTGGCCCTTTGGCCTTAATAATTTTAAATTATACAATTTTGAGTTTGTGCACTGGGCAGGTACTGCACATCAAAATAAAGCTGGGTTTTCGCAGTTGCCAGCCATTCTGATTCTGCATATTTGAGTGGTTAACTTATATGTATATGCTCACTGGTAATATTAAAGACTAATCACCAGAAATTCAGTTGTTAATGACCAAGTTGATTAGATATGAAGTTTATTTTTAGTTCTACTGTTTAAAATTGTCAGTGAAAATTCACTACTGTTTTTAAAGCCATCTAAACACACTGTAATTATCAATGCAGCTCATAAATTAATCAGATATGGAGGAATTTGGAAACCTTTAGAGCAGTTCAATGGGATTACTACTAAGAATACCTTTTATGCCATAATAATTCTTGCCTGTTGCACTATGTGCCATTTTCAAAAGTCTTATAAGAAGGCAATTTTATTTCCAGCTTGTAAAACCTGGGTTCTCTTGGAACAAAATCTCTGTTGATGTGATTGGTTCTTTGACCATGAATGCCAAAAAAGCTGATAATATATTGTGTGCTTTCTATCATTTGGCTTATTGGAGAGAAATGCGTGCTCTAGTAAAAGTAGATGCCATAATTACTGCCAGTTTATAATTGATCAGCTAATCTATCAGTATGTGTTAAGATTTAAGAATGCCAACATCATTTAGCTAATAGATTATAAATAGAAGATTGCTTATCTGCTGGGGACAATTAGATATAGAAACCCCATAATAAGTGTGGAAGCTTTTGTAAGTTCAGGGGAATGTCTTTGCATGGATTGGGCGATTTTTCCATTTCAAAATAAAAAGAGTCTGAAGAGGGTGGCTATACACCTCGTTATCCAGGGCGACCTTGCTCACATGGTAGTTAAGCACTGGGTAACAGCATTCCCTCTGAAAATTCCTCCCCCAGTTCCCATGCTTTCCTCAGCTGATCGTGTCCACTGAATTGAGGAAATCAGCACTGAGTTTTTGGTAACTGCCTTCCCCATGAGTGGGAGGGACTTTATAAAACCAATGGCATTAAATCCTCATAATCGAAGACAAAGTGTCCAAAATCAATGAGAATAAAGCCTGACAAGTGTAAAACTAATAGTCAAAAAGGGACAAGTATCAAATTCTTACCTGGAATCGCCAATGGCATTGAGCCATAGAGAAGTATGATCTCGATGCCAAACTCTGCTTGAAATTGTCAGGAATAATCCCTGATGAGCAGATATCACCATCAGGGAATATTGCTGATAATTCAAAACCCCAATTTCAAGAATTGGGATTGGTGTCTGATGTAACTCATTTGGCCAAATGAACGCCCCAGCGACTGGGCATGGGTGGGTTGGCCATCCCAAACTCATTTCTGACCCATTGGGACCGCACCTATGTAGAGTGGCCCTGGGGGATTCCTGCTGCCTGTCAGGCTAGATACCATTGCACTAACCCACAAAACTGCAGTAGAGCCTCAGTTCAGGCGTTCGCAGATAAACCAATTGTGACTCAGTCTGCCACTAAGTCCTTTTATATCAGTTAAATTAGAATTACTACCATTCTCTCCCAAAAATTCGCCAGGTTAGGTTTAATTGAGGGCCACAATCCTTGCTTGGACTTAGTACCAAATTGAACACTATTTAATCAGTTGCATCACACTGAAAAAATTGTTGGTCATTTTACTATAATTTCCAATAAAATTCACGCTAGTACCCAAATTTTTTATTTTTACAATAATTCTTCTTGCCAAAGTCCCGATGGCACTAACTTGGTGGCCCATCAGCCCCTACACTAGATAAACTATACCAGTTTTGATGATCACCATTGATCCCACCAAAGTCAACTGGATTCATAATGTAAGAAATTTCTGAAAATTTAAACCCATTACCAAAGCCATCCGCTATCAGGACATCAGAATTCTGTGCCCTCACATATTCACCTTCAAGCAAGGATCCGTCATCCTGTCTCTGCTTTGGCGATGAACCCTTTCACTGAAGATCCCAAAGTAGTTATTCTAGTAGTGCAACCCCCTACAGTAAGACCCGCAGGCTCTAGGGTTGTATCTGTTTGGTTCATTACTGGGTTTCTTTTCACACTCATACTACATCAATGAGCCATTTGTCACGATTCTGATATAACTGGATGATAAGCCCTAAGTTGTGATGGCAGAATGGATTGGATCCGCCAAGTTTACTATGAGTAATGATTATTCAAGAGCCTCATAGTAAGGCAATATTGGGTTGTTGGGGAATCGCCTCTAATTAGGCGATCATGTAATTAACAAAAGAAGAATTGATGGAACCAATGAGATATGGTAAATCAAATTACTAAGCCATAATAGTGGTAGCATCTGAAGGTGCTATGATATAGACAAGATGAGACATTTAAGAAGAGAAGATTTTTAATAAGTTAAGAAGAGAAAGACAGCGAGGATCCGCTGAATTTAATATATTAAAATAAAGAGTATATTGGGAGCATTTGCTCCATATTATTTTATTAGTTTATTTGGTTGTTTTGAAGGGCAACGATCATCATTCGTTGGTTCTATTGCTCAGTGGGCCAAACCCTGTGCAAAAACCCTCACGGCATATAGTAACAATTCTGCCAATTTTATAACAGAAGGGAGGATACCCCAGTGGTAAGTATAGACCCTCTACCACTGCCTCCCGAGTTCAATCCCAGTAATGGACTTTGGGTAGGGACAATTTTGACTGTGTTGGTTTTGCGCGACAATGCCCCAAACTGAGATAGCAAATAGCAAAGGCGGTCCATGGAGTTCCTGGCCTATCATATGCTGCGCATGGAGGTTTTTTAGGTTTTATCCTACTTTCCCATTTTCTTTAATTCCCTAATTGGTGCAGTATCATCCCCAGTGTCAGCCCACCTCGAATAAAATTTTATAAAAGTGGTGCTCACTACAGGGGGCCCATTGATCAATCACAATACCAATAACATTCCTCAGACGCTGGCTATGTCCTATTAGGCTTGCTCTGGCATTTAGTCTTTTTGAGATGCTGCAATCATTAAATATGCAGAACTAAAGTTTGCCTTGGGTGCTATGCTCCAGTGGAAGAAGGAGTTTCTACAGGAGGTTTGTACTGGTAAGATGCCTCCATTTGATTGCAATAAGAACATCCATGGATTCTTTGCACAATTTGAGTTTGCAGTAGAAGGAGCTTCAGATTGATGAAAAGCCAAATTATTAATATCCACCTTGGATGTCAAAAGCACTGACCAAGTTACTTACTATCTACCCACCAGTTCTGCTCCCTATCAAAAAGTGAAAGTTATTGTATTGTGGTTATTTGGAGGTACTAAGATAATGGCACAGCGAAAGGCCAAGTTCTTAATCATTGGGTTTCAGCACAATGAGACCCTTACCGCATTTGCTGATCACTTTATGGTGGAAGCCCATGTGTTAATTGGGGCAGGAATTTTAACTGAATCAGATGCATGCATAGCGTTGACCTCTGCTGTGAAACCATACCATATACTTTTTAATACCATGGCTCCATATTTAGGAGTTGGTATACCTTTGCTTAACTAGTTAAGATCTTGCGCCGGTTATCTGCTACCTTCCCTCCACCCAAAATAGAGCGGAACCATATTCTCTCCGCTGCTGGACCTTCTTATTCAGGGAAGTTATCTCTTCCAGTCCAGCGTCCATTTAGTAACCCCCAGCTTTATTATCACTACAAGCCTCCTCTCTACTGGAGTTGCCACCAGCAGTTCAACTATTAGGAAGGGTCTGTTTACACTGCTCAACCCCAGCCTAACTTTTGGGGTGGCCCATTTCAAAACAGTCATGGATGCAGATCTTACAGTATCAACTGTTTCTCATGCGGTCGCTCTGGGCATTTGGCCAGAAATAATCTTCATCGTCATGTTCATTCCTTACTACAGGAACAGTACAATATGGGAAAAGACAGAGCGGAGTAGAGTTGGGACTCTCTACTTCCGCTATTCTAACTCAAAACGTCCCACCTGAACCTATCCAGTACATTCCGTTAAAGTTTCCCAGTATGACAATGCTTTTCTATATCAGCAGCCAGTTGGGAGTGGGTGAATGTGCTGACATGAGCGCAATTTATGGACATGGTGGAAGCAGGATCCCAGGAGCAACTAACGCCTTATGCCTGTCAAATGTTTAATTAACTCTCCACCAATGAACTAGATTCAAATGCTGATTCACTTCTTTTAAAAGAGGTGAATGTGGCCCTTCCTGTGAACGCTAATATTCAATAGTGCCCTAAAGTTGGGGAGGTGTTGAATTTGGGGGTCTGCTTCAGAGGGCTGTTTCTTCTTCAAGGGTAGGATGTGGTTTTGAGCGTCTATTGTGTGAGGACAATAGACAGGATGGTGCTTTAAATTTATGATATAGCTTTTTGGTAATACTTTAATTGTATACCTGGTCATTTCACTTAGATGATGGCATGCTGCCCTGATCCTACTGATCCCAAGTGAAAACCGACTTTAATATAAAATAAAGTGATAACGCAAAAAGTTTATAAGATAAATTTAAACTTAATCCAGAAGTTAAAGGATGTCTTTATTAGTGTAAATGCAAGGCTTATTTATAGGGTTTGATGTTAACCACATCTTACCCATGACGCCTTACTTTCAGTGGCCCTTGGCCACATAAAAAGTTTGTAAGGACATCTACAAATACTTCGACTCATGACATAATGCTCAGCCTCAGAGTCAGAGTAAACACCATCATCATTCTTGAAATGGCATTTCATATGCATCTTCAAAATAGCTGAACTGATTCACTTTCATGTGCAATTGGCAGCACATATCAAGGCGAATATATCACTAAATAGTGATTAATTTGATCGAAAACTTGATCAACATTAAAAACTAATTTGATATAGGCCAACAAAGCCCACGTGACCAAGTCATTAAGTCAAAACTTAATCTAAGTCTGACCTAATTAGCAAAGCCCTCGAGCCCATGTCATCCTAGTTGAATATAATCAAGTGAAATCACTAGGCCGCGGATTGTAAGCTTTGCATAAGCTTAGAATATACCTGGTCCATAATTGCTGATATCTGATATGATCTATAATAAGTTTTTAAACAGCTAAACTTATTATGTCCCTATTGAATATCTGACAATTAGGTCCAGTCAATTACTCAACACTTCCCCCACCTTAAATGGATATAAGCGGCGGAACCCTTCTTCTTGGGTCACAATGTCTGGCTTTTCGCGCTCCTCCAAGTACAAACGTTATCTCAATAGCCTTTCTGCCTCAGACTGATGAGCCTTCCTAAGGCTAAGCAAGTCCATGCAGCAAGCTATTGTCAACTTGGGCGTGTTGCCCATGGTTCCTCAATCTGGGTTGACCAGCTACGCTTCAACAATACTAGAAAGTTTGGTTTTGCAATACATTATGATAGCACCAATCAATCAACCTGAACAAGCCTCCATGGCTTCAGGTACAGTTAGTCAAACATCCCAATGGGTCAAGCGGGATCCCCTTTTGACATATTAATATCTCTTCAGCCTTCTGAAGCTGTTCAGTCCAAAGAAACTCTGATCTGAGATTAATTCGCTTTGGATGGGGATCTTCTTCCAGACTTCTTGTTTTCACTTTTTAACATATTCCCCTCGAAAAGTATTGCTTCCTCCCCTCACGTGGGCATCGTGGCTTTGTTGGGTCTTGAGCTCAACTTGATGTCAGAGCTTGTGAATGCCTACTTGTCATCTGCACTTGCAACCAGTCCTGAGGTTGCCGCTTAAAATATCTTTGAGGCCAACCTGGCCCTTATTTTCACTAGCACTTTTGCTAGGATTTGGTGTGAACCCACTTTGGTTCATACCAATTTTCACGTCATGTTGGGCCTCAAGGCTCAGGTTTCAAAGGATCGGCGCATCCTGGTGCTATACTGAGCCCTTTGTAAGAGCTTGGCTAAGGGGCTTCCCGAGAAGTTTGTCCCCCAGATGGCTCATTTGGGTGCATGAGTTTGTTTCTCCTTTGTTGCTCCCACCAATACTGTGCCCAACATGCAGGGTATTAGATGAGGCCTGTTCCCAAATGTTTTGAAGCTTGAAGGAGTTCCTCCTCCATTCTTTTGCCTTGAGAGTCTTCTTGCCAATTGTCTCTTCCTTTGGCGGCATTTACCCAGAGTTGAATATCTCCTACCCATTCTGAAGTCCCTAACAATGGACTTCTCCCTTTAGTTCAATGGCCTTTCCTAAGCTGACAGGGCCAGCGTGCCTGGTGCTGAGCTTTCTTGGATTTGGCACATCTCCGCCAGGGTCTAGATAGTCAGAATTTGTATGAATCTGCCTCTCTCCAGTTTGATCACGCTCTCCTCCCCCTACCAAAGAGAGGGAACCTAGTTTTAATGCCAGCGAAGCATCAAATTAACAAATTAAACTCTATGGCTTGCAATTATTTATTTATTTATTTACATTATTATTCTTTAAGATATGGATAAAGGAACTTAGTGTGTACTCAATTCGCAACCCAGCCGCCTTGATCCTTAATGGTATATACATCTTCAGACGATTTCTCCAAAATGATAAATGGACCCTTCCAGAGTGAGGCTAGTTTGTGTGCATGGCCTGCGCTATGAGGCTACAATATAATACTAAATCTCCTTCATTAAACTTATTTACCGTAGCCTATCGGCGTCATCATAGCCTTCTGAATAGCCTTTTGACAAATTGCATTTTGATAAGCCTCTAAATTGCAACTTGATTAGCCTTTCAAGAAGGCTGTTGATAACTGTATTCTGCAATTGCACGGTGAACTGAGTACTGAGTATAACAATGGAGGTAGAGCGGGCTGTCTAATGCAGCAAAAGTTGAAATAGAGATACCGGGGCGCTGCTGTGGTGTCCAATATAATATGATAACATGGTCGCACTAATTAAAGCGTTGCCCCATTGCAAAGGCGCTATATTTCATTTTTTATAAGATGTACTAAATGCCTTTTCTGTAAAACCATTAGTCTCAGGGGGAAGGGGTTTAAAAACTTTTAAGACATAACTATTTAGATTAAATTTTGGGGAGTAAAAGTTGTGCCATTGTCTGCAAAAATTTTATTGGAAAAAATATTAAACCTAATGTTAGGTTAGGGCCCCCAAAATCTAATTTTTTGTCCCCCCCATTTATTAGATGTTTGATAGCAACATTTGTGTGTAGGGAACACAAAAATAAATTTAATCAAGGTATCAGGGCCCCCCAAATTTGATCAACAATATTTCCATCCAACTCCATAGGTTTTGAATTTTTGGGATATAGATATTTTTCCCTTATCAAATCAAAGGGAAACCATATAATTTTTGGGTTAATTTATGTCTTTGTCATTCTCATGTCCAATGGCCTTGTGTGCTTGTAAAAATTCCCCTTCATTAAGGGTTTAGGGGAAAATTTAATTTCAAGGTTAAGTTTTATAGATTTCCCCTTTTTAATTTTGGGGTTTAAAATGCTTTTAAGCCCTTTTTTCTTTTGGGGGGTTTTAACTCCCTATTTCAGAATATTTTTTTATAAACTCTTGTCCAGACTCTAGGGCAGCTAAATAGGGAAATCGCGAGAGTCCATCCTTTGATGGGGGCCCAGCCTGGGTTAATTTCATAATTTTGCTGAATTTGAATAACCATCCTTAGGTTTTTGAGATTTTGGGGGCCAGGGAATGAGCGGGTCCGTTACTACGGGAAAGGGGATGAAGAAAACCCAAAAGTTTTAAAAAGAAAAAATTTTCAGCACCATTTTATGTCTGCTTAATAGCGTCCTGTGCAAAAGGGCTATCCCTTTTCCATCATCCCCCCACTTAAAGACACCCCCAATTTCAGCAAAGAGGGTTTGTTAATGATAAAAGGTTGTGAAATTTAAATAGGGGGATAGGGCTGAGCTATT
>JAKSZP010017184.1:0-194567 GCA_022478985.1 Massospora cicadina
GATTAAGATGATCAATAGAGTCTCTATTTTTTCATTTTTTGCCCGTTGGTCCTCGAATTGTAATTGCCAGTAATTGATTTTTCCGGTGTATTCTTCCTTCATATGAGAAATTTAGGCGCTCAGGCGTCAATACTGGTCATAGAATTCATCATTATGGCTTAACTGTGCCTCTTGGGCTTCATGATTAAGCCTCATGGACTCTGAAGCATTAATAGAAGTCTGAGTGATATTGCTGACCCAAGATTCGGTGACTCCTCTTTCCTCTAAGAAATTTTCAAAGATAGGATGCAATCTGTCATTTGGCTCTTGTGCTAATACTGATACCCAGTCATTAGCCCAAGTGGCTAAGTTGTGATTTGCCTCCAAACTCAAATGGAAAACAGTGAGTTGGCTTCCGATCGCTCATTTAAAATTTGGCCCACCTGGCTGGAGTTGTGAGAGAAGTTTACTAACTCAGTAATGGCTGCATGATGGCGGGCGATTGTCATCTGAAAATTTTTAGAGGTGGATGTATGAATTCAATGAAGTATTGGGCGATAGTCTCTATCCCAAGTAAATTATTTCAGATCTGAGCTACACTTAATTGATGATGAGCAAGTTATCTCATCCACAACAAATCTTGCTGTCGTTGGCAGTAAAAAGGATTGCTACTATTGTCTGCGGGCCCTTGTCCTAATTAATACCCTCTTAACAACTGCTGCTCAAGACGTTCCAGCTCTTCAGATGAAAAGGGATCGTCAGGATAGATAATAATGGGTACTTCTTCCCAATTAATCTGGGACACAGTCATTTCAGTGTTCCCATTGGGGCTGGCGATGGTTCTTAATAATTGATTGGGATTGCTTCCCTGTTCAGCGTGATCACCATCTGCGGTCCCAGCCATGAGCGCCACTTGTTAAATTTGGGTGTCTGCTTCAGAGGGCTGGTTCTTCTTCAAGGGTGGGATGTGGTTTCGAGCATCTATTGTGTGAGGACAATAGACAGGATGGTGAATTTAAATTTATGATATAGCTTTTTGGTAATACTTCAATTGTATAACCGGTCATTTCACTTGGATTATGGCACATTGCCCTGATCCTACTGATCCCAAGTGAAAATTGACTTTAATATAAAATAAAGTAATAACACAAAAAGTTTATAAGATAAATTATAAACTTAATCCAGAAGTTAAAGGATGCCTTTTTTAGTGTAATTGCAAGGGTTATTTATAGGGTTTGATGTTAACCACATCTTACCCATGACGCCTTGCTTTCAGTGACCCTTGGTTACATAAAAAGTTTGTAATGACGTCTACAAATACTTTGACTCAGGGCATCATGCTCAGCCTCAGAGTCAGAGTAAACACCATCATCATCCTTGAGATGGCGTTTCATCATATCTTCAAAATAGCTGAACTGATTCACTTTCACGTGCAATTAGCAGCACATACCATGGCGATTCATATCACTAATCAGTAATTAATTTGATCAAAAACTCAACTGACATCAAAAACTAATTTTGACATAGACCAACAAAGCCCACATGCCCGAGTTATTAAGTCAAAGCTTAATCTAAGTATGACCTAACCAGCAAAGCCCTCAAGCCCATGTCATCATAGTCAAAATTAATTAAGTGAAATCGCTAGGCTGCAGATTCTAAGCTTTGCATAAGCTTAGAATATACTTGGTCCATAATCGCTGATATCTGATATGATTCATACTAAGTTTTTAAACAGCTAACCTTATTATATCCCTATCAAATATCCAACAATTAGGTCCAGTCAATTACTCAACAATGACTTCCCATATGGAAGTCTAAAAGAATCAAAACAAGGAAAATATTTTTTAAATAACACTTAACTAAGTTGAACACTATTTTAGAACATGTTGGAAATTCATAATCTGGTAAAATCCCAACATCTGTAGGGAACTAGTAGCTTCAGTGTTACTGCTGATGTTTCCATATAAATCTGCATTTCCTGCTGAGTTAATTGGCTGAGTTCTATGATTTAAGTTTGTGTTACCTCAATACATGCAGCATTGATTGCATTTTAGGCCTCTGATTGGACCCATTTTACTCCTTGGACCCACTCAGTAGTCTATCCTCTCTCATTCAAGGCTTGCAAGCTGATATCAATCATATTGCATTTCTCTGACTAATAAGTTTCGTCCAGTTGTAGTATAATTTTCTGGCTAAGTACTTTATTAAAGTCTACCAAGAGTTTCACACCCTGAAAATTGCTCTCCTGTTGCTATGTAGAAATTGCAATTCATCTAAATTATGCTGATTTGTGTATATAATTATACTAATAAAGCATGGTGTTGGACAATAGTCATCTGAGAGTGTTGTAAAGAAGTTTGGAGATACTCACTATTATATTGCCCAAGGTGCTCTATGTAACTGATGAAAGATATTATCTGGCTATAATTCATACCACAATACCACTCATAATTCTGTATCAACTGTTCTTAGTTACGTCTGCAGTAGTGTAAAGAGTGATTAATATATATTTTTGTGACTAAAGAATAGTAATCCATGCAATAACCTAACTCCAATCTTCCAGATCTACTTGCTGGTGAATGAATAGGAATCGAATCCTTCAAAAAGAGGCATATAGTTCTATTTTAATTCAGCTCAGGCTAAGTTAAAAGAGACTTGTCAGAATAACTTAGAATATAGTGGATTGGGTTTTTTAATTAATTTATTCTCTCAGGTTAGGATCCATGTTGGTTTAACCTTTAAAAATGGCCTGAATGTGCCACCTGTAGTGAGCTTTACAATGTAGTTCGTGGCAAACGCACACTACTGCACAGGTTAAGCTCCTCCTTAAAACTTTTTGTATCTTCTTCAATCACAAGACCTCTGTCCCCTGAAAAGGCATTATTCCATTAAATATTGTATAGTAGCTACACAATACTCATTTTGCTATGATTCCTGCGTATAAAACTCTACTCCTGAAACAACTTCTAAAATGCTATTTGAATTTGGCTAAATGCGATATTTTTGATGCAAATCTTGGAAATACCAAAGGAGATCTCTTAGTCTCAGAACAATGACATCCGGATTTAAGGATTACAATTGACAATTAATACAATGAGAACAATGGGTTACTAAGTACAATAGAACCTACTTTAGTAAAGAACATACAAGAGAATGAGGAATGGCGTGTGATGTTTCTGGAATGGTTGTGGGACTTTATTGGTGGACAGTCAGCAAAAATCAATAATGACTAGCTTCTCTAATTTGTTATAGCTATGTCTGAGCAAAAAAGGTGAAAAGCTTGATAGCTTAAGTAATTCAATAATTTGAAAACATGGAACACTAAGACTTGTGCTTAATGCGCTTGCCTTTTGGTGACAAAGGCCAATGTGATATGAGCATACTTTTAACCTTAAATTTGTTGGAACATATTAATTTTTTAAATCATCTCGCAAGTGATATTTTGAGATACAAAAGTTCAACAAAAGTTCAAATACCTTTTTTTAAAACTTTTTAAATGATTTTTTGAATTTTGACTTGTACCTTATTTAACCAATAATCAAAGCAACTCTTGGTTTTTATAAGCAAATGCCAAATAGCATTGTCTTTTAAGGCTTAAACAATAAACTCACTTGAAGCTAAAAGTATAATCATAATGCCTAGACTTTATAATTAACAGATTGGAATCCAATAGTGTAATGCAAAATAATCTGCCAAGTTTTCAAAAAAAGTTTTGATGGTTCTATGCCTTTTTACAGATGTGTCAATTTGTACAAGAAAGGGGCAACAACTTATAATGTTCAATTTCTTCATCACTGATGTAAAAAATTACTTAGGATTGTTTATTGGCTGTCAACCTAGTAACCTTTTTACTGCACAGGTTCAATTTCCTCGTGCACTTTGTCATGTTGTATAGAATATATTAACTGATAATAGTATGGAGACTATTATCCATAGTTGAGATTGAACTATTATTTGGCCCAACGCTTGGCCAGTATTTCTGATTAAATACTCTTGAAGTTGTACTTGTAGGGATTTGTTCTCTAAACTCTTGTCCACCCGATCTTTGTTAATATACCCCAGTGACAGTCTCTCTCAGCCCAAAACACAGTCGGCAGCTATCCCTGATTGTGGTTCCTTTATCTCGAATTCCCCGCTCAGATCTTTACTCTTTTCTCTGAGAGTCTTCCAATTATTGCCTTCTGCAATATTATCCTTAAGATAGAATGACAAAATAGAAGCTGATAGTTTAACTATACACCAAATTGATAATATTACTGCAAAGTACTTGTTATCTTCAAAACTAGAGTTTTTTTATTATAAATAAATCCTAGGGAATTATATAGTAGGGGATTCAGCTGTCTAACCCTCAGTTGACACCTCTTTGATGAAATGGCAGCCATTGCCTTTGAATCACCCTTCCTCATCTCGGCAGCAATGGTCTTCCCCATCCTGGCTAGGATTCCATCATTGGATATCCTCGAGACCTCAAATGGAAAGAGTCAGAAAATGTGTACCTAACGTTTTCCTCTCAATCCAAGCAAACCAACCATATTTGGCTAGCGACCTGCTTATGTAATGGGACTTATTACCCATTATGGCAGGTCACTTCACCAACTGATCAATTCGCTAGTTGCAGGCGGCATCACTCACCTTGCAGCTCACTATTCATTCCCAATCAGTCAGTGATGGAACCTGACTGATCCCAATCAGTACACCTTATAGTTAATACTATCAGATGCCCCTATTTTGTCAGCTACTCCGCCTGATGAGATCTTAGGTATTCATCCAGATTGATCCCCAATGGATACGACCAGTTGAATATCCCAAAATCCCCTGAACATAGTTCCTCCAAAACTTGTGCCAACCAATTTATGATTCACTTCACCTTAGGGAAACTTCCCCTAGCGATACCAGGTAATCTAGCGGGCTGGGAATATGGGCAAAAATCCCAACACATCCCCCCTCTTGCCTAGATTTCCAGCGAGAAAAGGACTTGGGCATGAGAACACCACTTCGGACACCTGGTTGAATACTTCATTGGTTCAAGCGGAGTACACTCATCAATACTCAATACTGCTTGGGACAACCTTCAGCATAGGGAGTTCTTCCTCTTCCTCCTTGCTACCGCCTTCTCAGAGCGTGGTCCCCATGACCTTCTGTCATGCCAGGCTGATCAATTTACTCATGATGATATTAATCCCAGGATCTGTGTTTCCCCCTGTCAGGTTATATGACCTGCTGTCATATTCAGGATTCTTGGTCTGGCGTCCTTGATTTTCTGATTTTCTCCTTGTCCTTGACAGGAGACTCTTTCCATCGATGTTTGTTTCATGGCTTAATTAAGAATACTTATTTCTTATTTTCCCTTGTTATTTCGCTCATAACCTCTTGGCTGTAAGTCATTCCTAATTCTTTCATTGGAGAGCTTATTACATTAATTTTAAGATTAATTTCCCCAAAATTGGAGCCTAATGGATTATATAGTGCACAAAGTCAGCTTCTATATAAGTATGACATCCCCCTCTTGTCCAGCTCATATGTCAAATTCCGAATCTTGCTACCAGCAGCTCCTCAATAATCTGTCTGATCCAAACCTCCATCTCTTCCAGCAGATGAGTCGTGATGCTCAACAGAACCTCTTTTTATAGCCCTTCCAGGATTCATACGCCTAATATGGTGCAAGCGGCTAGTACTTCTGTCAAATTACTGGAAACAGTAACTAATCTCTCCAAAACCAGGCTGGCCATCGTTTTGAACAACTCTCAGCCAACTCTTCCTCTGCAGTCAATTTCAGAATTGGACTTCAAAACCCTCCTGGATTCAGCTCCTTTTGCTGATGCCCTAACATCATCATAGATGCTCCAGAGATTATGCCAGTTGCTCTGGATCATTTGTTTCTGGCCGGGTCAGACTTGCTCCCTGAGTTCCTCTTCTGACTCAGTCAAGATCAAACCTGCTGTTCTGGTTTGTGAGCTCTCAACCGGTAACAGCATACACTTTGAGCTCCTCTACGCTGAACTCCAGGCCCAAGTCACCAAGGCTTTGACATGAGTGCTGAATCCCTCTGATCTAGATAACATTCTGGATCAGGATACTGCCACTTATGCTCTTCACTTTGATGGCCAAGTTCTTCAAAGTTGGTCTACAAAGCTTCCAGCCTCGCCTGGTTTCCACCAATAATTCAGCTTTAGCTTCCATGAAGCCTGTAGTCACCGCTTGCAGGATACAATCTGCTCTCTGCACAACTATCTCTTCTCTGGAGCTTCCCATCGGTATCTTCCGCTGATGGCATTGATAGGGGGCATGATTTGGAAACCCCCGTCAAGTATTCCTTCTTCGTTGCCAGCCCACATGTCCAGTGTCCTTGATGAAGCCTGTTGGCAGGCGCTCAGGACAAAGCTTCCAGCTCCAGTGCTGTATCAGAATTACTTAGGGTTATTTGCCAATTGCCTCTTTCTTTATTGCTGCTTTCCTCCCCGCTCTGGGGTTTTGTAATTGGCATCTTCTGACATCTCAATTACCTTCCCCTAGTCGCTTTTTCTCAGGGCTCAGCGTCCACTCAATGAACGTGATTTTGTGTAGGTCTCACCCTCACAAGCATCCAATTGCATATCGATTTC
The DNA here is from genome assembly GCA_022478985.1 of Massospora cicadina. Classification (NCBI taxonomy): domain Eukaryota; kingdom Fungi; phylum Entomophthoromycota; class Entomophthoromycetes; order Entomophthorales; family Entomophthoraceae; genus Massospora; species Massospora cicadina. Next base: position 6,582 of record JAKSZP010017184.1, read on the forward strand.
AATGGACTGTTCATTCCTACAGCGATCCATCCTCCCTCCCCCAAGAGGTGACATAGGTGGAATCATCCCTGTACTGAGAATGATCAATAAAAATAAAAACTATAAAAATATATTGGCTTTTTTATCTATTTGGTTTAAAATTTTTTTCCAATATCTTTTATCAATTTTTTTATCTTTATTATTCTTTTTTACTGTGGGACTTGACCTTGTTTCAATTCAGAGGTCTATTTTTTCACCCAAACTGGGTCCTGGGTACTTAAACCTACCAGTTTTTCATGGTTCAGAGGTCCTTTTTTCGGACTTAACCATCTAGATTGGTTCAGAGGTCTTTTTTTCAGACTTAACCTAATCATCAGGACATGACCAACCTAATTGTTCATCAGTCCTTTGGGAACTCTTTTACTTTTTCCTCAATCCAATGATTTAGATACTTAGCATGGTCTCAATTTACAGCTCTTCCATCCAAGAGATTCTTGATGAAGTAAGCATTGGTCGCCGTCTTGGTGATTACTTTGAATGGACCTGACCACAATGCATCTAATTTTTTTCTTCATCTGAAACCATGCGTATTGCAATAGGCGACTCTTTCCCCTATTTGATATTCTTCTAAGGCCAGTCAGTTCTTGTCATCAGTGATTTTGCTCGTATCCTTTTCTTCAAGGTTGTATCAAATGCTTGTGATTTCATATTGATCAAGATACTTATCAGTTGGTTCAAGTATTTCTCAGTACTCATCCCCAATGTAGGTTCTACCACCAAATATAAAATTGGCAGCTTTGCGGCCTTTCTTTCATATAATAATTCAAATGGCATCTTTCCCATAACCGTATAATGACTAATGTTGTAGGCAAATGTCACCAGACTCAAGTACATTCCCCACGCGGAAGTTCTCCCTGCGACTAGCTTCCTCAGCATCATGACCAGCGTACCATTGACCCATTCTACCAGTCCGTTCATCTCCAGCCAGTATGGTACTGACATGACTCCTTGGATCCCCATTACTTCATTTAACCTTGGGATCATATGAGATGTGAAGTTGGTCCCATTGTCGCTCAGCAGAAATTGTGGACATCCATGCCAGTATACTACTTGATCCAGAATGAATCTCGCAGTACTGATAGCATCTGCTCTGGTTAGGGCCTTTGTTTTAACCCATCTTGTCAGATGGTTGATGGCAATTATGATGTACTTGACTCCCCCTGTGCTCATCATCAGCGGTCCATAACATCAATGGACACCGTGTGCCAGGCAAATCCAGGGTGGACCAGTCAGTATCCAGTTGTATTCTTGTGTGGTTTGTGCAGCTAGCACTCCACGCAACAAGCCAGATGATCTGCGACATTGTAGTTAATCGATTCCCAAGAATAATACTGGCATTTATGGTCAGTTATTTTTCCTCAGGCCTCTGTTCCCAACAACTTTGTGAGCTGATTGTACTATTGCTGCTCTTTCTGATGGTTTCAGGAATATTAGCCTCTTCCCGTTGTATATCTTAAATACTTTTCCACCCATAGTCTCAGTGTTTTCATAGCTTTTTGAAGTGCACCTTGGATTTCTTGAGGCACATCCCTAATTCTTCCTTCACCCATTCTCTGGAATAGCTCATCCACCTGCAGGTATACAAACTGGACCATTGGCAAACGTGATAAGCCATCCACGTTCTGGTGAGAATCCCCCACTTGGTGGACTATCTAATAATCATAAGCCTGAAGCTTAAGTGCCCATTGGGCCAGTCATCCTTCCAGTTCCCTTAGATTGTGCAGCCAACGCAGTGAAGAGTGGTTTGTCACCATCTTAAAGTGCGTTCCATGGACATACACCCAAAACTGCTTACATGCGTAAATGACCTCAAGGCATTCACGCTCAGTCATGGTGTAGTTCCTCTCCGCAGCTGAGAGTGTCCAGCTCACATATGCCGCTGGATGCTCATCCCTAAGTTCATCTACTTGGCTCAGTATGGCGCCAATTGCCATCAATAAAGCATTGGTTTGAATGATAAACTCCCAATCAAAATTCGGATATTTCAGAATCAGCAAATCTATCAAATACCAGTGTAACTCATCGAAGGAGTCCTAGGCCTCTTCATTCCATATAAATCCTTTTTTCAGATCCTTTAATAAATGAAATAAATGCTTGGCTACTCGGGAGAAGACCTGAATAAATCTTCTAAAGTATCCAACCATCCCAAAGAAATCTTGGATGTCTCTGACACTCTTCAGTACAGCCATACGCTCTATAGCTGCTATCTTCTGGGTTTGCGGCTGCAATCCACTTGAGTTAATTACAAATCCCAGGTATTCCACCTCTTTCTTGAAGAAGTGGCACTTCCTTGGCTTGATCTTCAGGTTAGCCGCGGACAGTCTCTTAAAATCTTCTTCCAAGTGGTGGAGGTGATCAGTAAACGTCCTACTGAACACATTGATATCTTTCAGATATACCAGGATGCATGACAACTTCAGGTCGCTTAATATTTCATCCATGGCCCTCTGGAACGTCGCAGGCGCATTGCAGAGACCCTGGGGCATCCTCGTCAGCTGGTATAACCCCTGAACAGTAATAATTGCGCGTTTTTCTTGGTCTTCTTCTGGCAAGTCGATCTTCCAATAACTGAGATTAGATCCATTATGGAGAAATACTTCGCTTATTCTAAATGATCTAGCACATTGTTGATCCTTGGTAGGGGATACAAATCCTTCTTCATAATTTCTTCAGCCTCCAGTAATCAATCACCACCCAGTTCAATCCATCTTTCTTCTTCACAATCATAATTAGACTTGCCCAGGGACTTGACGAAGGAACTAGAAGCCCATGCTTCACTAGTTTGCTGATCTCATCCTCCACTTCCGCTTCAGCAGCTTTTAATATCAGTTCGGTCTCATTTTTATCAGTAGATTTTCCCCAGTGTCAACATTGTGAATTATGTCTCATGCACATCCCAAATTGTGGTCATCCTGAGTGAACACTTCCTGATATTTCTCGAATAGTTCAAGCACCTCCTCCTGCTGGCCTTCCAGAAGATCAGCGAGATGCTCTCAATCAACCAATAGGTTGATGCTTTCAGCTACCCCAGCTGGTAATCCCATTTCACCAAGAGACCCAAAATTATGGAATTGTCTTAATTCAGCCATCAGGATCAAATGAATAAACGCGATAATTGGATTTCTCTTGATCTTCATTGGTTTTTTGCTCAAATTTGCCAGGAGAACTCATATTTCTCCATGGACCGGCATTATTATTCCAGGAGCCACCCATGGCTCCACTCTGGACTTCTTCCAGGGGCTTCTGACCTCCACATACAACAGCTCCAGAATCTTCAAAGTCAACCCTGTGTCAACTATTATCTGAAATCTGGCTAGTATGGTCCTCTCTTTTTTGATCCTTAATGGAATCCCTCAGTTTTCTAGGTTTTCTGCCGGCATCTCACATCACTTCCTACCAACTAATTGGTATCAAATCAGTACAATTCCATAATTGTATATCAGATTAATAAAGTTGTTTCTCTGATTCAACGGAGCTTCACCATCCTTCTGGTATACCAATGGTAACATCTGACCCAGGATGGTCAATGTATTATCCTCAAAGTTACATTTAGCTCAACAATTCCATAGGAACTCCATTCCGATCAGGATATCATAGTTTTGGTTTGCCAAAACTATTGCTGGCGCAGATACCACCAATGACCCAAATCATAGTGGCAGTGCATTATACGCTCCACAGGAAACAGTGGTGTTCGGCCCAGCTGTCCCATGTTCTTTCTTGTGTTCCAAGTCTGGCGAGATCTTCATCCTCTTTACCAGCTTGGTTGACACAATATTGATGGGCGCTCCGCTGTTGACAATCGCCCTCACCCTCACTCAATTCACTTTAATATCTATATATGTACACTCAGAGTATTGTAATATTTGTTTACTGAGTGAATAGCGGTGAGATTGGCCAAATTTAGGGTGTGAATAATTTGTGCTGATAAATCATAAAATTATTCCTTTATTGCGCTGAGGGGGATAGACAGATTAGCCTCATCTAAATGGACGTCAGATAATTCTTCTTGATTCTCGGTGGTTCAAATCTTATCCACCAGTTGTCAGGCGTATGGCCGGGCAACTTCCTTGATTATCTCAGGGTCAATTCTCTTTGCCCCAGCTCTAGTCATGGCATTCACATCCATATTGACCACTTGATACAGCTGATCCTGCTCATCATCTACAAACAGATCACTGATATCAATTTCTTCATTCATAATGTCAGAAGGAACAGGTTTCTCCGCAGCTCTAGACTGTTTCCCGTCTAGGCTATGGACCATTTTCCTGAATCCTTGGTGGCTGCTGACTCCTTGACCTGAACCACGTTAATCTGATCCTTCAGCTTTTTGCAGTGCATGGCAAAATGTCCTTTCCCGCCACACTGATAGCAGACCTTCTCTCTTTCTTGCTTAACCATCTTAATTCTTTGGGCTTATTTCCTAGCACAGTTCAGTTGTAAGCCTCCTTTGCTCCTTCATTTCCCTTCGTGGGATTCAAATTTCATACTGGATTGGACTTGAAGCTTCTATTTGGGGCATCAAACATCACTCCCAAAATCTTCAGGTTGTCTACCATTTGCAAGGTAGTTATCTCCGTCGCAAACATGGAAGACATCATTTGATGCAAATTGTGATAGGGCTGAAGGGCCACTTGCAAAGCGATTATAGCATCAAAGTCATCCAATACTTTTGCTCCAGCCAGGATCTGTGACTTCTGGTAAAATTGATCCGCGAAGCTAGCAAGAGACTCATCTTTATGGAACTGTATTCCCATAGATTCTTGCTTACATTTTGACATGTGGGTTGGACTCCCAAACTCCTTCATTATGGCCACCTTTGCCTTGGCATACGACCAGATGTCCCCCTCCAGGTAAGGTAACACTAGGTTTTGACAGTTGGTGTCCAGGCAGTTCATGACTGTCAACGCCTTTTGATGATCCCCGTAGCCATACATGGTCATGTCAAACAGTTGGAAAAACGCTGGGGTGTTATCCTGATGGAATCTGGCAATTTCGGCGTTGCTCTATGTTCCTCTGAGTCATTTCAGGCCGATTCTCTCAGTTTGGATACTCAGCTAATTTGTAGGTGACTTTGGGCATCATCTCCAAAATGGCATTAAAGGCGGGTGGCATATTTCTTGGGCTATTCAACTTCCCAAGTATCATGTGAGGACTTCTCTCTTCAGCATCGCTGGCCATATTGGGCTCACAAGCAAATCTGTGAGCTTTCAGTTCCTCCACTTATTTGATCAATTTCTCGATACCCACACCAAACTTTCTTAAACAAATGCGATCCACTTCTCACTCTGTTTTCAGGTATAAGACCTTTCTAACGAGGTCCCCTTTCTTCTTTTTCAATGAAGTTATTTTCCCAAGTAACTCATTCCCAAAGTTGGCTACATTTTCTACTCCTTCCTCCACCTTGGTAACTCGTTCTTCCAAGGCTGCAAACTCCCAATGGTCCACTGAGTTAAAGGCATTCTGATTCACAGTGGTGATCTTGGTCCACAACTTGCGTATTTCTTCTTTATATGACATTATAATAGATTCTTTACTCAACTACCCCTGTAGTGAGCACCAACTTGTAAAAATTTACTTAGATTAATTATTGGCTGTCAACCCAGTAACCTTTTTACTGCACAGGTTTAATTTCCTCATGCACTTCGTCATGTTATATAGAATGTATTGATTGATAATAGTATGGAGACTATTATCTGTAGTTGAGATTGAACTATTTATTTGGCCCAACGCTCAGCCACTATTTCCTATTAAATACTCTTGATGTCATACTTGTAGGTATTCATTCCCTATACTCTTGTCCATCCAATCTTTGTTAAGATACCCTGGTGACAGTCTCTCTTGGCCCAACACACAGTCGACAGCTAGCCCTGATTGTGGTTCCTTTATCCCTAGAACCCCACTCAGATCTTTACTCTTCTCTCTGAGAGTCTTCCAATTATTGCCTTCTGCAGTATTATCCTTGAAATAGAATGACAAAATAGAAGCTGATAGTCTAACTATACACCAAATTGATAATATTACTGTAAAGTACTTGTTATCTTCAAAACTAGAGTATTTTATTATAGTAAATCCTAGGGAATTATATAGTAGGGGATTCAGCTCTCTAACCCTCAATTGACACCTCTTTGATGAAATGACAGCCATTGCCATTGAATCACCCTTCCTCATCTCGGCAGCAATGGTCTTCCCCATCCTGGCTAGGAAACCATCATTGGACATCCTTGAGACCTCAAATGGAAAGAGTTGGAAAACGTGTCCCAAACGTTTTCCTCTCGATCCAAGTGAACCAACCATATTTGGCTAGCGACCTGCTTAGGTAATGGGACTTATTACCTATTATGGCAGGTCACTTCACCAACTGATTAATCCGCTAGTTTCAGGTGGCATCACTCACCTCACAACTCACTATTCATTCCCAATCAGTTGGTGATGAAACCTGAACAATCCTAATTGGTACAACTGATAGTAAATCACTATCAGATGCCCTATTTCATCAGCCACTCTGCCCAATAAGATCTTAGGTATTCATCTGGATTGATCCCTGACAGATATAACCAGTTGAATATCCCAAAATTTCTCAAATGTAGTTCCTCTGAAACTTGGGCCAACCATTTTTGATTCACTTCACCTTAGGGAATTTTTCCCTAGCAATACCAGGTAATCTAGCAGGCTGGGAATATGGGCAAAAATCCCAACAACTGATACTTTAGAATTAGTAAAAGCAAATTATATTCAAAGCTCCTGGTACACAGATGCTGATATTTGAACAAAGTTATGAGGGACAGAGAAACAATTGACTTGGGGTGATATAAACATAGTATTAAACTTTTTGAAGTCTATAAACTGTTCAAATATAATTATTTTTACATATAAATGACTTTATATAAAGTATTAATAGTCAAGGTGCGTACAGAGCAGTACCACTAAGACTTGAGACACTAGTCATAAGCAACCCTATATTTGTGCTAACATATTTCAAAATTATTTATTATTAGCACCAGGATTATAAGAGCTATGGTCTTAATTAATCTTTTCAGGCAAACATCATGTCGATCCTAGAAAAATTTACTAACATACTATTATTTAGATGAGAAGACAGTAGGTGAGAAACCAAATTTCCTTTATAAATATATCCTGTATTCAGATAAATGTGCCATATATTGCAATTATAGATACCAAACAAATAAAAACTTTTTTATTTAGAAAAATAATAGGAATATCCTTGAAAACTGCTTACACTTGTTATTTTTAGCTAGTAAAATAGCATGTTTTAGATACCAGTAAACCTCTTTTATTACCTTAAGGACTTTAGTAAAAGTAGTTTAAACCAGTTGCAGGTTGAATGCAAAACCTAGCTTAATTTAAGAATTGCTCATACTGGGACACTAAGAGTTTTATATGTTTCTTGAAACCTTAATTTATGTTTACCTAAAAAAGAACAGAATAAATCTGTACCCTTCTTGCGTTGCTCCTAAGGAAGATTTGAAAGTGGTGTATGGCGTAGGTTTATAATATTTTTCTCTCTCATAGAATAAGTAGTATTACATATTGTTATAAAAGAATTACTAAGTCTTTATATTGAGGATCAGATTGTCAGAAATCTGAAAATAACAAAAGAAAAACCTGACCTTCATCATTGACATTCAGATACCCACAACAACATCCAAGGTCCCAAGGCACCAAAATTAAATTATTCTAGGAATAATACCAGACATGAGATAAATAGGAATTTATGGTTTAAATACATGGTCCCTTCAAAAATGTCAAGCTTAATATGAACAGTATGAGAACCCAAGCGTTTAATATCTGATTGTTGAATTAGCACCTGTAAAGGGGATCATTGGATATTATGAGTGTATTACTTCTGTATAACAAGTGTCCATTGTAATGTCTTCACCGTAGTATTTTTTGTTGCAAGAAAAAAGCATAATTTTCATTATAGTAAGAGTCTGAACTGATTGAAAGATGAGATGACGCTAGTTTAAATTTGGTGCATTGCGTCTGACCCTTGCTCCTCTTGAATACCTAAACCAATGCAGTAATAACAGTAAATACAAGGGTAATGACTACCACCAATACCATGGTAAAAAATTTCAGCCCCTTATAAGACTTAGTGGGCGTATTTATGAGGAAAATTTTTTGGGTTTTTTATACTTTAAATAAAAGGAGGTTTATGGTTTTTACAAGAAAACTTATAACAAAAATAACCACAATCTCTACAAAGTACAGGCTATCATTTTTTACTATTGAACTGTGATAAGGGCTTAGTGGGATTTAAAATCTAAAAATGTAACTTGGAATTTCTTAACTGTATCCCATTTGATTGATTGTCTGACTTTGATTTTCTTTTTTGAGTTCAACTTGCCAACCCTAGTATTTGTAGATAAAATTAATTCAGGTGTACGTCCTTTCCATTTAGACATTTTCTAGCGCTTTATTGATTTGTTAAAATTTGTTCACCTAGAGTCGCCCTAATTATCATATTTTTTCTAATTAATAAAGGTTCAGGTTGAGCCCTTTATTTGAGAGATATACTTGAGTTCATTGTGATATTGTTGAATATAAATATAGGCTCTTCAAATAGCTTATTAATCTTATCACAGAATAATCTATTAGATTAGTGATAGTAAAGGGCTTGGACATGGGGTTTTAATGAGGTTAAACAAATAGGCTGACAACTGCCACCTATAAATCATTTATTTATGCCCTCAGGTCATTTAACTTGACAAAAGCCATAGACCTGAGGTTGGTGCCCCTCTTAGTCACATAAGTTGCAGGGTTATGCTCAGCTTTATAGCTGTGCTAGAAGACCTTATACTGATGGTGATATTAAAGACTTTGTTAAAACATTTAAATACCTTAAGCTAAAGAGTACTTTATTTGGGAAAGTAAGACTACAAATCAATCAATTGACACGTTAAATTCTAGACATAATAGGATGCAATCCAATGAACTATTGGCTTGTATTAAAAAAATAAGAAAACTTTGAAGAACATCTGGTTGGATTATAAGGCCCTACTTAAAATTACTTAGCTAGATTAAACCTTATCATGAAAAGGAAAGATGAAAGTAACCTCGTGGTAAAACAAGTTGGCATCTAAAGTTATTATTAAGAAGTATATCTATCCACTATTAATTAATGTATATGTACTATAACTATTGAATGATGCCTGTTTCTTTTTAAGGACCTCAAATTGCTACTGAAAGGTTCACCTGGCGAATATGAACATTTGAGGTGTAAATTCTTGCACATAAATTGTTCCAACCAACAAGGATGCTGCATGGACTGTTTAATCCGCCTGCCACATTCCAACAAGCCATAGACACTATTATATTATGTATTTTACTTTTGTGTTACAGCTATATATAAAAAATGGTGGTAGCTTCTTATGCACATATAATATACATTTAGTTCATAAACAAAGTACCTTCCCAAAACTACTACAGGATAAACCAAAAGCCAAATCCATCATTGTCAGTTTATCAGAAATATTTTTGATTACTTTGGATTTATTAGATATCATAATGGTTTATACTGCAACCTCATAAGTTAAAAAGCTTGAAAATGATAATTTAAATATGCACAACGTACAAATCATTTTAGCACTTTTCTGACTGATTAAAGAGATCTCCCCAGTTTTCAAACTATCAGTACACAACTGATTGGGGAGATCTCCACATTTGGCAATAGATGCGTTCTTTTATCTGTTAAAAATGTGCGGTGACTAGCTTATACTAAGATGAAATTCGTTCAGTCAGCAAAGTGTTAATTATGCTCATATATAATTTCTGATCTGTATCTGGGTTAACCAAGATAAACAATTTTAATCTACTCCAGAATACTGTCAAGCTATTTTGGATTTGAAAGGACCAGTACTCCATTTGAAAATCATGTTCTAGATTCCAAAGGCTCCTATACTGAAATATGCTGCTTTTAACAAACCTTTTTCCGGTTAGACTTATGTTCCCTTGCCTTTAATTAAAACATTCTCACTAGCAAATAGGACAATGAGTAATATCAGATATTTTATTCCATCTAGACATTATACTGCCTCTAATAAATCATTAGATATAAAAGTAAAATTATTTTTTGGTGATATAAACTTGCAAACAAAGAATTTTATATCTTTATAGAACTAGGTAAAGTGATGAGATATCATATTTCTATAAGAAGGCTTCATAACTTCAAGTAACTGGAAGTGAAAATTTTACAAAGGGTATCAGTGTTAAAGGCCTAGTTTTAAAGATGTCCACTATGCAGATGCTACACACCAAAATGCTAATGCATTATCTTGGCTGCCCAAAGTTGTCACTAATAGATCTTTTAAATATCAGCTTTAAACCATTATAAATTTATTAATTAGATACAAAAAGGTTGTAAGAAACAATTTGTTTTAAAATTATGAAGGATACCCCACTTATTGGTGAGACATTAGCAAGATTTAAGGTAGTATTGATTGCTAATTGTAAAAAGATTATCTAGTAGAATTGATATCATTATGAAAGCACATCAAAATCCAAGTTATTTTATTTCATTAATACGCTTGTAAAGTTTTGAGAACATTTTATCAGGAGTAATTTTCATTCTTGGGACACTTTTTTTATTTAGATTAACGTCAGATCAACAAACCATTAATCAAATGGTCTCAATAAACCAGTGAAACTAAAGGTGGACTAAGATACTTTTAAAATGTACATAATAGGCTCTTTCACGGCCATCTCAATGCCAAATAAAAGTAGCGATTATCAATAAGGAAAAAGCGATTCAAACAAGCCATTTAAAACGTGAGTCACTAATTGCGATCAGGGCTGATTTTGTAAATAGTATCCAGTGCCATGAGCGTTTATAAGTTATGCTTATGGACCTAAACATAGATTAGCGTCAAACGTGATACCCTGTTGAATATAAAAGATGGTTATCAGAGTTTAAGTAACTTGCACTACACTATTTTAGGATAATAGGAGCTATGTGATTAATATGTAAAATTTAGTAAAAAGACCTGGAAGTTTGCATCAATCACCACTCCCAATGAGACAAAATCAAGGGCATAATTATTCACCTAAAACATCAGCCGCCAAATTAATCTGTAATCTCCACATTAAGATTTCCGTCCAGTCACTACCCAGATTTGCTAACATTTTTATCTTGTTGCTAATAAAGCTCAAAGCTTTATGGAATGTACTTATAAGATTAATAAGTCCACCCTTGAACTCCGGATGTTTGAAGACCCAAAATCTCAACCAGGATACCCTTGGTACAGCCATCCATATTGATGGATGGAAGATGAGAAGGCCAGACACAAGGACCAATTTGAGGTTTCTAGATAGGAAATCATCGCCACTAAAAATTTAATGCAACTCTAAACTTCACAAGATAAATTTTGATAACTTTTAATAATTTTATTAAACTAAAAGGGCAGTAGGGAAGGAAAATGGAGTAATAGTGGTCCCTGTCAGGGCCACTGCCTAAATGCTTGCACAATTGGGAACTGATATTAAGCACACTTCCATCAAGAATATCTCATGATTCAATTTTGTCAGATTGGCATTCTGAACTATTTTTGATAACGACTTAATCTGACCTGATCAGGCAGATTTTCATCAACTTTTCTGGTAGAATCCCCATTCCACCACCCCCACAATTGGCTATGATGACAACATCTCCAGTGGGCGAAAGGCTGTGCCCATGGCCAGGCAACTTATGGCTGGCCTTATTGGGTGGGGAAAGGATTGACCACGCCCATCCTGTCAGGTACAGATTTGTTTGTACAATTCTATGGGGAAACCTGGCAGATGAAGGCTTTCTTACCTGGAATCAACCTGAGGTCCTTAGTTTTAGCAGAATGTAATTCAACCTTTTCAGTGAGATGTGGTTTGACTTTCCTAGTGGAACTTAAACTTGTGGATACCCCCTACTGGGGACACACTAACCACTTTCCACCGGCAATGGCTTCTTCCCTCCGTCACCCCTATGGCATTTCTAAATTTTTACCCACCAACTCTTTGTGTTAAACATGGGTGGAGTAAGCGTATCCACAGGGGATACGCCATTACCCTTTTCTTATCAACTGCATGGAATAGCTCACCCAGGGCAATGAGAGGAACATCTGCCAGCTGACTCCCCCTTTTTTGTTTTAAATGGGTATTTTCCATTACAGCTGCAGGAACTGTTCCCCAAGGCTTACACAAGTCTGTGCTCAAACAATTATACACAAAGGCTTGAACTAACGGTTATTAAAATACAGTTAAAACCTACATATCCATGACAACTAAAAGAATAGTGCAAAAAGAATTGGATGATGGAATCTTATACAGGTCCTCACTGTGGCCATTTGGCTTGACAGAACACTGCACCCCTATCTTTCAAAGTAGGTCACTGGTGATACCTACTACTGTAAAAGGTCACAGACTTGGGGCACAACCTCAATGAGCAATGAGTAGATGCCGCTCCTACCAAACAAAATTACGCTAACCTCAAACAAACAAGTTTTCACCACCCTTTGTACTAACAAGTCTGTTGAAAATATAGATAAAATGGAAAGCCTATGCATTGATGCTTGAACCCTCTTAAGTTGAATGAAATGAAACTCCTGCTTGATATGGATGATACTGCCATTCTCAAGTAAAAGGAATACCTCTGGAAAACAGAATGGCTGCCCAACAGAAGTAGCAACCAAAAAAATCTGCCGCCAAGGAAGCCTCAGAGGAGGTTGAAGCAAAAATTCTCACACCTAAAATTGTTAAAGGGCCTCCAAATTGAGGCACCAAAAAAGCTTATCATCATGATTGATTTCAAGGTATGAGGTGAACATTAAAGCCCCTAATAACATTGGAAAATTTTTGGCGACCTTGGGAATAACCAATTGCCAACACTTTTTATAAAAAGATAAAAATATTCTCCACCCCTTTCAATGATAGTATAAATTCCCAGCACCATTCAGGTAGCAAAGCTGGTGGGTTGATTTATCTACTTAATGAAAAATATTTAATCCACAAATTAAAACTTCTATAAATACTATTTAAGTTCTTTAATATTCAGCCCCCTTCAGTAAAGACTTTAAGACTTATGGAGGGCCCCCAAGTAATAATCTCAGTTGTGGCATTGGCTGTCTCACTGGTGGTCTCTCAACTGGAGTCAATCTAAAGAAAAACTCAAGAGATGCACTCCAGTGAATTATAGTAACAGTCACACAACCATTACTGTGCTCCTGATGACCTACATCTTGACCAAAACATAGATGTGAATTCACCTTCCTGAAACCAAGAGCATGTTGAAGAGAGCATCACAACAGAATGGTGATTATAGAAGGTTGCTGGAGGAGGTAGTAATGAGGACATACTAAAAATATTTCACTGCCCATAATAAGTGCGCCTTCAGTACAGTCACTATATTAGTTTGTTTAAGAGCAAGGGGTGCCAACGCAGCTGCCCCACCTACTGGAAATAGTCTCATTTTCAACTGGGAAACGTGGCAAGATTGCTTTCATTACCAAACTGATTTTTTTGGGGACAATGTTTTTCAACCAATAAATTTCTATTATCACCCGGTGGTTTTCACTACAAATCCCTCCTAATGGCGATGCTTTGTTGACTATGGATGCTATTGTGGGTACTGGAGTATCCTTAATGTGAGACAAGTTTTTTTGGTTGGTGTGGCAGATGCCTTACAGAGATATAATGAATTTTATTGAAAATTTTGACATAATTTTACATTGTAAAAAACAAAACTGATGAAAAGTAATAAGCTAAATCAGTGGTATATGGACCTTATATATAGAGGATTAGGACGAGATGTATATACAAAATGAAATATAATGAAGGATGGATTGCGAACTGTGTGCTTTTCATATCCTATACCCATATCAGATGTGGATAGTCTGTAGAAGATAATCAATATTGGTATTAACATCTTAATTTAGCACTGGGAGTAGCGCCAAATCTAGTGACAGATTATTTAACATGATGGGAGCCCCAAAAACTGGTTAAAGGGAGTTAAAAAATATATGTAGCTTTTAAGCTTATAAGTTACCCCAAATGAGACCCTACTATACCCAAAGATATAATTAACTCATAAATAACGGCATCAAGTCTCTTGATATCTGACCCTGAGAATAATCTATTAAAAGCTGAGATTTAGTTACATGGCATAATGGGATATATCTTGGATAGCTAATACTCAATCTCAGAGTTGAAGTGGTAATGTCTTTACATAGCTAAGACTAAAGCTATTACACACTGAGGATATTACAATATAATCAAATAAGAGTTTATGACTTAAATCTTTAGATTTAATTTATATACCAAATAATGATTTTGAGAAGAGACAAAACAACTAGGTATTAAATGATATTACACTTTAGAACTTGTATATAAGAGGATATCCAAAAAATAGATTGGGGTTCATTATATGCAAACTAACTTTCTATTTTAACTACTATAAGTAGCCAACATGACCATTATATTTTTGGCTAAAAAGATTATATAAACCACTCCTACTATAATTTAACGATATATTTAGTATATCTAGCTCATTACTATTTATCATTAGTTTATGATGAGAAATTTTGATTGAGGACAGTAGGTATGTTTCAATCCCATTTATACTATCAAAAATGCAGAACTATTAATGGCTAGAGTGCTACTATAAATTCTCTTGTCCTCATATGGGGAGAGTGACTGTTTACTAAATACTACAACCACTATAACCTAGTGACAAATGTGTTTAGACTGCTGTAAATATTATGATTTTGATAATAATTTTATCTTCACCTAGTGCTAAAAAAAGATAATAATTTTATCTTACTTTAAAGTATAAAATTAGTTTATGAACTTTAAATCTTTTTAATCACGGATTTGGAGCCTGAGTATAGTAGTATAACATGTGTGCAATAAGTTTAAGGACTAAAATTTTGGAGTTTAGTTATGCCATAATTGAGTAGTGATCTGTAAATACAGATATCGCGTGATGTATAAAAAGATATGAACGGTGTAACGAGGTTATGATCTCTGAACTCTGATTTCTGTCACGCTTGAAGTGCGTCCGGTTAATTTGAAGCAAAAATGCGCCTTATAATGGTTTCGCAACTAGTCTAATTAAAGTTATAACGCATTGTTTATTAGCATATTAATAGCTTAAACCCATAAATTTGGTAAAAGCGGGTGAATATCCTAGGAGCTTTCTCGATGAAGCTGGTACTAATGTGAAAAAATATAACCTTGGATCGATTTTTGGGATTAAGGCGGTGCGGAATTGGAGGGTAAAATTGATTCAACATTTATTGAGGCTTGATAAAATAGTCATCACTGTTTACATAGCCCTGAGTTTCAGATATGTGTCCTACATAATGTGAAGAGATAGGATTAAAAACTGGAACGGGTTTTTACAAAAACCTAATGATTTACGCCCATCTTTATAACATAGCGCATAATAAAAAAGTAAGATTTTATTATATTCTGGAATATTTTATTCGCCATCTTAATTAAGTTTATACACTTAAAGTTGTATTACTGAAGCGTTAATTAAACAAAACTATTGACATAAACATAACCTGTAAATTACGCGTTAAGCTACAGTTACTGCAATTCATCTGAGAATTATAAATCAGCAAAGTAACTATGGACGCTTCACATAAACAAATATTAAAAGCCTCATGCTAGTTTTTTATGCTATATTAACCATGTCAACAAACTTTACATTGGCCTCTAAAGTAGTTGGAGGCTTAGAAGTCAATCCCCCCTTCAAGTACGATTTCATGGTTGCAATTCTCAAGTTTGAGTTATTTAGGTGTGGGGGCGTGTTGTACAACAGCAACACTGTCATCACTGCTGGGCATTGTACAACTGGTCGGAAGATTGACCACCACATAGTTGTACATCGTCACAATTTTGAAGTTGAGGAGAAGGATGAGAAAGCCAAAAGGTTTGGGGTTAAATCTCGACTGAAACATCCCGAATTTGAGCCAGCAACCTACAAAAACGATCTTGCCATTTGGAAAATCAGGGGATGGATTCCAATTAAACGTAGGCTGCTTCTATATCATGAAGAGAGTTTACCTAAGATGCTGGTGGTGATAGGATGGGGTGCGACTGCTGAAAACGAACCCAAATCTTCAAAGTTACTTGAAGTTCAATTACCGCCTTACGATATGGATGAGTGTATCAGAAACTATCAGAAGATCAGAGTTCAACTCTTCCCAAAAGGTCAACTGTGCGCAGGATTCCCTGAAGGTGGTAAGGATGCTTGTCAGGGTGACTCTGGGGGTCCACTTTTCATTCCAGCTAAAGGTAAATTGAACCCTATCCTAGTTGGCATTGTATCCTGGGGTAACACTTGTGCAGCTTACGATCAACCTGGAGTTTATACTCGCATATCAAACTATATACACTGGATCACAAATTCATCTGCTTAACGCTTTAATCAAAATCTAGTTTTGACTGTAAACTTGATTTTATACTTTGATCTATTATTACACCCCATAGCATTAAATTTTCATACTATAAATCAAGGATAAAAACAGAACAAACTAGAAACTACTTATGGAGAAAGACTTAACTGCAAGAGTAATATTTAATATTGTAGGTTAAAGTTAATGGGTTTGTGCTATTTAGTTAAAACTTTTTCTACCCTTATACTATAATAAAATTTACTTGTCTATATAATTATATCTTATTAAAATCATAAACATCAAACTTATTATATTTTTCCAAAAGTAAAATTGATCAAGTCATTAGATTGCTTTATTAAAACCTTTCCAAATGTCTATCTTAAGAGACTTTTACTGGAGTATAAAGTCTAATTATATAATTAAATTAGATTAATCTAATTTAGAGTCAATTTTATTAGGTTAACTAAGTTTAAATTAGAAACCATATAGTTTAAAACGGTTTTCTTTTTATCCTAAGCTACACCAATCACCCTGAATAACTTTTAAAAGATTAGTAAAAGAGATTAAGCTCATAAACTAATATAATTATAATACTTGTATGAGGTAGGATGACCAGGGGATGAACACTGGAGTAACACTAATATGGCAGTACACTTTTTAATTTTTTACTACAGTTTAATTATATCTTTATTTTATAACAATTACCCTCACATCTTAAATCATCATAACCATTAATGCTTTATTTTAGAGTATATATTATACTAGTAACCAGATATCTGTAATTTTTTCTATAGCGTATCAAAAATAAATATGATAAGGTTATTTATAAAGTTTATACATCTGAAGTATGATAGTTTTATACTAAAAATCTGAAGTGCATCAGATTAGCTATTGTGGTTATGTATTCTAAGAAATATTTTACCTATTGTTATGTAATATATATAGATAGTCATATGATAGGTCTAACATTATTAGATAATTAGGCCCAAAGCCCTTTGTTCCTTACTCCACCCCTACTATATGGATGCATATAGCCAGGTAACTTGCTTATTGAACTGTTGACTTTTAGATATAATCCATCTATCTAAATGCTGATGACTTCCTTGTAAACCACATTCTTAAATTTTAGTTCAATCACTTTGTTCCTATCTTCACTACTATCATAATGATATATAGCCAGGCAGTTGACTTGCTTAACTGTTTGTTATATATATTCACTCCTTCTAAGCACTGATGACTTCCCTTTAAATCACTATTGCTCAATTGGACCCTATTCTCACATAATTCTGATTGGTAGTGGTAAGGCGCTGGTAATAATCTATTTATTTATTCACATAGTGCACCATCAGGTATTTGGAGGTATGTTTCTTAATTTTGACTGAACTTTTGCTTATGATCAGAGCATGTTCAACAACGTTAAAGCTTTGGACATTATTTAAAAGTGACATATCATAAGTATATTGTGATTTCTCTCACCTCTCTTTGAAACTTGGGCTTACTATGAACCTTCTAACCTTGACGTTATCAGCACAAAAGTAGGATAAAATAATAACAAGCAGATCCTGTAAGATAATAAAATTGTTAATTTAAGCTATTAAAATAATATATATTAAAGGGGAAATTCTAAGATTTGAGAGTGAACATTGAGAATCAACTGATAATTTTCAATCATGTCTCTATAGGAAATTGTATGCTTTCACTATTGTTTAGAACCAGCAAAATCCAAATACTGAATCTTCTTGTCTTACTTATCAAAAATATCGTGGAGATCTTGGTTATTTAATGGAGTACTTCAGAGCTTATAATAAATGTGAATCCAGAGGCACCTATGGCTCCTTAGTGCCAATGTTTGATTTTCTATCATTATCTGATTATACAGTTTAGTAATATTAAAGTCATATAACGATGCACAAATGAATAAACTTGCTTTTGAATATTGATAATCTAACCATCATTGGTGGCATCATATAGAATATACTTTAACAGAAACTATAAAATTTCTGTTGTTATAAAATTTGGCGGAAGGGTTTGTGAACTGACTAATGGTTTGCACAGGGTTGAAACCACTGAGCAAGGGATTGACAATATAGAGATTGCCAACCCTCAATAAATTACAATAAACTTTTGAATATAGGAAGCAATTACCTCCGCAATATCACATTGTTTGCTTTGATACATGTAATTAGCAATCTTCTACTGCTTGCTCCTCTTCTTACCTACTTTTTGCTCCTTTTCCCTAATTGAAAAACCTCCCCTTTTTGTCTTCACCTTCCACTTATATATTCATCGCTTTGGTCAGTTTTGACCCTTCAGCTTAGCTATTATCTGTTTCTTGGAACTCATTCAGTTTTGCCTCATTGTTGGGGTCCAGTGGAATTCACTCTATCTGCCAAAATACTATCGCATCTATCAACTCAAAGCAAGTTAAATTTATTACCCCAACCTTGAGGCTCTATTCATCAATTAAAACATGATATGCTAAATTATATATGGCTTATTGTCTAGTCATACCAATTTTGTGACATCGGTGGGCCCCATGGGTATAATAGGCAGTTAGTTTTGTTATCATCAAATAAGTTGATCATCAAAACAATTCAGTGGTGGGTAGACAAGGCCTTTTGTACCTCAAAATTTTATCTTTTTGTTGGTGATCATAAAAGGGCTTCAATTAATTTCTTCCACAGCTGTTAAATTTTTCACCTAACTCATTTATTATAAATTGTTGAACCTGAAAAAGGGCGTTTAAGGGCGAAAGATTACACCATCTATTTTAGTGTTTACCAACACATCCTTACTAAGTCTGTACCTAAGGTAACTGCTAAAAATTTCTTACTTGCTTGATTGTATGTGATATGAGTTGTATCATCATTGATTTGATTCTCTCCCCTTTACATGAGCACAGCTGTAGGTATAGTCTAGACGGTCTGTAATCTCTCAGGCTGTCCTTCACACATATGATTAAACATGAACTTCTGTGATATATTAGATATGGGTAATTTCTTCTCTGGTAATCTTTCTGGTACTCTTTTTAAGTGACTTCAAAATATTATTGTTGACCTGGAGGTAATTATTGACCAACTTCCCAAATAACTCAGCCTGGTAATTTCTGGGTGGTAAGTTCTTCCTGTCCACACACATGATTGTTGCTAACAAGTTAGGTATTGTGGACTCTCTTCTGTATAGTTCTTAAAGGGTGACATGCTAATATCCTTTGCTAGCTTAACCATTGATCAAACAAGGTTTTGGCAATAATATTTTTAGTTGTAAAAGTGTGGTTTGTTTATTTCCTCTTGAGGATTGAGGCTAAGTTTCTGTTGGCTTATTATATGATTCCATTGCTTGAGAGAGTAGCAGCGTAATGAACTGCAGTTTGACTCCTGCTAGATCCATGAGCTGTCTCACCACGCCCTAAATAAAGTTCCAACCATCATTGGAAAGCAACACTTTGGATATCCATGGTAAGTATTAACTTGACTATATAAGAATCTCATAAAGACTTTTAATGTAAATGCCTTTACTGCAAGCTCTTTAAAAACTTGGTTAACTGATCTATGACAATATTGATAAACTGATTTTCACTGGATGTCTTTGGATTCAGTCCTACAACATCTATGGTGACATTTTGATGTGCTGCAGTATGAGGGACAGGTTAAACCCAAACTTCTTCAGAATTTGTTTATATTGGGCACATTTTTGCAATGTTCCAGTGCCTGAATGATACCATCCAATACCTTTTCTTAGTAAAACATATCTTACAAGTAGTGTTATATCTTCTGTAGTCTTCCATAACCAACTTGGCGGTCTCCTTCCATATATAATTCATCCGCTCACTCTGTTTCACATAAAGTAATCATTTGACTTAAGTAAACATATCTAACTTTCTACCTTTAAATCTTGCTAAACTTGAGAAGCTATTCAAATTTTCTTCACAGCCTCGTCCTCTTTTTTCCATTCACTTTCTGGTTTCTCAATTGGTTTATAGATCCTATCCCTTTCATTTCCTTGTAGATAAATAAATTTTTGATTGTGACAGGTCATCCAGATTCAGACGCCTCACTCCAGCTTGGTTTATTATCTTAAAGTCTACCTTAGAGCTGAACTTTCCCATTTTGCTAGCCATCCGTCATGACTCTTAATTCAGTCTAAACATCTCAAAGAAGGCATGGTCAATGATAATCTTGATATGCAACTTATGACTTTCATAGCCTGAAATTTCAGATAGATCATATCACATATAGGGACTTACAATCGTGACTGTATATTTGTGTTCTGCACTGGTAAACGTCTTTAAGTAGAACTATATAAAATGGTCCAGGTTATCTTTCTATAAAAGTTTTAAGCCAGCCCCCATCACTACATCACTTGTCTCTTTGTAAAAGTCAAACGTCTTAATAAAGTCCAGGCATAATAAAAGATTGGTGGTACTATTAAGAGTTTTTTTGAGTTTATTTAAGGCATCTTCTTATTCTTGTCCCCATGTGAATAGCACTTACTTGTTCAACAGGTGATTTAATGTTCCACATTGCACATAAATTTTGATAAAAACTGATCTTAGTAGCCTAACATTACAAGAAAACACTTGTTCATCTCTCATACAATTTTAGAAACTCATCTTGGCTATAGGTTTAACCTTGATTTTTGTAGGTTGATGCTTATTTGGTCAACCTCTTACTAAGAGATTCTAAATGACTATTTAAATAGGAACATTTGCTGCGCTTAAAATTAAAGTAAATTTCTCAGGTGCTTTAGGTGCTCCTTGAATGTTCTACTGAAAAAAAACAATATCCTTCAAGTGGATGAGAAATTTCAGCCCATAATCTCGGAATAGCTGGGCTATAACTTTTAAACTATCCAAGGCATTAAACAATTTTGAGACATAAATGTTGGTTCCTAAAACCTATTATGATTGTAGCGCACTTCCCCTGGCTCTCTACAAAAACTCCATTTGCCAATATTTTATGGCTAGTCCATCATGTAGAAGTACTGTAAATCTTCAAGTCAATTTAAGGCATCGTCAATGCATACAAAGGGTGTTTTTCATTCTTGCCTAAGGTAGTCTAATCTCTAGTAATTCATGACTATCCTTTTGGTCTCATCCTTCTTTTGAACTAGTAGAAGGGGCAAGCATAAGGACCCTTGGAAGTGAGTATCAGCTCAGCATCTGTAAGCTATTGTAGTCCCTCGATATGATCTCATCTTGTGTAGACTCTAATAAGGTTTAGACCGTAAAGGTATTGTAGTTTCAGTATCAATTATGGGGACTCTTTCCTTGAACAGTCCATAATCTTAAATCCAGTAATGAATATGTCTTAATATTGATCCATTAGTTTTATTGAGTTCACATTCTTTATATTCAGATGTTTTTGCAATCCAATCTCCTCATTATGGCTATTGTGTGTACTGACACAATGTCATAATGTTAGCTTATTTTTTGGCTATTGCTTGTAACTTTCTGACTTGTACAGGGATTTTTAATGCTTTTCAGGAGAAGGTTGGTACCTACTTAATAACTTCAATCACATAATCTAAAATAACTCACATCTCTTATCTATGAACCATAAAGACAGCATAATCTGATCATTTTTTGTTCTGTTATGTCCCTTTTGAGGTTAAAATTATTATCATCTGTTCTCCACGAAAAAAAATTTGTTTCCTCACTGAAATACAAGGGCAGTCCTGATTCAGCTTCTTCAATGAGAGGTATTTGTTTGATCCCCTTCATATTCAATAAAAAGTTGACTAGGTAAATGTAAAGAGAGTGTCTATAACTCTTCTGTTCCCAGAATGGAGGTGCATGTTGCACAGGGCCAACGCCAGGAAACTAGTAACAAGTAGTAAAGTTATTAAAGCCCCTCAGAGGGCGCTTATGAAAGAATAACTTAGATCAAAAATGGTTATCATTAGAGGGAATAGCCAAAATGGAACCACATGATTTTGGTTTGGTAGTGAATAGGCGCCGTATGTAATGATTGACAATAGTATGCAAATCCTATTTGGTTGGGAAGTATGATATTTGTGTGTGCTGATAGTTGCAATTCCATTATTTTGAGTAATATTTTCCTACTCGAGTTTTTTAATGGAATAGATTAAATAAATTGTTTATTTTGATTAGTTGTTCATTATGAGGTTCCCCTTCGTTTCTTCACTGATTTGCCTGGATGCCATCAATTCTGGAGGCTTTTGCGCCCTTCATTACCCACAATTCATTAAGCCATTTTTGGAAGTATTTCAAAGTGAGTTCAGTTCTGATGAGCCTCACTTTGGAATTTTATTCCAACTTCAAGTCCACTTTCAATAAAGGCCGCTTTTTGCTAAACGTATTATATTTAATTTAATTTATTTGAAGCGAGTTTTGGGGAGCAGGTAGCGGTGCATCAGGGAAAGGGGGTGGATGTGCTGGGCTCCTGTCAGAGAGGTCTTGCCCTGGCTAGGGGGAAGCCAGAGTGGCCCAAGGTGACAGAGGCTGGTTGGCTGCACCTCAGCCTGTTGACCTCTGTGAGTGGATAGAGGTTTTGAGAGGCACCTCTGCCCGGAGGTCTGAGGTGACAGAGGCTGATGCACTGCACCTCAGAACGGTGTGCCTAGCAAGGCCGTTCATTTGGATAGGACCAATTGGAGTTGGTACGGCCACATATGGGGGCGAGTGGTGTAGGGCTGGTGGTGGACTGGGCCTTGGGAGCCCAGTCTTGACACCATATGTTGGAGGCAACCTGGGCGGCCCAGCGGTGTACAGGCAGGAAGATTTATTGTAGTTACAATTAAATGGTAAATGTTGTTTGAGAACCCCTCAAAGAGGTCCACGCACAGGATTGTCCAAGTTAACATATATAAAAAAGGTGTACTAGTGAAGGGTTTTATTAATAGGGAAGTCAACCAACAAGAGTGATTGGTCTTGACATGAGGAATTAAAGGGAATTTAGGAAAACAATCAAGTGAAGGAAGAGGGTCTAAGCCAAGGTGAAGTGATAGGCACATGCTTCCATTGGGCAATAAACTGTACTTGGTAATTGATTGAACTTGGGTAATTTGATTGTAGGGAAAGCTGACAAAAGCTGGAAATTAGAAAAAGACTGGCTTCGAGTCCCCATTCACCAAGAAACTGAAGCAAACCAAATTTTTGTTAATTGCAAAGCTAGTTCATTTTAACGCTCCTGCTGTTATACAGGACTAAACTTTTCTTGCATCTTTAGGACCAAACTGGGCATACTTCGCCTTAACCCAGCATTGATCTATGGTATGCTTGAGGTCAGGGAGGTCTGCCAACTTCACCTTCTTGGCCTCCTGACATGAAGCTTTGTCCTTAACGTTGGTCCCAGTTATGATATTGTTTTTCAACCATGACAATAAGTTAAATGCTTAGTCTCAGCTAGACGTACTCATTTTTTACGCTCCTTCTTCTCAGCATACTGGAATACTAGGGTCATCTTTTACCTGTAAAGATTGATTGAGCTCAGTTTGAAATAAAAATATTCCTCCAAATTTTACTAGAAACTGCATTCCTATAAAAGATCATGATACTTGTTCTCAAGCACCACTTTGAATGGACAAGAATATGTGTCCAAATTGTAAAGGTAGTACTGAATATGCTCCCAATGCCTTAGTTGTCTCAGTTCAAGAAGTTTTAAACTTGGCTTGGTAATCAGAAAGTATGTTACAATATACTCTTTTCATGAGTTCTGACTTCATAATACTGAAAGGTGAACTGGTATCCTAGGCTGCAAGTACTTTGACTTTATATAAGTTGACTTCAATTTTTTATTGCTCTTGCTAATTGACATTCATTCAGCAGTATAGCACCTAAATTTTGAATAAATACTCACAAGTTGAGGAAAAAAAGACTTTTTAGACTCAGGTGTCTCATCATCTCTTCTTGCAATTTTCTTAAATGCGGTGTCAAATGACTAAAACCATCTGCAACGTAAAAAATGAGTTGTGTCAAGATCTAACAAATGTCAAGTGTGACATTTTATTTTAGACGTAGCTTGTCTTTCAGTACATATTTCTCTGGAGCTATGTGGGACTTTCCATCATTGCATAATGCTAATACTTTTAATTACACTTGACAATATCAAAGAATAAATTTTTGCTGAGAATGAGCAGTTGGATTTCCACCAACCCTTAGGCGCGTTTCCATCATCATACATCTGATTTTAAAGACATTTGGTACTTAGGCCCTTCCCAAAACTAAGAGAACCCCCATCTTAGAATTCTATGTAGTTTTTTTTCCACAATTCTCAGACTTTTATTTTTTAAATATCTATCATCTGAAACTTAACGGTTTGTCTTATCAGCTTCTCCAAGCCCTTTTTGGCACTTAAGAAATGTAGCAGGATTAGGCCTGCTACATTATTTCTAAGATCATGTGTCTCGCCACCAACACCAATGTACCCATTTTACATCTTTTACATTTCTGAGGTGTTATTTGCATCCGCTTCATTTGAGTCTGTCATGCCTGCTAGCTGTTGCACCGCCACTCCCCCTCCACATTTTTAACTTCAGCTGTCCCCACTGCACCTTCTTCTATTGTATCCACTATGCCTTCCTAAATTGTGCCTACCACATTTTCCATCTTCTGTTCCCGCAGCCTCTGCCTACTGTTGGTACTGAAGCTCCACAAATTTTTTCACTTTTCAGCATCTCTGCTGCACCCCTTCCATTATGCATGCCGCACCCAACTACAAGTGTTCTGAAGTGCCCCCAAAAGCTCTGCTGTTGCCCTCTGATGCTTTATTTTACAAGAAGTGATGTCATTATTGGATCAATGTAAATCACAGCATTTACATTTTTTATGCAACTTGATAGCAAGTACCTCTTAAAGCTCAGCACAAATTGCTTTGGTGCTTAATACTGGACTTCTCACAGTGAATTAATAGTTTATCAATTAGTAAATTTTTGATCTTATGGCACAGTATGGTATTATGCCAACAGTCTGGAGTGCGCTTAACCCTCTGAAGAATTTTTTTCTCAACTTTTGGTATAAAATATTCCATCATTTCAAGTGAACCCCATCTTTAAATTTAAGATAGTTTTTAGGCCAAATTATGGCAATACTTACTCAAATAAACTTTTTACACTAGTACTAAAAAATAAACTTTTTTACATCTGAACCTTTAAAATTTTGCTTTCTATTTGTGAAGCACATTAATGTGTTTGGGTGTTTTATAATGTTTTGCACATTACAAGTTAGCTTAGAAGCTTGGTTCAGATGAAATTATTAGATAAGTTCAAGTTTCGCTTGATCTGGTCGCAGATGGGCAGTGACAATCACTTTATCTGAGCTCTAATATATTAGTCTAACTCTGATCTTAAACTAGGCTTATCAACATCAATTCCATTAGTGTTGAAATAACCAACTTATTAATCTGACTTTTTTCTTCTGGGTATAAATTTTCTCTTCTTTTGAATTTTATGTTTCTTTCAAAAGCGTCCTTCTTGATGGCAGTTGTTGCATTTGCACTTATCTAACTACTTCCATTCAACAGGTTAGTATATTCTCTATCTAGGCTTATCATTGTGACTCTGAGCATCATAAACAGCTTTTAATTCAGTCTAACATTGGTGTACTTGATGTTTAGGGTCAGCTTATAAACGGCTAGATATTAATCAAGACCCTTTTAATGGCCTTTATTAATGTTGTCAGGTATCATGGCCAGGTCATGTGCATCAAGTGTTGCCAGCGAAATTCTAGTGAAATGATCAGAACATCTTTCTGTTAACTAGTTTAAGTTCCAGTAGCCCTAAGCTGTTGTGATACAAGGTAGCAAAGGTTCATGTAGTCTAGAAATGACTCTGTTCTTCCCATATTCATAGTGTAAAGCTTTTTGTTGCAATTGGCGCTTCAGAATTGATTAAACTTATAATAAGTAGGTTTGAACTAACTAAAAATCAATCTGTATGAAGACAGATACCTGAAAAAAATGAAAATTAATTGGAAATTGGTTAAGTTAAGTTTTTTATTCAATATAAAAAGGAACACTTTAATATTGAATACTAACAATGGCTATAAGGTGGCAGGTTATATTCATAATTGCTGCAGGCTTTGGCAGGCTATAGAAAAAATAAGATCCCTTTTATAAATACAAATTCTTCTAGGTATGTTCGCTAACACCCCAGGGTCCATATTAAAGAAATTTATTTATAACTGAGCAGCACTTGAGGATTGCACTATAGCTGTTAATATTTAGAATAGGTCAAGAAAAAATGCCTTGAGCTCAGGGCATTTACCTAATTATAACACTCAGAATATACAGCTAAGACTTTGGAGAATGGCTTAATGACTAATACAAATTTGCTGGTAACTAATTTACACCAGCTCATGGAAAAAAACAGTATTTCATATTATAAAAAAAATGATACAAAACCTATAACATGGGGCGAAGTAATTGAGTTATTATAAAGTTAAGAGATGCACTGACAGATAAATTATTTGATTGTACTTCAGAATCACCAGAATTGGAGATGCTGCAGCAAAATAACCTATAGTAATCTAGCACTACAGATTGTAAACACATAAAATAACGTGGGCATTAGGGAAAAGCAATCCATAGTAACTTAGTACTATAGAATGACATCAACATAGTAATAAATAATAAAAGACTGTGTCTACATAACTTTTTTAAAAAATTAAATAAATCATTTATTCAGATAGTTGGTCAGACCAATTGCAACATAACATACACTTGACCAAACAGCATAGAAAAAAAAGAGTGGGGATTTAACTAGGCTAACGTGTAGCTGTGGCCATAAGGCCATTATGTTGTTGTTAAACATTTTTATTCTTAAGCAAATTTCGGTTCTTCACCATTATGGCTTGTTTGGTTAGTTAAGCTCAGAAGGGTTTTCATAAATTGGTAATTCTACCATTCTTATGAAAGGAATTTCAAACCATTAGTCTCACTTTCACTACTAGATATTTCATTCTTAGCTTGAAACAATTAAAAAAGGCAATAAATTGATGTTCTTTACATGAATTGGGTAAGAGTATGGTTTTTCCAAAGACATCTTGATCACCCCTACATTGGTATAATTAATACTAGATGTAGAAAAGATCCATTTGGGTTTGATGGAGTGGGAGAAGAACTTACCTTTTACCATCAAGTATATCTAATTATGGATATCTGTTCCCATAAAGGCCTGATGGACAAGTAATTTAGTTGATCTTCATCCAGATCCCAGCGGAATTTAGTCAAATCTAAAAAAATAGCCAAATTTAAGGCACTCTGGAATTTTTTCTGATATTTAAGTGGTATATGGCCTCCATTATTCAAAAAGGTATGTAATTAAAAAATAGTAAAGTTTTGGGCCCTTCTTGGGAGGGCGATTAAGTATTAACTGGCATCAGGAGCCGCAAAGGCACAGCATACACATCATTAATAAGTATGTGGTGCAAAGATTGAGGGTGGAGCCTTGTATTTAATATAAATCAAATCAGTGAGGTTGATGCTGTCTTATAAGCTACGCGGTGTAGTTTTGAAAACAAAGCATTGGATCTACAAGAAACTTATTATGTGTCTGCATGATAATATCATGGGTGTCAGCCTGTCTTTGGTTGATACATAAGTCCATATTCTCTTGTGGCCGCAGAGGCATAGCTAACACATTATGAATTAATAAATTATGAGGATTTGATGCAAAATGACCTGAATATTGGTAGCCACATCAGCAAGGCGGCGTTCTTTTTTGTTTGTTTTTAAATAGGTGTATCAAACTGTCAGTGGAAGTCAAATATCCATTTTCTATTTTTGGATTTACTTAAAAGTTGTCCTCAACTAATTTCTTATAATGAAGCTTATGCTTCTTGACACATTGTTGACCGGCAATTTTACACAGAAACTGTCATGTCACTGGCTATTATTTTGTAATTTAATATGTAAGTAAATTGAAACATTATAAATAAACTCCAATAAAACTTATTTAATTGAATGAAGTAAAGTAAACTTTAGCATTAAT
Organism: Massospora cicadina; assembly: GCA_022478985.1. Lineage (NCBI taxonomy): Eukaryota > Fungi > Entomophthoromycota > Entomophthoromycetes > Entomophthorales > Entomophthoraceae > Massospora > Massospora cicadina. The sequence continues at coordinate 34,955 of JAKSZP010017184.1, forward strand.
TTTGTATAACTTTTATTTTTTCCTTTTAATTTCTGTTTGGTATCATATTGTTGACAGATGATGAGTTAGCATGCCACTGGTCAACAATGTGTTTGTTATAAATTGGATGGTATCATTAGGATCTGCAATATTGTTCATACAGGTTGAAAGCACTGAGCAACAGACAGATGATGTGAGGATTGTCAGTCCTCTGGACACACTTGAAAATATACTAAAAATTAGGAGCAATTGCCCCAATGAATCTTTTGTTTATTTTAATAAAAACAGAGGCCTTTTGCTGTTCCACTCTCTCTACTATCAACAACCTTCTTTCTCTCAATTACCCATCTCACTTATATACAGCGGCTTTAGATGATACCATTCTCATAGCTTGGGCTATTCTATTCTACCAATTCTCTTTTGTCTTGTTATTCTCTAACTCTCTATCGCCCTAGTTGTGGGCGATTTACTTCATATTCATCAGAAGTCAACATCGTCTTATTGCCCTATCACCTTATTTAGAGGTGATCCAATTTTAAACTGTTATATCCTAATATAACCTCATCTCAATGTACTCAATTAATTGTAACTGATATCATGTTCAGCAGATTCTTCCCAATCTGCCCTAGCTGTCCCATGACTATAATCCAATCATATTGGAATTGTGACATTACCCCCTCCTTGACTGGATGATAAGGCTCTTATTGTTTGTATGGTCGGAGGAACTTCACATGCACTCAGTTAATGATCCAACCACTTGCAAGGTCCTTGATGGTATATGCGTCGACCCAGTTTTCTCTGTAACTTTAAAAATGGACTAATCCAAATACTTGCCAGCTTGTGTTTCTGCCCAAACCCATGTTGGTCATGAAAAAAAACCATATTGCTTTCCTTGAACTGTGCAAACCTGCTATGATGTACCTGATTGGTGGCCTGATTCCTGATCTTCTTAGTTAAGCTGAAGGAATATACTTCAGTTTGCAATTTGATCAGTGTTCACAAGGTTAGTCAAATAGCGGTAGGGTTCCATTCTGCCAGTGTCTTCTACACATGAATAAAGTAACGGTGGAAGAGCCAGGTGTCAGCCATATAGTAGTTAGAAGGGACTCTTCACCATGGTGGAATGGTAACTAATTTTATAGGCTAACATGGCAGTGGAAGGAGAGAGATCCAATCAGAAGGTCAATCTATTACTAATTTTTATAGTATGTTCACCAGAGTCCCATTCACCCGTTTGACATTTCATTGGATTCAGGGTGGTATGGGGTCATCAGAACCCCGCAGATACCCATAAGCTTGTTCAGTTTTGGGAGGATGTGCAAGGTGAAGTTGGTTCCATTATCAGTGATAATGAACTGAGGGCAGCCATGGCACTGATTAATGCATTCCATTCTAAATTTGGCCACGGTGACCAGCCCCAAATCCTGTATTGCCCTCGCTTCAACCCACTGGGTCAAGTGGTCAATAGCCACCAGAATGTACTAACATCTGTTGGCTCCTGTTGGCAAGGGACCAATGACATCAAGGGAAACTGTATGCCAAGCAAAATGTGGTTTCACTACCCAGTATGAAGTCTTATGGTGGAATGGCTTCTCCACTTGGCACTGATGGCAACAGGAAATAGTTTTGAGCACATCAAAGCTCATGCTTTCCCAATAGTACTGAAGGCACAGCAACTCCATAGTCTTACGCACCCCACCTTGTCCAACTGCCTTATGGGCACTTATAATGATTCCTGGCCATGCTTAGGATTGCAGCAAATTCACCATAGAATCGCTGATCCGCTTGTACAGTTCCCCATTCCGTTGGAAGGTATTTATTCACATTTCAGTTAATACTTTGATCACTTGGGGAAGTTCGTCGTCATATTTTCTGCTGAGCATCTTATGGTACATCACATTGATAAGGCTCGCCATCATGGCAACAGTCAGCAATAGAGATAAACAGTCAGCGTTCTGATGCTTTACTCCTGGGTGATGAAGGATCTCAAAATCATAAGCTTGCAGCTTAAGAGCACATTGAGCCAAACGGCCTTCAGTTTCTTTGAGGCTCAGAAACCAGCGTAATGATGCGTGATCTGTTATGACTTTAAACTTTACTGCATGCAAATAGACTCTGAATTGCTTATATGCGTAGATCACCACTAAGCACTCCTGCTCAGTCAGTATAATTATGCTCATGGCAATTCAGACTTTGACTAAAGTACACTACAGGATGTTCCTCTCTATCGTCATCTTTCTGAGAAAGTACTGCCCCAACAGTGGAAAGGGACACATCCATCTGAACAATAAACTCTCAATTAAAGTTTGGATAGTATAACACCAGTGTGCTGGCCAACGCCATACAAATTGTATCCAAAAGAATATTGATGATAATCCATCCATTAAAACACAGTATCCTTTTTTAACAACTCAAATAGTGGCCCCCATTACAGCTAAAATTAGGATAAAGCGCTGGTAGAACTGAACATTCCCAAAAGTACCTGTATGTTGCATTTACTATTAGGTGTAGTCATTTTGCTGATGGCCTCCACATTAGCTGGCTGTGGTTTCAGCCCTTTAGAGTTTACCACGAACCCAGGTATTCCAGCTGATCTTTGAAGAAGTTACATTTTTGAGTCTTAATTTTTATGTTTGCCTCAGCCAGCTGGCAGAATACTGCTTATAAATGATCAAGGTTCTCTAAAAAGGTTTGAGAGAAACATTAAATATTGTTAAGGTATACAAGAATGCATGACAGTTTAAGGTCACCAAGAATAGTGTCCATAGCTCGCTGAAATGTAGCTGGGGCGTTGCACAGCCCTTAGGCATCCGCATCAGTTGAAAAAGGCCTTTTGGAGGTGATAACAGCGCATTTTTCCCGTTCTGCCATAAGTACCTTGATTTACCAGTAACCAGATATCAAGTCCATCGCTAAAAATAATGGGCTCTCCCTAACTGATCCAAAGCATTGTAGATCCTTGGCAAGAGGTATGAGTCCTTTTTTGTAAAACTACTGAGCTTCTGGTAGTCTATTACTATGCGGTTGGTGCTGTCCTTCTTATTTACAATCAGAATGGCCGAAGCCCATGGACTCTTAGATGGTTCAAGCATCCCTTGCTCCAGCAACTTGTCAATTTCATTGGTGATAATGTCTTCTGCTGCCCTCAATTGGCAAATCAGCTAGACCTTATAGGGGATGATCTCCTGTGTCTACTTGATGGACCACTCCCAAGCACATCCTAAGTCATGATTGTTAACATCGAAAATACCCCTTGTACTTCTGAAATAAAGCAATTACTTAGTATTTTTTCTCTTCCATAGTCCTATTAGATTACTTCATGGTACCACCATTAGTACGCCAGCTGGTGCCTTGTCTGGTAAACCAAATTCATCCAATGACCCAAAATCATGAACCTGAAGGACCTCTTCTATTGGAATCAAATGTAAATACGCTGCTATTTGGTGTTGGCGGATTTGCATTGGTTTGCTCTGGAGGTTTGCTAACTGTTAGATTTTGATGGTTGATTCAAAAATAAACCCTTAAAAACATCAATGCTAATAGATTAATCTCATTGATGGTTCCTTTGATCTCTCCCAATTTATCTTCATAAACTAAATTTATATTAAAACCACCTCAATTGTACTTAAGTCACCCCAATTATCATAGCTAATAGCTATGATATAATTACATTATGGCTGATCATGAGTCCACTTGGGTGTAAAGTGGTCTCACGGCATTAACTAAATTGCACTTCTAATTAGTGCACTAATATTAATGCACTAAGGTGGAAGTTGGGTTTGATTAATGAAATCAATTTATTAAGCACTTAAACATAGATGTCCCAAGTGCAGGCTTACTTAATGCTATTGAGAGGCCTGCTGACATCCCAATTAGGGGTGCATCATCTTTTATGTTCATACATATTTTATTCCCTCATTTGTTGTTAGACGTCGAGTTATGATGTAACTCTAATCATGTTGATTTTGATGTTGAGTTTGCAACCCAAAATTGTCCCAATTATGAGAGTAAAATTTCCTTCAATCAGGATGAAACAACTGTTAATTTTGTCAATTCATGAGCTGAATTGACTTGGGAATTTTCATAATTATTGCCATGCCCAGCAGAGGATTGGCATAATATGAATGAACTCATCTAATAGATGAGTTCAGCCAGGAGATGCCCAAGAGATATATAATACTGGCGCTTGGCTGATTAATAAATCATCTTTACCATTTAAATATTGATCAATAATAACTGCTGTCGCTTAGTTTATTAATTATTGTTGTTTATCTGTTGTCTGTCTGATATTCTTATCTTTTGCCATTACATCTATATTAGATAGCTGTGTGTGTTTATACTTCCCAAAGAGAAGTACTTAGTTGCCTGCTGGAGAAGTAGTCCCAATTATAGAGGAATAACTTCCTAAATTTGTACAAAGACAGAAGGTCTCATAATTGTTGTTGCCAGTAGACTTAAGAACGGTGAGAGTACCAGAGTTACTTGGTTATTATTGAGGATTATTGGAGAAACTACTTCCCAATTACAAGCAAAAGTTTTAATTGAAAAGTGAGTTTTTATCCTTAAATTCATTGTTAAGTCATTTTAGCTTGCACCATCAGCTGAAAACTTAACATTTTGGTGCTCACTACAGGGGCATACAACTATCTAATATGGACGTGGGCAATCAGCTCTCAGAATTTATCAGAAAATACAGCGACAATGAGATAGAAACAAAAGACTCTTAGTTTATTTAAATTTTATATCAAATCATTCTGACAATGTGGAGGGGAATGAGTACTCATTAGAGCTAATATTGACTGGGTTAAGAAAATCCCAGAAGGGCTTTATGGCAAAGTTTATTAAACTTGTTCCCAAACTCAACTTGAACCTAATGTGGCACCTGGGATAATTATTCCTAGACATCAAGAAATTAGTGTCATCTGTGCAAACATGCAGACTTGGTCAATTTTCATCAAAAGGCATCAAGTGGTTGCCTATCTCCATTTGATTCCTATAACGGAGATTGAATCTTTCCACAATTTTAGAACCCTGGATGAGCTAGGGCTTCCCAATGATGAGTTGGATTATGTGCATAATGTCATACCTGTGGCCAATTTAAGTGAACTAAATGACCAAGAAAAGACCGAGTTTGAGGATTATTTGAGAAAAATCATGAGATAATCGCCAAGGATGATTTTGACCTGGGATGTGTGAGAGGAGTGACCCATACAATAGATACTGTAGACCATTTACCTATCCAATTGAGGCTGATTAGGCATTTGAAAACTGCTGAAGAAGTTGTGTCAAAGGGAAATTAAGGGACTTCTTGACCGTGGTATGTTGCTGCCATCTAAGGCTCCATGGGCTGCCCCAATTCTTATTGTAAAAAAGAAAGATGGGAGCAACAGAGTTGTTATTGACTACTGGAAGCTTAATAACATTAACAAAAATGATTCCTATCCTCTTTCGCGTATTGACAATGCCCTAGACAGGCTTGGGGGTGAAAAAAATCTTCTCAGAGATGGACTTAATTAGCGGGTATTGGCAAATTTACCTTCCCAAAGCTGAGCGAGAAAAGTGCGCCATTATTACCCAAGAAGGGTTATTTCAGCCAACGCGGATACCCCAAGGACTCTGTAATGCTCCAGCAACCTTCCAGAGAGCGATGGACACTATACTGGGTGATCTTAAATTGTCATGTGTACTAGTATACCTAAACAATATAAACGTATTCAGTCATACCTTTGATGAACATCTGGAACACCTGGAAGAGGTTTTTAAGAGGTTAGCAGCTGCAAACTTGAAGATCAAGCCCCAGAAGTGTCAATTCTTTAAGGACCAGCTGGAATATCTTGGGTTTGTAGTTGATAAAGAAGGTCTTCAGCCACAACCGGCCTAATTGGAAGCAATATCTAAAATTAAGAGGCCTGAATCCAAGCGGAATATTCAAGTATTTTTGGGTATGATTGGGTACTATTGCCAATTTATTGCCGATTTTGCTCAAATTGGAGAACCTTTATATTATCTGCTTAAGGATAAAGTCTCTTTTGATTGGAATTTGGTCTGCCAGGAGGCATATGACCAGCTTTGTTCAGCCCTATTAGTCGCTCCAGTGTTGCGCTATCCTGACTTTGACCGGGAGTTTATTGTTCAAACTGATGCATCATTAATGACAATTGGAGCCGTTTTATCCCAAGTTGAAGAAGATGGCGAAGAGCACCCAGCAGCCTATGCTAGTTGGACCCTAAATGCCCATGAAAGAAATTATACTGTGACAGAAAGAGAGTGTTTGGAAGTTATATATGCCTATAAACAGTTCTGAGTATACCTTCATGGAGTGCATTTCACCGTGGTTACTGATCATGAATCCCTAAGCTGGCTTAACAATTTGAAGGAGCCAGAAGGACGTTTGGCTTGCTGGGCACTTAAGCTGCAAGCTTATGACTATACCATCAAGCACCAGGCAGGTGCTAAGCATCAGAATGCTGATTGTTTGTCCCATCTGCCCATTGTGGCAACCCTCTGTCAGCCTGCGAATGCCTTGTTTCAAAAGATGGTTAGTGGAACTTTTGCCCATGAGCCCAAACAAGTGCAGAAAACCCTCTCCGAATTAAGAAATGATACACACACTGAAAAAGGAGTCTAATTCAAGTTGATTGATGGGAAGAAATAAATATTTCCACGTCCATCAGCTTGAGCAGATCTGATTTTAGCTGTTCATAAGGCCACTGGCCATGGAGGCTTTAAGAAAACAAAGGAGCAGCTCAAGCAAAATTACTATTAGGAATTGATGCATTTTGACATCCATGAAACTTTGAGCTGTTGCCAAGAGTGCCAAGGGGAAAAGCCCTTTCAAAAAGCTACTTCATAACAGCTTGTTCAGCCCAAATTTTCTTGGCACACTATATCCATAGATGTGATTGGACCCCTCCTGATTAGCAATGCAAAAGCCAAATATTATTGTGGCAATTTATCACTTGATGAAATGGGTTGAAGTCAGGGCTATTTGGGACTTAGGAGACTCAACAACTGCTAAATTTATATTGGAGCAATTTATTCATTGGAACGGATGTCTTCAATTCATATTATCAGATAATGGCACAAATTTCACTGCAGTTATTCTCCAGAAGCTCAATGAATTGATGGGGGTACGTGGTGTTCTGTCAACTCCATACCACCCAGAAACAAATGGTGCAGTAGAACGAGTTAATGGAACACTTGTCAATATCCTAAGGAAGCTGACTTCTCAGAAGCCCTCAGAATGGAGTACATTCCTCAGTTCAGCCATTTTTGCCCACAATATCTCTTATAATTTGGCCACAAAGATATCTCCTTTTCAACTTCTATATGGGAAGCATCCAGCCTTACCACCATTGTTGTATTCCTTACTACAAAAACCCCAGGAATTGAGCTATTCTCAGTATGTTGAGAGGCTTGCAGAAAAATTAATTAAACTGCAAGCCCAGGCTTTCAATAATAACTTTAAACTTCATGAGGCCTGACATGAAAAAGATCAAAAAACCTGATATGATCTGCCTGAATTCGCTGTAGGGGATGAAGTATTATTTTGTAATACCCATGGTTCAGGCTGAACTCACAAGTTAAATCGCATTTGGGTCAGCCCATTTAAGTTAATGAGAAAACTTTGAGCTTTTCTTACATTATTAAGGAGAAAAAATTTGGGGCATGTACATAATTGTGTCCAAGCTAAATTCCTAAAGAAGTTTAAAAAGTAACCTGATTAAAAGAGAAGAACCTAAACATAAATATAGTCAAATAATTGAAAATAATAGTTATGAGAAAAAAATAATAATAATAATAAGAAAAAATATAATAGTAGTAAAGGAAAAAATTTCTATTATCTATATACATAGTAAAAAAAGAATAAGATTTTTATTCCAAGTAATAAGAAAACTGTAAATTTTAATAGATAAAACAAATTTTATTCCTCTGCTTCAAGAGGGGGAGGTGACTCAGAAACTAATTTTTCATCTTTGTGTGCCAATTTGGCCCAATCTAGTGGCTGAATAGAAAAAAACAGGGCTGAATGGACATAATTAGAGTTGGAAAAAAAAATATTAAGATACTTTAACCAGGACTTTAAAACAATCTAAAAACATATTTATAAAAAATGTTTAGTCCAATTTATTTAAAATATTGATGTTGTTTGGTAATAATAGCAGTGATAAATTTCTGATAAGCTAAAGTAGTGTTGTTTACAGATATGAAGAGAGAATCAGGAAACTCAGGGTTTATATTCCAGTCAAGTGGGGGGAAATGATAGATTTTGATGGTTGACTCAAAAATAAACCTTTTGAAAAAACCATCAATGCTAATAGACTAATCTCATTGATGGTTCCTTTGATCTTTCCCAACTTAATTTCATAACTAAATTCCTTCCAAAACCACCTCAATTGTACTTAAATCGTCCCGATTACCATAGCTAATAATAGCTATGATATAATTACATTATAGCTGATCATGAGTCCACTTGGGTGTAAAGTGGTATCACGGCATTAACTAAATTGCACCTCCTAAATTAGTGCACTAATCTTAATGCACTAAGGTGGAAGTTGGGTTTGATTAATGAAATCAATTTATTAAGCACTTAAACATAGATGTCCCAAGTGCAGGCTTACTTAATGCTATTGAGAGGCCTGCTGACATCCCAATTAGGAGTGCATCATCTTTTATGTTTATATATATTTTATTCCCCATTTATTGTTAGACGTCAAGTTATGATGTAACTCTAATCATGTTGATTTTGATGTTGAGTTTGCAACCCTAAAATTGTCCCAATTATGAGAGTAAAATTGCCTTCAAACGGGCTGAAACAATTGTTATTTTTAGTCAATTCATGGTCCAATTGACTTGGGGATTTTTATAATTATTGCCATGACCAGCAGAGGATTGGCATAATATGAATGAACTCATCTTATAGATGAGTTCAGCCAGGAGATGCCCAAGAGGTATATAATATCAGTGCCTGGACAAACAATAAATCATCCTTTACCATTTAAATATTGATCAATAATAACTACTGTCGCTTAGTTTATTAATTATTGTTGTTTATCTGTTTTCTGTCTGATATTCTTATCTTTTGCCATTACATCTATATTAGATAGCTGTGTGTGTTTATACTTCCCAAAGAGAAGTACTTAGTTGCCTGCTGGAGAAGTAGTCCCAATTATAAAGAAATAATTTCCTAAATTTGTACAAAGACAGAAGGTCTCATAATTGTTGTTGCCAGTAGACTTAAGAACGGTGAGAGTACCAGAGTTACTTGGCTAATATCAAGGATTATTGGAGAATATACTTCCCAAATACAAGCAAGAGTTTTAATTGAAAAGTAGTTTCTATCCTCAAATTTATCGTTAAGTCATTTTAGCTTGCACCATTGGCTTTAAACTTAACACTAACAAAATCTAAAACTCTCCATGGCCCAGAAGTATAATCCCTGGAGCCACATGCAGCTCAAACCGCGTCTGATGATAGAGCCCAATGACTTCCCCATATAGCCAAATAGCCACTTCCACTTCTAACTCAGTGTTCACTAAGACTTGATGTCCAGAAGGAATAGATATGGGCCCTGCAGCTCAAAGAGGTAACCCTTGATATTCATATATCTGCTGGGGAAGGGGCCAAGTCTTACGCTTTAGTCAGTGATAGAGAACTGACATTACCCTGTCACTATATGCAAGTTTGATATGGATCATATGCACCAGATCCTTTGGTACTCTGCTAGAGGTGAAGTAAATTGGGATCTGCTGTCCCAGAATGGCGAAGGTCTCCTCCATCATCATTTTGTTGACAGCCCCAAAATGGTGCAGGAAAGCGGTTCCTTTTAACAAGTCATGGTTTTTTTGGTAGCATAATCACCGGAGCTACAACAACAATAGACCCAAAGTGCAGAGGTAGAACACTGTAAGCCCCCTCAGAGACAGTGATTTCTGCTCAAGCAGTTCCATACAACATTTGATGCTCCACATCTGGTTTTAACGTCAACTTCGCCATCAACTTAGTTGAAATTATGTTGACTGGAGCACCAGTATCTATTATAGTGTGAACTCCTTTTTTTGCTAAAAATATCACTGTACGTACAATCATAATAAGAAGAATATTGACTTTTTAATATGTGGACATTTTTGGGATCCCTTTTTTCAAGAAAATTCATTATCCCCTCACCAACTTGGGGATATTCTTTCACAATGGCGTCTACTGGAAGGGCTCATTAACTCCTTTCAGAGTCAGTGCATCAGTGGAAGAATTAATCTTGTCCAAGGAAGCTTGATCAAGCATTTGGCAGGCATACAGCTTTGGTTGTTCTAGGGATTCCTTGTCCGCCGCTTCCTTGGCTTGAGCTCGTGTCACTACATTCACTCCTACAAAGGGCTGCTGATATAAAATTCCATCATTGTACTGAGGTACTTCTGCAGGATATACTACTATTGATTCAGGGAGATTTTGGTTTGGAATCTCAAAGGTAGAGGGTCCCATCTCTACTCCACTCCATCTTTCCCTGATGGTATTGATCTTGGTGTACATACTTCACCTGGCGGTTATATGCAGAATTTTGCCAAATGACCAGGGAAGCTGCATTCATAGAAGTTAACCTCATAAGAGCCCCATCCTTGATTGTCATGAGAGGGTCCATATTGGAAAGTTTGGGGTCATTCGGCGTAACCAGGCCCAGGTTGGTAAGATGATTGCTGACATTTGGTGTAGCTAGGTCCTGGTCAGTAGCTGGGTTGCTGACAGTTTTTGTGACCAACCCTTTAATGCTGATCAAACTGTTGAGTATAATTTGGCTGAGGACAAGGCACAGAGTTATAGTAAGGTTGATTATTATAAATAAAGATTGAGTTAGACGAGAGTATTTTCCTGAATAAGAGGGTGCAGTAGAGGTGGTAGTCTTCCATCTCATATTTGGCAGCGGGAAGTTAGGGGATATACGATGCAAAAAATGTATAATCTTGAGCAGAGGTATGTCGTCATCCAGAAGCGGCAAAATGACATTGTGAAGCTCTTGGTATGGCTTCACCGCAGAGGTCATGGCAAAGAACATGTCAGCTTTCGCTAAGTATCCTGCGCCAATCAGCATGTGAGCTTTCATTGTGAATCAATCAGCAAACTCCAGGAGAGTCTCGTTCTGGTGAAATCTGATCATTAAATATTCCTCTTTTTGCTGTGACATCTTTAAAGTACCTCCAAACAGGTGAAGCACTTTATCCTTCTCATCCTTATAGGTGTCAGAGCTACTTGGGAGGTAACATGTAACTTGATCAGCACTCCTGACATCAAAGGAGGATATTAACAGTTTAGCCTTTTGTCTATCAGATGCACCTTCTGCTGAAAATTCAAACCATTTGAAGAAATTATGGATGTCCCATTTCAATCAAATGGAGGTAGTTTCTTGATATTAACCTCCTCATCCCATTCACAGTTTTTTGGCCCATACTGAGGAATGGGTCAAGATCCAAAAGAAGTTTCCCGATGAGAATCTAGACCAGTTGAAGTTGGGATGTCCGCCACTTCAGGGGTAGCGTGACCTTCTGCCATGTGTGGTACCACCATTACTTGAGGGAATTGGCGCTATGACTCATATATATCCAGTACTACCATCCTGGGTGTAGTAGCTCAACCAGCATCATATTCTTCCTCATATGATGCCCCTTCTTGATGGTCATCCTCGTCCCATTGAGAAGACTGAGAGGCACTGGTCAATTTCTGCTCTGCGCACTGCAGCCATTCAGTAGTATCATCCAACCGGTTGGTGAGTTCCTTGTTTTGTTGTCCCAGAATTCGTGTTTGTCTAAACGTGCTATCAAGCTGGTGCAGGACAGCATTTTGTTCTTGAAGGAGTTAATCCTTTTTTTGAGCACCAAGTCTAAGTTAAGTTTGAGCTCCTCATACCCTGCTGGTGCAGTGTTTTGTGAAGATTCCCCAGCAACACAGGCTGTATAAGACATGGCTGGAGACTGGAGTTTCGTAGTACTATGTGGTTGGTCAATGGGCCCCATGTAGTGAGCACCACTGTTATAAAATTGGATGATATTGTTAGAATCTGCCATATTGTTTGTACAGGTCAAACCCACTGAGCAACAGACAGATGATGTGGGGATCATTGGTCCTCTGGACACACTTGAAAATATACTAAAAATTAGGAGAAATTGCCCCAGTAACTCTTTTATTTATTCTAATAAATACAGTGGCCTTTCACTGTTCCACTATCTCTACTATCAACAACCTTCTTTCTCTCAATCGACCATCTCACTTATATACAGCAGCTTTGGATGATCCCACTCTCATAGCTTGGGCTATTCTAATCCGCCAATTCTATTAAATTTTGGCTTGTTATTCTCTAACTATCTATCGCCCTAATTGTAGGCAATTTACTTCATATTCATAAGATGTCAATATCACCTTATTGCCTTATCTGCTTATTTAGAGGCAATTCAATAATAACCCAATATATCCCAATATCACCTCATCTTGAGGCACTTAAATAATTGTAACTGATATCATGTTTGGCGGATTCTTCCCTATCCATCCTAGCTGTCCCACAATTATTGTCCAGTCATATCAGAATCATGACAGTGTTAAAGTATTTAGTTTGGTGCATCAAAAGTAATGGTGCAGAGGTAATATAATTTATCATTCATTTAAGATATTTTCAGAAATTAAAATGGGTAATGCGGAACAGTATAAATAATTTTAAGACTTATAGTTATATTGAAAAGCAAAATGAGTATCATAGTAACTCAAAACCTTACTCCATTCAACACCTGAGCCCTATATAACCATGGTTAAAAAAGGCTAATTTTACTTTATCTGGTTTAAAGGTATGGAAAAGATGGGTGATTTTCGTCCTATCTTAAGTATCACCATTAAAATCCACCTATAATGAAGTCTTTTGTACTAGCATAAGACATGGTAGTTTCACAATCCTTGAGAAACTACTAATCCTTGACTAATGAGGTCCAATAAGTTCATTAATATGTCCTGTATAGCCTGGTCATTTGAGTTCCCTATAGCTATCTGAAATTTCCTTGTAAAGTTGTGAATCTTCCCCTTTTTATTGTATTTAGTTATGTCCACAGGGTTATTTTGATGATAAATATTTAGCCTTGGTTCCCAGTTAGGCTGGGATAAACCAGCAATGCAATTAATATTAGCAGTGTGGAGTTTAGAATTACCATTAGTCAAAGCAACCGCAGTATTGCTGGTAGAATATTCAGGAGCAATGATAGGCACAGCGGCTGTTCTAGCATGATCTGGGGTTCTGCATATTTGTAAGATTGGAACTACAGGAGAAGAAATTACATTAAAAAACTATAGGAAAAATAGCTAATTTTGGCGCTTCATTGCTATTGAGTTCTGACTTTTCAGGGTCAGTATCTAAATTAAACAACCATTTTACTGAGGGCTAATCATTGGCTTTAAGTTAACTAAAATGATAAGAGCCATCTTATATCCAGAAAGATTTGGCGTAACAAATAAAAGCTGGAGACATTCTGCTCAAGTTTGTTGGTAGAGCACCAAAGGTAAACTCAATTCAAATTTAAACAGTCCTTGGGCCTGTACTAGGTTTTAAGGAGTTTATCTCCCAGTAAAGTCCAGAGGGGGGTATACTTAGTCCCATAATAAAATGATAAAAAGCTAAAAGTAGGTGAACAGAGCTGCAAAAATTGCACCCTGTAGCAAACACAAAGTAGTAATTGGTGCTCTGACGTTTAATTCAGTTAGCACAATATAAGTTTGCACTAACTAATAGGCAATATGCATGAAGACAAAATTCTTGGGAAAATAAGGAAAAACTTCAGAGTGGTCAGCATAAGTTTTTATATAAAATAAACACATTGAAGTACTGAGAACTAATAATGGATATGAGGCGTCAGGCATTTTCTTATTTGATGCTGTGAAATTCCATAATTTCTCCAAAACTGATTGATTCTCCCAAGTTTGAATCTAAATTGTCTTTATGAAATGACATCTAACCATTATAATCCATTTCTGCATAAGAGAAACTAAATCTCCAGGAATGTCAATATGAGAGGATAAATTTCTATGATAATTAAAATATGTCTGTTAAAAGTTTGCTTATCATAATTGGTGTTTCAAATATCAATTAATAATTAAAGGTCTTTCCTCATTTGTAACATTGTAGAAATTTAAAAATCACAATATCTCAACCTATATATTTTTTTAATTTTTAATAATAAAAGCTATTTTTCACTTGGATAAGTCACTATTAACTTAACAAGATATAGTTTATTGGTTATTAATATAGAAAAATTGCTCTAAGAATTCACTAATATTACTAGACTAATTATTTTGATGTCTTTTGAAGTGCCTATATTTAAATATCAGTGAGAAATCCAAAAATTAGTGCTTTCTGCCAGGTGTACTTCCAAGGACCCTAATGAAAACATAATTGCACATCACTGGATAAATCTAATGAGATCTAAATTTTTTAGGAGTCCGTGAGTATTATAAAAGCGGTGGATACCAATTAACAAGAAATTTCTGTTCACAATTTCTAAATTTCAAGCTTTAAGATTCAAAGAGCTTGTCCATCGATGTAACTTATACTGTATATTAAATGCAATCTTCTGATGTCTCCTCTACTATTACTGGATTGATTAAAGAGGCCATCCATCAAGGAAGTCATAAACAAATAATGATCTTCTGAGTTTCTTCTCCCATGATGTATTTTACTCTACTGTTATATTGCCAGCACTAAGGTGGGACTAGCCTGAACTAGGCTATACTTTAAACTATGTGAATTCTGCTAGTTATTATTTATAAACTTTTGAGATTACACTACCACGAGATATAACGTCAATTCTGGCTGGCCTAACATCTCAATCAAAATGAGTTAATTATGATATTGCACCCAACTTTGGGCTTGATAATCAAAAAGTAATTATGACAATTGCCATTTAATAAATGACTTATAGGTTCAAAATTATCAAATAGATAATGGTGTTGCTGGACACTTGTTAAGAGTTAAATCAATATAATGTAGAGGTTTTTACATATTTAACTAACAAGAACCTAATGTTAAATGCGTTTGCAGCACACCTTAGACAACTGGAAACCTCGCATAGTTTTAGACATTGTATTCTGAATGATAAACTTTACTAACATATTCACCTCTTTAATAATATCACTAATAGTGGAAGTCCATCTGACCATAAGGTCCTCAGCACCCTTTCGAACTAATAACCTCCTAGTATCCCTTGCATGGTTCTTACAACTATTGGTCATAAAGGACCTATTGGCAATTTCAGTGTAAATAGTTCCTATGGCCTCAGGACCCACAGGACCAACTGGTTAGTTGAATTTGAAGCCTAATTCTGAAATGATTAATTAACTAACTGAAAGAATCCAAGCTTCAGAAAACCAATTGAGAGCTGTAGCTAAAGGGTATTAGTTAATGTAGGATGGTCAATATCTTGATAACAAATAATTATTCCATAAATTATCTTGGGATTGATAACGCTCATTATCTCTGTTTAATGAAAAAACTTTTTAAGTGAAGCATTTTAATTCTTTAATTGTCTCTATTGATTGTTTAAATATTAAATATGCGAAATTCAAGAAAATTCAGGTTTATATTTAATCGCTTAATCATGATCAGCTTCTTAACATCTGTAGAAAAACTTATTTAATAGGTTCTTTCCTTATAAGAGGCTTTTAGTAACATATGCTGATTAAATTGTATGCCAATCTAATCAAGTTAATTTTGCTTATTTTGAACCTTTTTAACCTGAACCAATAGTTGCTTTTTTTAGTACTAGATGGCACCAATAGTTGCTTTTGTTGTTCATGAATTATTAAGTGAGCCTTCTGTGTTTAAGCCTACCTTTAAGTATAAATATGATCCTGATGATGGAGAAAGTACTTAATCCTTTTTATCTAAATATGAAAGATCCTTGTAATGCTACTGATTATAAAAGATCACAACATACCTCTTCTTGCCTCAAGGAATAACTCTAGACATTACAGTACCTCATTTTAAAACCTACACCTCTAGGGCTTGGTTCAAAATCGTCCATATCAAGGAGTTTGAATGTGAACTAATCCTATTTAATTGAAAGCAAGTTTTAATATGTGTCCGTATCAAAAGTGGAGAACTTTCAGAAACATGCTCTTTGTTTTTTATGCTCAAAACTTAGCAACATGCAAACTCCTTATATTAGATGATGTCATTTCTGCCATGTTAAATGCTTATGCTTTACGCGTAATACTATTATTGCATTTCAGAGTGTAAAGGAAATTCTCACTCAATCTTTGATATTAAAAAGACCCTAATGGAAATCTCTAGCGGATTAGTAAATCCTTGCGCAAGATTTAAATCCCAATCCTATATCCATCCAATACCCCCAACAACAGGTCTAAGGACAGATGAGCTCCATGAACTTATTGTGGATTCTGAAATCATGATAAAACAATACTGTTAACAGTATGAAGATTCATAAAAAGTGAAGTCAGCAAAAGGAATGAGGATGCTTATGATGAAAAACCTGCATTGCCTCAATCTCAAATTATATCCTCTAATAATTGGTATGCAGTCTCTGCTCCAGTAGACATTTAAATCCCAAAAATAGTTGACAAAAATTTCATTTCTATTCTTCAGCATTTATATGCTTCATGCAACTCTATAATATTTATTCAATATTGGTAACAGTGTAACTCAATTAAAAGCAGTGGTACTAAAAGGAAGTTTCTAGCTATTATTGATAAAAGTCTCCTATCAGAGTGATATCATTCAGGCTTAAGGGAATATTGAATTTTTCCCAACTTGAACCATACCAAAAAAATGGGACTGCTGTCCCCTCTTTATTTAATCTTTCTTTTTGAGGTGGGTTGATCTTGGGACAAATATACTGCACCAATTTAGGATAGGGAGTAAATTTATAGGAATGGAGGAGGAAACATAAGTACTGTGGGTACAGCCTTCCTGTGCATGTTCTGATAGACCAGTTTACATAATTTAACTAAGTTAATTCAATTGGTCAGGTTGAGGCATGGTTCATGAATCTACATGTATTGCTATCCTCTTAGCACAGAAATACTAATATATGCAATGACTGGATTCAAACCTGCATTGTGAAGAGCAATATTAGGACGCCATTCCAACTAAGCTAACCTCCCTCCTATACCAAATTATTAAGACCTATTCTTCCCTGCCTATGAACTTTAGTAAATTAATTGTGACTGCCTCTGCTATCATGCTTTTTTGTTATTATCTTCTTCTAAAGATAAGGTTCCTGACTGATATAAAAGATATTATCAGTTACAAGATTAAATAACTTTCTTTATAAGTTATTGGTGCCTCTAATATTGAATGATGTTTAATAAAATAAAGTACACTTAAACGACATGTAAGTTTGTTGATATGCCCCATATCTAAAATCTGGCTTTAATAGAGAGTAATGGAGCTAAAAACTATTCTTTCTTTTACTTCTACAGGTGCAGAAAAAAGGATGCTATATTTTTAACATACCCATAACTATTCCTTCACTATCCCAAGTGATAGTTTATACAATATTAAGTATCTTTGCCAAAGGACCGTGCACTATGATATCAAGTATTGTTGATCATTGTTATTTAGTGGCTCTACCATGCCTGGTATCCTTGAGCCTGCGTATGATGGATCTATATTGGTGTTGTTAGATAATTTCACTAATCTACCCATTGACTTGAACCAAAAGAATCATATTTCTTATGTAAGCCTCATTCCTTTAGAAGAGTTACTTCCTCTTCACAATTTAAGTATTTTAAGAATTAGATTTGGAAGATAACCCTCAAAAGTGAGAATAAAAGTTGATTGTGGATTTTTAGTCCAGAACAGTATAAACGGCTGAAGCGCTCACTGAGTATGTCAATATCTTCTCTAATAGATCATAAGATTTTGGGTTAATGAAAGTAAAAAATGAAGTTGAAGCTGGGAATGTACCCCATATTTGAGTTCAAATTGTTTTAAAAGTCGAAAGTTCAGTTGTCACAAGTCTTTATAAAATCAAAACAACTTTGGAAGCTGGATTATTAACCCGTTCTCAAAGATTTTAGTCTTTTTTCTTCTAATCTGTAAAAAGTTGGAGGGCTTTTTAATAAGAGGTCCCTTTTCTTGTTACTGCACAGGTTCAAGTTGGTCAGTTCAATTGTATCTCCTTCCATATAGAATGACTACAGGGAAGAGATCTCAACACTTTAGTATTAATAGACTATATTAAAGTCTAATAAGAATAAATGACAGGTTTCAGTAATAAGGCGATACTTTATTTAGAATATGTAATTAATATTCATAGTCAACTCACTTCAATTAAGAAGCAATTTTGATCTCTTGATGAGAAACATTGACTATTGTGTAATATTATTGTGCGAGGAAATTGATAGGTTGGAAAGGTTTTGAATAGGTGTAATGAGGGCAGCGTCAATTAAATCCATATTAGGAAATTAAAAAATAGAATTACAATCAAGTGATATTCCTAAGTCAAAAACTATAAATCAAGTCATTTGATTATTCAACACTTCTCCCTTGAATTGATCTACTATTAAAATTTAGATAGGAGGATTGTAAGATTTAGAATAAAAAGAGAAATTGCCATGAACACACTTGACTATTCATCCATTGATTAAGCTCCAAATGGTGTATGTTGTGGCACACTTGGGAAAGTACAACATATGGCCCTTTCCATAATGTAGCCACTTAAGCGTTCTATTAAATTTATAAGTATCACAGTAAGCGAATTAATTATTGACTGAAACCTTGCCACATTAAAATAATGCAATACTTTATTCTCCTTCTTAATTCTTTGGTTTAGGACTGCCCCATAGGCCTCAGTTTGAATCTTAATGAGGGCTTTGACCAGTAAGTCAAAATATTTGTATGGCCAGATCTCATTTTCAATAGTAATGATGGAATGTAGTAGGAACAGCAACGCAGGCGATTAACTGTATAAGATTTGAAAGGAGGAATACCCTGTACCTCTGTAGTAGCTAATGTTATATGTAAAAATGGTTGAGTCCACAAAAATGGCCATTGCAAAGGGAAATTTCTGGCGAACTTCTGAAGAAATTTGTACTTAGCAGTTGGTGTGTTCCACCATCTGATGGTCTCAGGATGATAGGGAGCAGTAAACCCCCAGATTCCAATTAGCTCATTTAAATTGGTAAATACTCATGAGGTGAAATTAGTGGAATTGCCTGTGAGTATAACTTGAGGACACTCATGCTGATGTATTATTTGCTCCATTATAAACTTCAAACTGGATATTGCTCCAAGATTTCTGATGGCCTTGCCTCAACCCACTTAATTAAATAATCAATGGCTACTATGATGTATTTGAAGTTAAAACCATTATTCAGAAAAGGTCCTAGTATGTCAATAGACACTGTGTGCCAGGTTCAATTTGGCTTGACTAGATGATAAGTTGTTTGGGCTTATAAGGCTGCTACTCTTGGCATAAATGAATTTCATTATAACATATTTAGTGTCAAATTGTAAAAACTCACACTTATACCCTTGTTGAAACAGTTTAATAGTCTTTACTTAGACTCCATGTTCTATGGAGAAATAAGCTTTCATTTTATCTCCTGGCAAGCTGAAGGCGGAGGGTAGAGCTCCTGGCCATTTCCCCACAATTTGTATAGTTGTTCATCCTAAAAAATAGAGTTCTTCATGTTACAGTCCAGGGTGTGGCAAATTACAGGTTCTTTCTTGTATGAACTTTGCTTACCTCTTTAGAATAGTTTATCTTCAAACATAGTTAGGGCTGCAGTAAAATGCAGTTGTAAAAGGACATCGGAATTCTGATAGGTATGTCCAAAAATTGAAATATCTCATAGCTGTAGGCATGTATTTTCAAGTCCCATTGTGCTACTGAAATATAAGTTCTTTGAGTTACATAAACATATCAAGGATGCATGGTGAGTGACAATTTTAATTAAGTCCTATGTATGAAGACTCAGAACTATTTTCAGGGGTATATAATGACTAAGCATTCTCACTCAGTTACCATGTAAATATTTTTGTGCTTTTCCAATGTAAGCTGCATAAAACTACCAGGTACTCTTCCCCATCATCCCCTAACTGAGTAATTATTACGCCTATAACCATGAGGGATGCATCTGTATGCACTATAAAAAGGCTGTTTAAGTTAGGGTATCTCAAAACAGGGGCTTCAATCAAAGCTTTCTGCAGCTGGTTAAAAGAGTCCTTAAATTCTCGTGACCACTGAAAAGGTAATTTCCCCTCAAAATAAATTTTTAATGGTTCAACAATTTGTGTGAATCCAGGTATGAACTGGCAGTAATATCCAACCATCCCAAAAAATACTTGGATGTCTCGCTTAATTTCAGGCTCTTTCATGCAATTGATGACATTTAGCTACTGAGGTTGTGGCCTTATTCTTTGAGTGTTAATATGCCCAGATGTTCCATTTGGAAAATAAAAACTGTAATTTACTAGGTATAATATTTGCCTGAGCATGGGCCAACCTTTGAAAGACTTTTTTAGGTCCGCTAGGTGTTGGATAAACATTTATGAGAGAAAAATTATATCAAGGGTAGACCAGAACGCAATTCATTTTTAAGTCTCCCAAGATAGTTTCCATCGTCTGCTGGAAAGTGACTGGTGTTTTACACAATCCTTGGGACATTTTATATAGGTTGGAACAACCCCTACAAAGTAACAGTCACTCATTTTTTGATCTTTGCAGAGGCAGATCAATCTGCTTTTATCCGCTGATGAGCGCTAAAGAGGCAAAATATTTAGCTCCCCCTAACTGATCCAAAGCATCATCTATTTGAAGTAAAAGATATTAATCCTATTTATTTATGCTATTCAGACGTCAGTAATCAATGACAAATCTATTAGAGCCATATTTTACTTAAATATGAGCAACAAAATGGCCCAGGGGTTGTGTGAGGGCTCAACTATCCCTCGGTGCAGGAGCTTTTTTAATTCATTTTACACCTACCTATCGGCAGGTTTACTTCTCTGTATCAGTCAAAAACAAATGGACTTTGCATCTCCTGTGTCAACACGGTGCTGGATCCCTACAGCGCATCCCAGATCATAGTCGTCCACTGCAGATATTTGGACGTATTTTTATAAGGTCTATTGCTTGGTCTTTCTGATCCTCAGTTAGTCCATCAAGTTGCTCATGGGTAGTAACTGTACAATATAATAGATCCAGCTCATTAAACCATACTTGATTAAGGTTTAAACTCATATAATTCCTAAAATTCCTCCAAGCAAATGATATATACAAATGCAATTTTCTGTATTTTCTTGACGAATTTTTAGAATAATAAGTTTGGCGAGTAAGCCAGATCTCTTGATAACCATATGCGATTATTCCAGGGGCCACAAAAGCTTCAGACCTTGACTGTTGCTAAAGGGAATAATTTCTCCTACCAGCCCTTCAAGTACTTCTCAATGTATTCCGATAAGACACCAACGTTGTTTCTCAGGGTATATAACAAAATCCTTGGAAGATCTGAGAGGAATGTCTTTTCTCTTAATAAAAGTGGCAAAATGTGTAAGACTTATGTGACCTACTTTTGGATAACGTTTATGATTATATTACCAATAGTTAATAACATTTACTAACTTATTCTTATGGTTTAAAAGAGTTTAATTACCCCTTTATAAGAGGAAAGGTAATGTTTGCCCTATGATAGTAAATATATTCTTGTCATAGTCTTTATCAACGCCATGAAATTTAAAAAAGCTTTTACTAACAAGAAATTGTTAGATATAATTGGAAAACACAATAGCAGGTGCACTAACCTGCAGAGAGCAACCTCATTGGTAATGCACAAGACGCTCCTTTTCTAATTGTACCTTAGGGCCAACGGTTCCATATCATTGATGGTAAGTTACATCAGGAAATAATCTCAATCTTTTTGTGACCTGACAGGATATTACATTCACAAGAGCGCCACTGTCAATAATATCTCACACCTGAACTTTTTAAACGTGAATATCAATTTAAGTACAATAAGAAAGTATCATAAATTTACGTTTACCTTAGAGTGGAAGGATTATCAATTTGGTTATCATGGTTCTAATATATTCTCTTATATCAGGAAATTGAGCGTTCAGAAACTTGATTGGTAGTGCAACTTTGACTTCCTGTAAGGGAGGTAGAAATTGAGGCTCTTCACTATCTCTAAATTGATTATGCTCAACAATTTTAGTAGTATACATTTAAGAGACAACTTTATGTACTTCTTGTTCCATGGCCGCTTATTGACAAAAGTGATGCCTGACACTATAGGGATGCTATGATCAGGTTAATGAGAAACATTTGGTTTTTTTGGGAAAAAAACTTGAGGGTAATAGGCAGTAGAGCTTCCCCCTTCTACTGCCAAGGCTCATTTCCCTGGCTGCCATCCCCTTGAGATGTTATGAGGTCAATCCAGGGTGACATCTAGGACAGAGGCAGCTTAATGACCCTTTGATTTGAAGATCCAACAAATCATCTTAGATAAATTGCAATAGGTTCCAAAAATTTTTTGTTGAGGAGGAAAACCCTAAGTTTCTCTACCATTATTTATGCGATGAGGTTGACTGGTTCTTGCTCTAACATTGGGTGCTCTGAGTGTACCTTCTCATCTCCTCATATATTCAATCATAGAGGGAGTATATAATTTTTCACAAGTTCTGTAAGCAGAGAGCAATATTATTTCAGGTAAATATTGGTGGCATTCTGTAGTGCAATCTTAGTGTCAAAGTCCACTATGGCCTTGGCACCTAAAACTTTCAAGATTTGTGTTAAAATAAGTCAGCGAATTTTCTAGTGTTTCACTATTCTTAGTTAAATAATCATTAGTTCTGCCTTCCAAGTAGCCATGCGTTTGGGGGATTTATACTCTCATTAAACCGCGCTCTCAACATCAGCGAGAGTCTAACATTCCTCAGGTAAGCATGGCATGATAAGATCTTGACAATGACTTTTAGATGTTTAATTATAATAGTAGCTTTAAAGATCATCAGCTTCATGTATGTCACCTTGACATTACCAAGAATGACTGCACATTCCCATACTTATTAAACTTAGGAAGATTAACCGGGTCAAATTGCTGGTATCCAGGTAGAAATTTCTATATCTGGACATCATTAGTGCAGCATTGGCCCAAGGTCCTGGGTTACCGGAGCGAGGTTGACTCTGTTCAGGAGCTGGGGTTTCCATGGAAGGAGTCAAGGCAAGCAATGAGGGTGGTACATAATGGGTGTTTTATGTGTTGATCTTGAGTAACATCTTCCTCAGGGGTTTCCTCCCCAATAGCGTGGAATGATCAAGAGCCAGAGTTGTAAGAGTGCATTGATATCTGCCATCCTGTAACTCACCTTCAATTTATCTTTCTCAATTGGTACAATTCCCCTGGTCTTAAAGACAATGAAAGTTAAAATTTTGTAATTCCATAAGTGTCATCACATGTTATGCACACTATTGTGCATTTACTCTATATCGTTTTTATGAGTTGTTCTGTGGTTTGAAGTTATCATATGTAACGCCAGAGGTTGTTGTTTGATTAAAGGAGGTCTTCGTTGACTTGTTGTACCTTCCAGACTAAGCCTCTAAATTCTTATATATACTGTACATGGCCCTTGTTAATTTTTGATAAGTTGCAACTTGGATATGAGGTTGTTGATAGTCTCAATATTGCTTCCTAAGTCAAGTGCAGCCACCCCCAATTCACATTGGGTATATTGATAAAGGGTTAGTTGCCTCATCCTGATGTTTTTGTCACCTGGAGTAACTTGCCCACTTTTAATCTCCTCCTGGAGGCGAGTCACCCTTGGACTTATTCATTGGTGACTCCGCAATTGTCCATGGCTTGTTTTAATGGCCAACATGCTCCAATTTTATTGGTTAAAAAGTTATTCAAACGCTGCAAGGTTTGAATAAGAAGGTTATAATTGTTTAAGCAGCCTGACGTACTCCTAGTAAACTAACCTCCATTTGTCTATTCAGATCCTATAGCGCTTCCTCGTTTTGTTGTTTTCTGTTAAAAACTTCTGCAATTAGGGCATGGAGGAAACAATGGCCAATTGAGAAATTTAGCAGTGGGTTGGAGATACCCAACAAGGTATTTCTCATCTAAAATAGGCTATTTTCGAGTGGTAGTACTTGACTATGTCTGAGAGACAATATTATTTTAAACTGATGATTCAGATGGCCCTGATTCTGCTGACAATATAATAAATGTCAGGAGCTGGTACTACTTTATCCAAAATTTTTAAGCAAGCCGTGAATTTGGCTAACCCTGGGCTAAAGGTCCAGTATAACTAAGGGGCGGTGCACACTAAATAGAGAATGACAAGGGCATTTGGGAGGTTTAACCCTAAAAAAGTAAGGATTACTTCAACCACTCCCATTCCTGTTAAGGGCAGTACACCAGCTATGTTTGACATGACAGTTATGAGTGAGAGATTTTAGTACAGGTGATTCTGCACTCATGGTTGTAGGATTTCCATAATTGCAATTAGGCTCTGTAAAAATTGGTGCAGATTTAATAAAACAAATGGGTTGATTGTATAGCTTGTTTACTATATGATATATAAAACTACTTATAAATAAATATATGTACTCAAAAAATTTAGCATGTGAAAATATTTTTAACCACGAAGATTAATCATTAAAACGCCCTAGATTTATATACCATCGATCTTCCTGGACCTACCTAACCTTAATTGATTTTAAACAGAGCACTATTCATCTTTTTTGTGAAAGGGATTAAGCCTTGCATATGATTTTGGAAGCAGTGTAAATCATCTCAGTTTCATTGTAAATTTGTGTTAGTGTAATTAATCAAATTAATATCATCACAATTTAGGTATTTTAAGTGATCAATTGAACCATACCCATTACTTATTATGGTTTGATATGCAATTAATTGATCTAACTTCAGCATATTCTCTTGATCTGATAGATAATCTCTGAAATCTCAGGAACGCCACTAATGTCAGGCTTTACCCTGACATCATCTCCCACCATGGCTGAAGCTGCCTGTGAGGACTTCTTCTTCCATCTCTATAGCAGCTTGCCTGCATCAAGTTTTACTAAGGCTCCCAAGTGCTCCCTTATGCAGGATATCCAGCCCACTTAACCTTAAATTGCTCTGACTCACAATGCTTACATCTGCCAGTGATAACTTCTACCTCATACTATGTATATGGCTCATCAATTAGAGGGGTTCCAAAAGCTTTTAACTTTCTGATGGGGTAAGGAACTACCGTCCTTCTTGTATAAGAATGATCAATGGAAAACATCATAATTTTTCTAACCCCCAGGCAGAGTAACTCGGTAGGTAACCTTCACAATGACCTTCTTTACTTTATATGGTCCTACATGCATTTGCTATTTTCCGTCATGGTACACCCAAAGGAACATTGCAAGTATCTAAATAAACTTTACTCCCAACTTCCAATTTCTTCCCAGGCACTCTTTTTTATCTGCAAAATCCTTGTAGGTCTTCACCGCTCAATTTAGATTTGCTAGACATAATGCATAAGTCGGATACATATCCTTCAGAAATTCTTTTCTGATGTATTGCTCACTTTAGTAGTTGGCAGTGGTTCCCAACTCATGTCAAAGCCAAAGTTAGCCTTTAATGATGACATTCCAATGGAGGAATGGGCCATGTTGTAGAAAATATGGGTTATCGGTAACAGTTCAACCCAATTATCCTCTTCAGCATTTAATAACATCTCAAGTACTGATCCAGCACCTGATTAAGCCGCTTAGTTTGTTCATCTGTTTGAAGATGATATCCAGTAGGCAGGCATCTTTTAATTCCAAGATTGGACATAACCTGCTTCTAAAAGCGTGAAATGAACTGTGGGCCTCTGTCAGAGATAACCTCCTTGGGTATTCCGTGATATAAGAAGACATTCTTTATAAATAGCTGATCCGTCTCTTTGGCTGTGTCATTGGTGATTGTAGGAATTAAGTGAGCCATTAGTTAACCAGTCAACTACCACCAAAACTGAAACTATACCCCTGAGACTTGGGCAACTCAACTATGGAATCTAGGGTAACTGACTCCCAAAGCTTCTGAGGGAGCTTCACCGGTTTCAACTGACCTTCAGGATGGCCTCTCTTAGCCTTAGTACGCCCTCAAAATTTACATCCAGCAAAGTACTTAATGACATCTCCAACCATCCCAGGCCAGAGATAAGTTCTCTGGATTAGAGTTACCATCTTATTTCGTCCAAGATGTCCAGCAATGCATGAGTCATAATATTAACATAATATTTCCAATGGTTGGACACTTCAGGAACATTCAGGCATTTCTTCCAAAAGACCAAATTTCCTTTCAGAGAAATTTCCTTGGGGTAACATCCACTATTTAAATTCTGGCTCTAGTTAGCCTTCATATCTTGACAAAATGCATCTTCTTTATGGGCCTTCAAAATGTCATCCTCCCTTCCCACCAACATCATGTGAGAGAGCTGATCTACTGGATTGCATTTTCTAGCAAAACCTGTGAGTATATTCTGTGCTCTCCTCTTCTGCAGCATCAAGTCATGGCGACGACTTAGGGAATCTAAAACCACAATAACTTTCCCAGGCTTGTGTCCAATTTCCAGGTCATAATCATCAAGGTAAGAACCCATCTAGCTTGTTGCTGAGTTAGCTGGCGCGGAGTAAATAAGTATGTTAGGTTCACATGGTCAGTCATAATCATCACGTGGTGCTTTACCACACACAATTACCATCACCAGTGTTTCAGGGTCTGAACTATTTCAAGCATCTCTTTTGGGACTAAGGAAATTTGACCACTTGTCCCTTTAATTCTTAAGCCAGGAAACCTGAAGTTCCTGGGTGCTGGATTATAATTTTTTTACTTTCCTTGGTTGGAAAGTCTTTACTCTGGATAAGAGCTTGAGTGGTAAATCCCAACTATTATTTCATCCCTAAATAAATAGAGGTATGCCAATATAGCTTGTAAATGGCAAAGAGAGAGCAATCTTTTTTTTGCTTAGAATCCAAATTATAAGGGAGATCAGGGAGGTTTTTCAGTCAATCTCCAAGCGGTCCAAGCTAAGGATCTATAATTGTTACAAATCGTGGATTCTGCGGCAGGCAAATCAACTCGTCAAATTGGATTTACTTTCCACATGATTGAGTTTGAACCCCAAAATCAGTAGGTTTTAAGTGAATAATATTTGACTAAAATTAGGCGGGGATCGTCCACAATATCTATAAAAAAAGCTCAAAATTAGTCATGATTATCCATAATACTAGTTTTAGCTAATTTAACAGATTGGGTTTGATTCTTGTCATCTGACTCATGTAAATTTTTGATTTGGGGAGGAATCTTGATAACGCCCACTATTAGATCTTGTTGCAGGGAGGACGCGGCTGGAGAAATTGACTGTTTACATTATTTACCACAATACTCTTAACGACCTCCACAATTGAGAGTTTGTTGCTCCACTTATAAATGTCTTCTTAGGGCCCTGACCACTTGTTGCCCGATTTTTTACCATGACCTCCTGGCCAATGGTGTTAGAAAAAGATTAGGTCTCCTGGTTGGAAGGTGTGTAGAGGTTCATGTTTGTCAATAAACCGACTTGTTTCTCAGCTAGTGGTAGCAGATAACTTATTGGAAGCCAGGGCCTGAAGTCAGATAATTTCATTGGCAATACTTTGCATAGTGACTTCAGGAGCTTTAGAGAAGACTTGGTCGAGCATAGCCTGAACTTTTAGAATGAAGTTGGGGATTTCTTCCGTACAACACTTGGAAAGGTGACATCTTAATTATTCAAGGATAGCTGATTCGATAGGCCATAATTGCATTAGTCAAATATTGGGGCCAATGTAATGGTCAGTCATAGCCATTTTCTTAAGGGTTGCAGTTATTGTACCATTTTCCAGCGCTACCATTCCATTGGTTGCATGATTGTAGGGGTGGAAAATAACTAAGTGGATCTCATCAGTTCAGCTAAATCTTCCACCAGTGAAAATTGGAAGTTTTTCCATCATTGGAAAGAATTATGTTAAGGCACCCATACTGAGTGATAATCTGATTATATAAAAACATGCCGGTAGCTTTTGCCAAATAAGAGGGTAGTGATAAAGATTCTATCCACTTAGTTGAATGATCCACTTCTAAGCGATGGAACTGATGACCATTAGAGGTAGAAGGAGAGGTCTCACAACATAAATACTAATATTATTGAAGAGTTCACAAGGTAGAACCACAGGATGTTGAGATTGGGATTAGTTCCAGCTTAAATTACATACCAGGCAGGACTCTAATACATCTTGGAAGAAACAAGCAATACTTCCCAGTAACATTGAGTTTTGAGCCACAGGTAAGTTTCTTGAATTCCACGTGGCCAACATGCCATTGTCCCTTTATGATGTTGGTCCAAGCTGAGGGTCATATATAGGCAACCAATTTTGATATATGAGTTTGTACAGTTTATAATTTTTAACTTGGAGGTTCACTGATTTTTTTGTTATTATTTTTGAAGGGTTGAGATTCATCTTTTCATAAATGCAGTTGGGTTAAGAGGGTCGTAGAGTCAAGTCTCCTCAGGGTTGGTTAAAGTTAATATGGGAGCCTGGATAAGCAATCCGCATTTTGGTGAATGGGCCCCAGTCAATGAATAAAGAAAAATCGTATTTTTCAGCTTTAACGCCCATTGGGCTAACCTCCCATCAGGATCCTTAATTTGATGTAGCCATCGCCTGGAAGCATAATCAGTAATTAATGTAATGTGATTCCCATATAAGTATGGTCAAATATTCTTAATAGCCAATAGGACCGCCAAGCTTTTGCGTTCTGCAACGCTAAAGCTACATTTGGCTCTGGTTAAAGTCTTACTAAAATAGGCAATGGGATGTTCCAATAAATTTTCTTTGTACTGAGATAATATAGCTCCAATATCTATATCACTAGCATCAGTAAAAAGTAAAAAAGGTTTAATAAAGTTGGGATGTAAAAAAAACTAGTGAATGGGATAGAGTTGTGCATAATAGGTCAAAGTCCTGCTGTTGCTCTTATTTCCATTAGAAGGGTATACCCTTCTTTAATAAATATTCTAGAGGCTCAGAGGTGTCAGCAAAATGGGAAATAAACTGGCAATAATATTCACCATCCTCAAACAAAACCTGTACATACTGTAGGGATTTAGGGGGGACATCTTAGAAATGTCCATAAACTTTATTTCCATCAGGGATATTCCAGCTTTACCATCCTTATACCCCAAGAAATCCATTTCTCTCTGAAAGAAGGAGAATTTTGATGGCTTCTTTTTTAATGAGGCTTGCCATAACCACTGGAAAACTTGCCAGAGATGATCTAAGTGCATGGTTATAGCTTTCAAAAATTGTAATATTGTCATAAAAACTATCACACACAAACATTATAAGTCATCTAAAAGTCAGTCCATGCCGCGTTGGAAGGTAGCAGGGGCGTTACATAACCCCTGCAGCATTGAGTGGGCTCTAATAGTCTTTCACTTAAAATGAGAGCATATTTTTCACAATCCTTTAGTGACAAATCAATTATGTACTACTCACTGGCAAGACCCACAGCCAAAAATAGTGTGAACCCAACATCAAGTGTAAGGAATCATATATATGCAGCAATGGATAGCTATCTTTTCTTGTAATTGAATTGAGGCAGCAATAATCCATGAAAACATAGTGGCCACCATCCTTCTTCCAGATTAATAGAAGCAAGGAAGCCCACAGGCTTTTAGAAGGCACAATTAACTTAGCCTCCAGCAGTTGCTGTAACTCTAAGGCCACTTGAGCTTCCTCAACTTTAGATTTCCTTTAGGGCCAAGCTAAAAATGGAGAGTGATCTTTGGCCTCATTTGGTAGATAAACCCTGACATTTTTCTATAGTCACTTGGTCCCAAGTAATAATTATTTTCATACTCCTCTAGGAGATCTTTGACATTCTGGCGTTTGCTAGGTGTGAGTTTGTCTCCAATTCTACTGTCAACCAAAGCTATGGTGGATAGAGGGTCAAACCATAAATCTTGAAAAGGCAAAACAACTCAAGTCGGCAATATTCTCAGTGGGACATAATTTTATGTAAGCAATAAGGGCATGCTGAGGGACTTGGAGGGTTTGATTTATTAAATTTCATAACAAGATAGAGATAGATTTACCATAGGCAGGATCTAAAATCCCTGGGCAGGTCAACGCTTCTTTGACTGAAGGTGTTGTATTTTAGGGTTTTTGGGGTTTCTCGCTGGTTCTTATTTTACCTAAATCCACATTTATATTCAGGAGAAGACGATTCTCTACTGCTGGGAGGAAGAATAATTAGGGGTTATCAACCAGATATATCAAAATAAGAAAAAAAAACAGCTAAAAGTATTTATTTTTATGTTAATCTTATAAGGTGCCGCGGGAGTAAGAAAATGAGCCCTCTTGAAATATAGCAGCTTAGTATTTAAACTATGTCAAGGTTTATGGGAAATTAAGTGTGATGTTCAGATTGCTTAGTAATGCTAAATTTGGGAATATATTGATTTGACCTTGCGAATTTCTGGAGACTAGCCTCACGTTGATGAAACAGCCAATTAGGAAAGTCAATCTCAGGTAGGATATGTCCGTGAGGCAACAATTTTTTAAGTTCTATCTAATCATTGGGCGCGAAAAATTTTTTACCTTGCAGGACCCCTTCTGACCCTATAAAAGGGGCCAGTCTCCACGGTGTTAGCTAAGTAAATTTTCTGTAAGAGGAGGAGGGACCTCAAAATAGTCCCCCAGATTTAGCTGACAATTTGGTGCAATCTGACTGCCCAAACTCGTGGTTTTTGCCCAAGTACTAATAGAAGTGTTACCCCGATTCAAGGGGTTCTATTGGAAATTGACCAAGGTCCTTTGGCCAATTTTATTATCATTTTCATCCATAACGCTCTTTATATATATCAGACCTGCAGTTGTCCAACAGAAGGGTTTTTGGTGTCCACTTAGCTTCAAAACTTGATTAGGAGGGATGTGAATCATGATCTCCATATCCACAATCACTTGTGAACCAGAGGGTATTGTAATAGGATGGGGGGCATATAGAGGTATCCCATCTTTGGCGTTCACAGCCTCAGAAGGTAACTTAGTTTTGCCTCCTAAGACTCGATATTTTACTTTACAAATGGAGGATGGATATTCAAGCAGGCATGTTCTTTTTTTGGATCTCCTTTACATCTGGCTGGGAGGTCAATTATTAACAGAATCCAATACCCTAGTAGGGGAAGGTAATTTTCTTTATGGTTGATGATGCAATTGAACACCCACATCAATTTGACTCCAATAAGCAACTCATAGTTATCATTTTCTAATGCAATAGTGGGGGTATAATTAGAAGCTTTCCAATTTAGAGAGGTAAAGTGGAATACACCCCAATTGCTTTAGTTATCCAAGTACTGGCCATTCCATATTCAGCTTTGTGAATCAAGTCTGGAGCCATTTTTTCTGTATAAGTCTGGAGGACATTGTTAACCAGTGAGCCAGTATCAATTATTGCCAAGACTAACTTTATGAATGACTACCTATAATTGAACCACCAAATATCCCAACTGAGGATTAACAGCTAGTAAACTTTTTTGTGAGATTTGTAGCGAAGCAAGCGGAGGACTTTGCCATGGCCAAGCTCGTGGCTGCTAAATGCTTTTAAAGGTTTTATCTGCCGGCGCTTGGCTTTCCATAGAGAAGCTGACCTTTAGTATTTGTTTAGTAGCTGAACAAATATAAAAATAAGAAAGCTGAAGATCTTTATTTCCTTAGATAGGAAGGGGTACAGTAAACTTCTTCAAGCGCCAATAACTCAAAGCATCCCATGACTATGGGAATAGAGTTAGAGCTATTTGAAGCATCTCGAGGCACCTTTGCTGTCAGCAAAAAGAGCATCCTGCCCTATACTGACTGATCTTTTGCTGACCTATGTAGGAAGATGCGACAAGTGTCTACAGTACGGTTGTTTCTCTTGAAAAAAGCTCAGTATAATTTTTGGTAGCTGACTTAGGTGTAATTGCTATCACTTGGGACTGAGGCTTATTATTATTACAATGAGGAGGTCCAGTGGGTTTGAGTAGATTGGCTTGAATCTCCAAAAATGGTTTCCTGATATGTAGGAGAGATGTCCAGTTTGACTTCACTGCTTTAAGATAAAGTAGAATATTAGGAACACTTTTAAATGACAAAAACGAAGCAGTGATAAAATCATCTAATGTAAGATATTTCTGTTGACCAATGTTTGAGCCCCAAGTAAAAACGGTGAGAAAACTCAGTGATGGTTTCTCCCCAATTAAGTCTTATGCCAATAAAAGATTTGCTTTTAGTTGGAAAAAGTTAGGTCGCTCCCAAATTCCTGAAGCAATGCAGTCTTGGCGTCATCCCAAGTCTGGCAATGTATTAGATGAAGTACCATATTGTCTTGAGCTACGTGACTAAGACAGTTAGTTAGGTGTTTGAGCCGTTGGGTGTCAGTGGCTTCCTCCATAGCAATTTCATAACAAAATAGGAATGAGAAGATGCTCCCTTAGCCTGGGACGTACTTCTCTTTAAACTTTTGGTTTGGACGTACCACTGGGATTTAATGGTAAAATGACATAAACTGACACTGGATGGACGTTTTAGCCTAAAGAGGAAATGATATCACTGAAAGATTCATAAGGGTGAAGGGCTACACTTGATTTTTCAAGGCGTTAGTATCTTCAATTATTGAGTATATCCAATTATGGGCGGCACAAAGGGCCAATTTTGTGGCAAGAAGAGGGATTAAATGCCAAATCTCACTTTTAAGCTTGGTAGTTGCATCTCAAAGTTTGAGTTAGTGTTGCTCAAGGGTGGAATTCTTTGCTCCATCCCAAGCATCATAGCGGGTAACTTTACCAAAGTATTAAGACGTTCCTGATCTAAAAAGTGATTTGACGCTGAGTATTTATTGTTTATTATATTAAGTTGCATCGTGAACTTAGGATATACTTGGCAGGGAGCGCCAGTTTTGTCAGAATAAGGGTTTAGGCTCTTGTCCCTTTAAGTTATAGGCGAGTAAACCCAAAGTTCCTGGGTTCCATATAATTTGTTTTTAATTTACTTGGCTGAGGAATTTTCACTCAGGATTAGTTCCTTGAGTGGTAAATACTAACTATTATTTCGTCCATAAATAAATAGAGGTAGGCCAATATAGCAAAAAAATGGCAAAAGAAAGAGTAATTTATATCTGCTTAGAATCCAAATTATAAGGGAGAACTGGGAGGTTTTTCAATCAATCTCCAAGCAGTTTAAGCTAAGATCTATAGATGTTATGAATCAGGGATTCTGCAGCAGGCTAGTCATCTTGGTCAAATAGGATTCACTCACCACATGATTGCGTTTGAACCCCGAGATTAGGAGGTTTTGGGTAAATAATACTTGAAAAAATTAGGCAGGGATCGTCCACAATATCAATAAAGCTCAAAATTTGTCAGGATTATCCCCAATACTGGTTTCAGCTGTTTTAATGGATCAGATTCAATTCCCGTCATCTGACTCATGCAAATCCTTAATTTGGTCAGGAATCTCAAAAGTCTCTTTGTCATAGATGGAGTAGTTATATCCAGAAGGTATGAAACTTTTGAAATAGTAGGCTATAGGATGCAGCCTACTACCATCCCCTTCTGCAATAAGACCCAAGTCATTTCCAGAAGTGTCAGTATCAACCACTAAGGGCTTAACATAGTTGGGTATGTACAAAATTAAAAGAAAGGCATACTTCAAGTCTGAAAAAGTTTTTTCCTCATCATGGGGCCATTTATATGGAACGCCTTCTGATGTGATCCAGGTCAAGGGTAATTCAAAAAAAACATTTGATAAAATCTCTGCAAAAGTTTGTCAAACCCAAGAAACCTCAAACTTTCTTCCAGCTATTAGGTGTAGGCCAAGATTTGATAGCTTCAACTTTGCTATATGCCATGACAAACCCATTCCCGCTCACAACATAACCAAGAAATTCAACTTATCCGGAGCAAACTCACACTTTGAAAGCTTGACATGAAGGTTATACTCCTGAAATTTTTTAAAGATCAACCTCATATGTTGAAGATGTTCCTTTTGTGACTTGATATTCGCAAGAATATTGTCCATGTAAGCCACGCAAAACTGGTTCATGTACCCAGGTAAACCGTATTTATAAATTTTGTTGAAATGTACTTGGTGCGTCGCTAAGGCCAAATGGCATGCCAAGATACTCAAACAACACAAACTGAGTCTTGTATGCCGTTTTCCATTCATCACTTTCCCAAATCCTAATATGGTTAAATGCATCCCTCAGTTTCACCTTTGAAAAGACGTAGCCCCAGAAAACTGATCACTCAAGTAGTCAGCATCAGGAAAATGGTGTCAGTTCTTAATGGTGATATCATTCAACTTTTGATAGTTTATGCAGGTGTGCAAAGCTCCATATTTCTTGCTTACAAATAATAATGGAGATGAACATGGAGACTGGGACACTCAAATGAAACCTTTTTCCAACTTAGTATCCATGTACTCGTGTAATGCCACCTGTTCCCATTGGTTGCAACTATATATTGGTCCATAGCTAGGCTGCTTACCTTCTACCAAGTCTATTGAATGATCAAAAAAGCTATGGGATTGCAGAATCTTTGCCTTTACTTCGCTAAACACTTTAGACCACGCTTTAAGGTTTTTTGAATCATTCACTTACATGCCTCCAATAGAACTTGGGGGATTCCGCAGCATACAACCTTGAAAACATCTCTTTACTCAACGCACATTCTTCTCTCTTTCAATCCACTTTGACTGTGACTGTGTTTCTGACATAGTCATGCTAGAGTTCCATCTGTCCTAACAATGGAAAGCTAAGGATTAAAGGCTGGTGTGTACTCTTTAGAATCCAAAATTTAAATTTAATTTTCAGGGAACCTATCAATAGAATTTTGGGATGTGCACAACAGTAGGCAATGGACTGCTTCTCATTTCCCAGGTTTATGGAAGTGTCCTAGTACTAATTGCCACTCCCAATTTTTTTTACCATTTCCTCTGATATAAAGTTCCTGGAGGCCCCAATATTCAGTTTAGCCTCAGTATGTAATATACTATTTAACTTTCTTAAAAGTATAAGCAAAACAGGGTAAGTTTAAGTTTTATTTTTTATTGCAAAGGCGACTGATGAAACCTTCACTTTTTTTAAATTGTAATGCTAAATGACCGGAATTATAGCAAGAATAACACAATGCTTCCTTGTAATGACGTTGATATTCTTCATGGTTCATATTGGTTATTTGCTTCTTGTAAGCAGGCCCCTGCCACATAGTAGTTCTGACAATAACCAGATTTTGCAGTGATTACAAGCAATTCTATTAAAGGCAGAGTGATGGGGTGATAGCTGATTAAATCTGACAGATGACTTCCTAACCCTTTTATGAATTAAAGTGCTCCCATTTTATCATTTAATTCAGTCTTTTGGAAGATCTATGGAGCTTCTGCGCATATCTCTCAACAGTTTGACCTTCCTGCCAAAGGCTCATCAAGGCAATGCGTGTATGTATATGGTACTAGAATGAGTTGCTACAGCTAACAACTGGCTTTTAAACTCTTTCATTTCATGCAAAAATACTTATTTTCTTCCAACGCTTTGGTAAGCCAACTCAAAGTATCTCCAAAGAGCTGAGAACCCATTGCCATAATCTTCCATATGTCATCAGGGTAGTTATTAGGATATGCTTTAAAATGCGCCCTCAACAATATAAGTCCTCCTTTCACATCTGGTAAAGTTGTTTTTTAGGCAATGAAACCATATGGTAATTCATGGGCGCATGGTTAGCCATAGTCACTGTCTAGAATTGACTTGGTCCATTTGCTTCCTTGTAAGTCATATCATCCTGTCTTATGGTAAAAAACATTGGTGCAACAACTGGTGATCCTTCATCAATAAAGCAAATGAAAAAGATCCCAATAGTAAAAACGCGGCAGGATATACTTTATAAATTTTGGTGGTCAAATTGTCAGGAACTGGTACTACTTTATTTAAGTTTGGATAACAAGCCATGAACTTGCTAATCCTGAGCTAAAGGCAAGTATAATGAAGGGCGGTGCGCACCAATTAGAGAATGGCAAGGGCAATTGGGCGGTTTAACCCCTAAAGAAGGAAGGATTGCTTCAACCACTCCCATTCCTGGTAAGACCAGTACACCAGCTATGTTTGGACGTGGAAGAAATGGAAGAGGTATTTGTTCAGGTATAGGTGTTTTTGCACTCGTGGCTATAATATTTTTTAGAATTGCAGTTAGGCTCTGTAAAAATTGATGCAGGTTTTATAAAATAAATGGTTAGACTATATAGCTTGTTTACTATACAATATATGGAACTATTATAATGTATATTTACTTAAAGGATTTAGCAATTGACAACACATTATTGATCACGGTGATTAACCATATGTATGCCCTAGTTTTATATCCCTTCAAACTTCCTAGTTTTACCTAAGCTTGATTGATTTTAACAGAGCATTATTCATCTTTTGAGCTTACAGGATTGAGCCTTACATATATTTTAAAAAGTAGTGTAAATCATCTCAGTTACTTGTAAATTTAGGTTGGTGCAATTAATCAAATCAATATTATTGCAATTAAGGTAAATTAAGCAATTAATTGAACCACACCCATTACAATCATGGTTTGATATGTAATTAATCGATCTAATTTCAGCACATATCCTCTTAATCTGATTAATTATTTCTGAAATCTCAGGTACGCCACTAATTTCAGGCTTTATCATGACAATAAGGCAGTCACTAGGTCAGTTTGTTCATGGCCAAAAAGCCAGAATTTATGAGGTAACATGGTTAGATCTCTAATATCAGCTCCACCGTGACGGTATAAGTTTTAAAGTGCTAAATTGAGGTTAGTATTAAAAAGCTAACTTCCTCTAATGCCATAAAATCAAGAGTTATTAACATAGAAAGTGACATATTGGTGATCCTCACTATTCTCTCCTTATTAGCCTGAGTCCATTGTAGGGTAAAAATTGATTCTTCTTTGCTCCTACAGTCCCCCTGTAGTGAGCACCACAAGTGTAGCAAGAGGTCTCTTACCACATTACTGCACAGATTCAATTTGGCTGGTCCAACTGTATCTCTTTATTATAGAATGTCTACGCATAGAAGGTCTTGACTCTGTAGTATAGATTGACTTCAATAAAGACATACATGAATAAACAAGATCTATAATATGCAATTCATTATTTATGATGGGCAAATAATATTATAGCAATAGTGCTCTCATGATTAGGATTATTGAATTTTGTACAATGCAATTGTGTGAGGGATTGATAGGTTAATAAAGAGTTCAAAATGGTGTCACAGAGTTGACATAAATGCAATTCATTTTGGGAAAATATAATAACGAAATTATGATCAAAGACGTTCCCAAGTTGAAAACTATGAATCAAGTCAATTACTTATTCAATAGGCATATAGCCTTGATAATTATTTAATACCCAATGCCACTACAAAAAAAGATTCATACCCATTACATCATATATAAGCAAGTTTTCAGATATTAGAAAGATTTAAGTTTTTCTCTGGTATGGATCTCACTAGTGGGTACTGGCAGATAGATTTGCCCCCTAAAGGTCTCCAAAAGTGCGCTAAGCTCTAGTGAAGGATTCTCTGAGCTGGCACAAATGTTTTGTGGGCTTTGTAACGCCACTGCTACTTTCCAAAGAGCTAAGGTTTGTAAACTAAGGACTTAAAGCTTTCTTGTGCTCTAGTCTATGTGGAATATGTATTGTATCTTCTCATACATTTAATGAGCATATAGATCACCTGTAAGAGGTGTTTGAACGACTTTGTCAGGCCTCCATAAAAATCAAAACCTTCAAAATGACACTTAAACCCAAAATTGGTTATTAGGTCATAAGGGCAACGGCAAACAAATATTGCCCTGTCAATTAAGGTGAGCACTACTATAAACATATATGTCCCTAAAGGTTTTCAGGAAATTTACGTATCTTTTGAGGATGGACAATTATTACCACCAATTTTCCCTCACTTGGATGAACTTGAAGAGCCGTTGGTTATTTGCTTCATAAAAAAGTCTTCTTCTTTATGGTAAGAATTCCTTCAGCAACTTTTTGATCTTAAATGTCATGCTTTATCTACCGGTACCTTTTAACTCAAACTCAATCAATGAGTCTTTTCTATCATTTACAGATGCCAGAAAAGTTGCCGTTAAAGCTATACTTGCTCATAGTGATACTGATATTTTATCTCTTCCTATAGCGCTTTTAGTAAAGCTCTCAATAAGGCTGAATGCAACTTAGTGTAAAAAAATTAAATTTTTGTCACGTTATTAGCTATCATACATTTTTGACCATAATTCAACGATATAAATTTTACAATTATAGACAATTAAGCCACTTTTAAAATGGGTGCAACAAAGTAAGACACAGTTGGGCGCCTGGATTGATGGCTCTCTAAACCTCCAAAAATTTACTTTCTAATCTTTACATTGTGCCAAAGTCATACATCAAGATACTGTTAGCTAGGTTACAAGTACAAACCCTGTTTGCTGACATGGAAGATCATGTTTTATGATTTAATTGATAAAGATGAACCTTGAAATTTAGATCTTAAGAATTTTATTTACAACTCACAGAAAACTGACTAAGTACACACAGATTAAAGTGGTCTATTATTTAAAATTTTGGTATTAAGTGGTTGCCTTTCATTTGTCATTATGCTAGGATCAAAACTGTAATGGAAGCTTATCAATTTTTTGGCCAAAGAGAAGCCAATAACTCTTTGATGTTAAAGTATTGATGCTTTTGGGAACTTATGGCATAAACCGTATAAGGTGTACTTGACTCATGTCTAATTTTCCAAAAACAAGGACACAATAATTACAAATTTTAACATCAAATTGTCAACCCTACTGAACCTTTTGATATTGTGAGTATTGACGGAGTTGGCCCTCTTTCTACTGTTATGTATGGTCACTGCTGTATTATTCTAGATATTGACCATTTTTAACTATATTAAGAGTTACTTTGGTTGTGGCATTTACTTAAAAGTACTTCTTCTTTCCTTCTTTTAGATCATATTATAAGACATAGTAATCTAAGTTTTTTGTTATATAAAAATGGTAAGTATTTCACTTCTCAAGTAGTTGTCATGCTTATTAAGTTAATGGACTTATCAATGTTTCACAGCTCTATACCATCCTGCTATTAATGAAGCTACCAAAAGGGCAAATGGTCCTCTTCTGAATATACTGTAGATTAAAAAGCTCTCCTCTGACCCTAACCATTATATTGTATATCTACCAAATGATATGTTAGCTTATAAGGTCAAACACCTCTAAGTAATAGGTATGACCTTTTTAGGACTCTTTATGGGCGTAATATCACCCTATCTCTGAGCGTACAACCATTTTAAGCTCTCTACAACTAGGACCAATAAAAAGCCAATGAGATTATTTAAATTGCATTCATAGCTTCACTTCTATTTTTCCACCAACCTTTGCAAAAACAAGTAAATGTTGAATAATTTCATAACCTGATTATCAATTGATGACCTTGTTTTATTACATCATCATTGACTTGGAGTTCAATCACATAACTAGATTCTCTTTGGTTGGGACATTTTGTATTACTTATTAACAAGGGATTGTTTATTCTATTGCAGGTTTCAACATTAGAACTATCAATTGAGTCTATAGACAATTATTTAAAGTACGTGACCCCTAGGCAAGAACTTGAAGGAACATTGTTGTCTAAGTTAATTGTCATAAAATCTAATATTTTTTCTCTCAACTTCAAATCTAATTTATTTAATAATTGACATCTAACCATAATAATTCTCCTCCACCTGAGAGAAACACCAATTTTTAGGAGTGTAATGACAAGAAAAGATCCTCTTAACTAAGGTGTGTCTGATAAAAGCTATTCTTACCAGAACAGACTTTAATCTCTTATATTTGGAGAAGTAATTTTTTACATTGACACGTTTATTATATAATACATACTATATCTCACCTTATAGATATTCATGATTCTAAATTATAATGTGATCTTTCACCCAGATCAGTTTATTAGTCTAATAAGTCAATTTTCATTTTTTTATTATTTCAGTAATAATCACTCTATGAAGTCACTATTAATTCAAACCTAATAATTTTTTGACGCCTTTGAAGTATCTATATCTGTAGTTCAGTGGTAGATCTAAAAAATGGTGTAGAATTCTATAGGCTACATCAAAGAACAAAGTCCCTCTAAAAATGGAAATTTTTACTGATAAGCTTAAAAACTCCCAATGTTCTTATTGGGTAATTAATATCTAACTGAGCAGCATTTGATAAATGCATGATAGTTGTATTATAATTAAAATAGGTCATAGAGATGAATGACTTGGTCTCAGGGCATTTGCATAATAGTAGTGCTCATCCAATTGCAACTAAGACACTTTTATTGGCTTAATGATTAGTAATAACCTATCAGCAAATAGCTTAATCCAGTGCAGGGAAAAGTAATTTTTTATATGATAATAAATAAATGATACAAAAACTATGCCCATGGGGCGGGATTATTGAGGCATTTGGGAGTTGAAAAATGTACTGTAGGAGGTTAAGAATTGATTGTACTTCATATATACCAGAATTTTGTAGGTTACGCAGCAAGATAACATATATTATAAAATTATACTTCTTGAAAAATATCTAAAAAATGTGAGCGCAAGGGAAATGATTTACATGGTATCTTATTACCATAGATCATCATAAAAGTTACAAGTATAAATCAAATTCCATGTCTACATATTAGTTAAATATAAGATTAAGTATTTAATAAACGTCTACATGGTTGGTCAGACAAATCACCTTACTTTCTTTAGTTTTGGACGCCCTGTGCACTTCTGAACATGGTATAAGTATCTCTTTAACTTTGACTTAGGGTGGTGGGGTCAAAGTGTGGCTCCAAGAATCTTCTGTACTTATCTGCTCATACATCTTTTTACTTGGCGATCCTTCAGATTGTCACTTTCTCCGTCCATTCTGTTATTGTAGAGCGGTAGGAATTCAATTATTGCCTTTCTCCAGGTTTAAACTTAGACCAAAAGTAAAGTCTAAAATTAGGATCCTTTTTAGGTTAATCTGGCTTGCAAGTTGAACAACTAGTGCAGATTATTAGTGTTAAACGTGTTCTCTCCTAGTCTGGGTAAAGGTCTATGGAGAAGGTTATTCTTAATGTGCATATTATTTTTTGTGCTTCAGGTAATCTAAATGGTCGTCATGATATTCAAGTTTGCTGGTAATCATATTCATCTCTGGATGGTATCATTTTCTTGTTTCAGAGATAAAAAACTAATACTTTAGTACTATTGGTTCCCAACTCAAGAGGGGGTCCTCAATGCATCTTTATTTATGGGTGGTAAACAAAGAGATGGTTATATAAAAATTCCTATAATGGAGCCGATGCATTATTTTAAGCATCAATTATAGAAGGGGAAGAGGGGTAATGAAGATTTTCATATGAAGCCAGCTTCAGATGGCAGGCAAAGGCAGAAAAAATAGGGATTGGAGCATCAGCGGCATGCGGGAAAAATAGAAAGAGTTGAAAATTATTCTCATCAATGAGGCCAGCAGTATGCATCGACTTGACATATTAGGAGATTTGAAATTTATCAAAGGTTATAATATTGGGCACACACGTCAAAGATATGGTGAGCTGGCGAGTTTGGGGGTAGTTGGGGTCATAAAGTGAAGATCTTGCTGCATAGATGCACGCGCGAGAAGCCATGAAATCTAGCTTTTTAATATCAAAATTGGCATCCTTGGGTAAGTATGAAGGGAAGTTAGTTAGACTAAGGCCGTTACAAAGTGGCTCAATTGCCATATGGAGGGCTTGGCGGAGGAGGGAGTCAGTGGTGGCAGCGGCTTCATCAACAGCCTTTTGATGAATACTTTTGTTATTGGGGAATCTATCATCAGGGCAAAAGTGGTAGCGGGGAGTTAAATCAGGTTTGGGTGAAAAATTCAACCAGGTGAAGTTGAGTTTAACTTTGTAGGGAATTTCATCATTATCAAACCATTCAAGGGCGTCAAATAGATTTGAAACGGCCAGCTCTGGGCCAGCGACAGGAATTAGTGGGGTGGCAGAAGCTGATTGGCCATGCACAATGGACCACAGCAATTTTGCCAGCACATGAGCGACCATCTGCTCAGGAATGGGTTAGTAGTTTGCAATTGGCTGGTCAGAAAGGTGGGACCAGCGCTTGCAGAAGTTGAGGTGGGGGAGAGCTGATCCCTCATTTGAAAAAGTTAATAAAATCAGTATCAGGGCTTAAGACAGAGGGAGGAGTGGCAGAGGAAGCTTTGGCGGGATATGCTGGAAACTTGCGCGTTAGTTGATTGAGGGCAAAGCACAGAGGACAAATGGCGTAACTGTTATTGAAATGTGACAAGAAGGGATGATCAAGGACAGATTTGATCACAGCGCAGGGGTATCATGAGTGAGTGTCACATCAGAAGAGGAGGATTTTCACAGATATAGGAGGCCCAGTGAGGCGATCAGCGCCATTTGGAATTATGAACTGAAGCACAAGGTCAGCGCCTAAGGCAGCTAAGCCCTCCGTGGCTCTTGGCAGTGGAGTTTAGGAAAGATATGGGAGGCAAGCTGGCGAACTGGACCACCAGTCTGGCCTCGTCTGGCAATTGAGTTTGGATAGTTGGTATCGGGGTGTTTTTATAGACTAATGGTAGCTGTGCTGTCGTCATTGCGTGGGCTTCCCAAGAGAAGTTAAGATCAAAGTACCCCTTGAAGGGGGTAGAAATCTATGAATCTGGTGGGTTTATAGACCCCTGTGTCCACTCTATGATGGCCACACGTGCGTAGAGGAAATGGTTCCCATACTTGACCCAAAGGCCAAAATGCAGGTTGCTTCAAGTGAGCACCAGGAGCTTCTGAGCATCTCCTGGGAGCTTGCAAGGTGATGGGCTTGGTCCCAAGGTGGGTTGTAGCGATTGGAAGAGCCAGGGGCCTAGCAGGGCCGGCCCAATGGCGTTTTGATGGCAGCTGACAAACACCTTGGGGCAGTGCACTGCCACCACACGTGGGGTAGCAGGCGTCAATATAGTCAATATATGCTAGATTTGATGCAGGCAAAAGGCAATTGAGATTAAAAACTTTTTTATATAATTTTGAGTTCAATTAACTGAGTGATTGAAGCAAAAGAGATATGAAATCTAACCTTAAATTTATATATGGCCACTTTTAAAAGTCACGCTGCCGCTGGTGGAAGTCCAATTCTTACTAACACTTATCAGGTCAAATCTTTTGTCACTTTAGTGAGAAAAATCTTCTCAAAATCTTTATCTTCTAACCTTAATCTCCATGGTACATTTATATGGTTCTATCTCAAACTCCTTATAACTACTTGTTGGCGCACCCTGTAGTCAAAGCCATTTATCATGCAGTTGGCCCTTTTCAGAAGAGACAGGGTTCAAATCAGAATATATACTTACTGAGCCTCTGATGAGTTAACTCATTTAAATTGGAAACCACCACCTGACAAAAAATTAATTGGACCTTTGCTTCCACAGAAACAATGGTTCTTATTGATTCTAAAACTTCCCTCCATTGAGCACAAATGGTCCAATTACTTTATAAACTAAAGACAAAGAACCTTGAAGATGGTAAAGATCTTGATTATAAAGTGTCACAATATCTTGAGCAAAGGCGTATACTTTTAAGGACTATAGAAACCCTCATTTTAAGTAAATAAGTGCGTTCTACCATATCTTTTCAAGTTTTTTTTTATTAAAGAGAACCTTTGCCCTAATGAATAAAAATCCCAATAGGAAGCCCTCTTACTTCAATATAATTAATATATGTATATATTTTGAATGAACTGACCAATAAACTCAAAAATTTATAAACTGAAGCTTTATGAAAAATAACCTTTAAGATTAATTAGTGAAAACGTACCTTCCCAGCAACAAAAACCCCAAGTGATGACATTCCCCAAATGGAGGGAAAAATGAGTGTGACAAAATGGTCCACTCCAACAATCAAAAATTTTTCCTAAATATGAGAGAACTGCAAGTTAAGGCACCAATGACATCTAGCCTTACAGACCTGATATCACGACCTATTAGATTTGATCAGCAAAGTAGCCAACATCATATAAGATTTACTCTTATAAACTTTACAACCTGGATGA
Organism: Massospora cicadina; assembly: GCA_022478985.1. Lineage (NCBI taxonomy): Eukaryota > Fungi > Entomophthoromycota > Entomophthoromycetes > Entomophthorales > Entomophthoraceae > Massospora > Massospora cicadina. The sequence goes on from JAKSZP010017184.1 coordinate 79,124, forward strand.
CAAACTATCAAACTATTCCACCTAGGTTGCAGAGAATCTGATGCAACTATACACCACTGCCACCTTATTGAGTACTGCAGTTGGAGTTGATAAAACTAGTTTTTACCTCCGACTGTTTGTCAGTCCAGATATCCACCATCAGATGCAACTTCTTGGATCGCATCATGTGGATACTTAAAAATAATTTACTATTACCAAAAGATCCTTCATGACTCCTTGAATTATATGATACTGATTCCAACATTGGTTGGAAAATTGATAAGTTATTCCTGAAAGAAGGATAAATCAATTAGTTACAGAATCAAAATGTTTTGTTCAATAATGGAGTTAGTAGAAGCCTTTGAAACGAAATTATTCAGAAAATTATAAATGCTTCAGAAACCATGCTTAGTCAAATGTAACAAGCTGTGACAAGAATATTAACCCGTTTTATAAGCAACTGCAAACTTATGAGTCCAGGATTTAGAGTTAATAAATTGGATCCATTAGCTCAACAAAAGAGCCAATCATAAGCAGCCTCTGAAGTGCGCGCCCAAGAAGGTCACCCTGGACCCTCAGGCCCCAAAGGACCTGAAGGCCCAGAAGGCCCCCTAGGACCTCTTAGAAACCCTCCATACATTGAGCCAACCTAAGATGAGGATCATGAATCCTGAAATAGAAACTTAGAACAAATAGTGGAGAGTGGCTTATGGTAATTGTATGGACATTGAAGGAAACTTTATCATTACTAATTAGATATAACAGCACTTCAGAACAAATTTTGTCATTATTCAGCAGATTTGTTCAATATAAAAAATAATTAAAGACCCATCAAACTAATTTGGATGCCAAGGCTGACCAAATACTTCCAGACAACAAAATCTAAAGCATCAAAAGGAACTTAATTTCTTTCAACAACTTGATCAAGCTCATATAACTGACCTCCTTGAGACTGACCCTTCAAAATACTGGGATACCCTCATCCCCAGATATTTAAATCATCTCCAAGCCTGTCAATTCAATTAAGCTTTACTTTAAGGAGAAGTACATCCTTGGTACAGAGAACATTCAGGCCTTCCTATTCGAGTACAAAGGTCCATGGAGCTAGCCACCTACAGATAAAAAGTTTACCAAATTCAGAACTGCATTAACAGTAGTGCCTAAGATATAATGATGCTTTACTAAAGAATAAACCTCCTGGGATCAAGTGAAGGTGGTCCTTATTATGAAATTTGGTAGCAACTTTACAAAAGTTAATTTGGAAACAAGCCTTCATAAATATACATCAAAATAAGTGAGAAACACATTCAAACTTTTTTATCTGTTTCTGTTATAAAGCCTAAGCCTTAGCCTCCTGTGACTGTGTTACGTTGGACAATGTGATAACAGCCTAGATATCTGCTTTCTCTTTTACTGGCACCTTGTACTCAATTTCCAATGAGTCAAAAAGCTTTTCAAATTGATCCTTGACATCAAGGAGGCCATCATGAAACTTTGTAGGCTGGAGACGCGTCATACCTCATTTAATAAAGATGTTAAACTTATATATATGCCGTTGATATTAATTTGAAGTCTAGATATAGACGTAAACCTGCTTTAATAGTGGGTTCTTCAATCGTCAATACATTCAGTGGTGGAATAAGAGATTGGATGAGGCGGAAAAATAGGCATGAGCATAGGAAGCTTCGCGCCTTAGGATGACAAATCTACACTTCAAAAAAGTACTAAGAACCCCTAATCCTGAGTGCTTTATTGTGTCTGCTCCCAATGGACTCAACATCCCCAACACTAAAGTTGAAAAATCTTTACTTTCTGATTCTTCATCAGGAAAACTTCATGACACCTCAATAAGTATATTATACCCAGTGATATCCCTTCAATCGCACATTTTGGCTATAGTATCACCCATGTAGAAGTAGTGGTGCATAAGGTGAAGGTCTTGGATATTATTGACACTGGATTCCCATTCAACTTATCTACTATCGCCTTATGAAGCTGATTAAGGTTGCTCCAAATTGTAATTATAAACTAAAAAGAGAGCCGCAAGGCACTCCTGCACAGATCCCTTTGTTTTTACTTATTGTTTCCCATCCATTTTGAGTCCCTAGTATTGTCTGCTCCACCAATTGTCAAGGACAGTAAAAGATATGGTTTACTCATAGGCACGCATTTCCTGGTCAAGCTTGAAACCTAAATTCTTCACAAAGATCTTTAATTTATCTATATGGGGCTTCACAGTGCGCTTACAATTTAGAACTTGCAAAAGGAGTTGGGAAGAGAAAATCCCAGTTTCCCATAATAGAATCTGAAATACATATTAAAGGCTTGACTACCAAGTATTGGGTACTAAAACTGAGTTACCTTCATCTACAGTTGACGCTCAATGAGAAATGCCATCTCCTTGTCCATAAGGTTGTAGTCTCTACAAAACTCAGATACTAGCAGAGATGGGAATCCAAAACACTAAACCTTCAGCTCATCTATGTAAGCTTTATGGAAAAACCAATCCTTCTATATGTAAGCCTTTAACTTGTCTTGGCATGCTCATTCCACATATCAAGGAAATTTTACCATAATCGTGGCTAATCTTACCATCTAACATTTTAATTTATTCAAAATCATAAGATAGCCTATGTTTGTGTCCTTAATCAGTAAGTCAATTCAATCATTGGTTCTGGAATTCTAACTAACCTAGGATTGGATAAATCCTCATCATAGCCCAAGTGGAGGTAAAGTTTGGCGATTTACTTACTTCTGAGCAACAAGAATTGGCATATTCCATACTTGAAGAGTATGCCACCATATAATAAAAGGCCTCAACAAGTTTGTAATTATGAAGGGGTCCAACACAAGATTCAGACTAATGATACTCAACTCATATAGTCAGGGCATATCTTAAAATATAAAGTTGAAAAATAAGTGACTAAGAGTTAATCAGCTATTAAAGACCGGCGTGATAAAGCCCTCTCAGAGCTTATGAACCTCTCTGCTATTATTGGTCCATAAAGAAGAAGTTGTCCATTGATTAAAGATGGATTAAAAGATACTGAATGAAATAAGCAGGTAAGAGAGCTACCCACTGCCTTAAATCAATGACTCTCTCCAAATTTTGGCAGTATCCAATTTATCTCCGCCATGGATCTAGCCAGCGGGTATTGGCATATTCAACATGCCCATGAAGTCTGATAAAAATTTGCGGTAATCTCCAATTAAGGGTATAAAGCCATTGCATATTCCAAAGTGGTTATGTAACGCCTTTTAACCTTTTGATGGGAAATGGATGTCATTCTTAAAGGCATCAATATGTCCTGTATATTAGTCTATTTAGATGATATATATAAAATGACCTGTACTCTTTAATAAGCATCTCCAGAACATAAAAAAGTCTTTGGATGAATTTGAACACTTCCTTTAAGGTGAAGCCCACCAGTTTAGTTTTTGAGAAGGAAATGGTTTTTGGGCCGCAAGATTACTTGGTAAGATATATTTTATTAATGAAAATTTGTTTACATACAGAAGATTTCCCAGCTATTTAGCCTATAAGATACAAAGGTATTCCAGTAGTGGTTAAACGCTATTGACAGCCCATCCTCACTTTACTGAACTCTCTGAGCAGTTGATATATATAACTTCACAAAGATATCCCGTTCCATGGGAAGAATTTTAAATTTAAGCTTTTAATTCCTGTCAGATTCCCAGATGAAAGCCCATATTAGTGCGCCCAAATATAATAAATATTTCATCCTGTTCACTGATGCCAGTGACGTTGAATTCAGAGCATTATTGGCGCAACTAAACCCTAAATTAAGTCATTCAACTTATACTCTACCTTAGCAAAAATCTGACCAAGGCGGAAAGAAATTATAGCATTATGAAACGTAGATGTCTGGCTGTATTTCTGGCTATCAATCAATTTATATCCTTACTTTATGGGAAACACTTCATGATTCTAACCAATCATGAGTCATTGGTGGTTGCAACAGATTAAGGACCCTAATGGGATACTTTCTTGATAGGCTCTCATGGTACAGAATTATAATTTTACTATTGTACATCATGCAGAGGCTTTCCATCAGAACGCCAATAGATTCCTGTTTAACTATACTACCATTGTGTGCTTCCTTTGTAAACCAGGTTTATATTTTTTATTGAATAACTCAAGGTGTGGGACTAAGAGACCCATTAAGGTTAAATTATGACTAAGATGGATGACTTTACTAATCTCAAATCAAAGGAGGATTGCTTTTTAAATGTGCAATGACGGCCTAGTTGCCTCACATATGCCCCTTGGCTAGGACCTAAATTATCATAGAGGCGCATACTACCATGGGTCATGGCGCACTACAGAAACCCTACCAGTGGCATAATGATTGATGCTACTGGGAAAGCATGACCAACTCCATCTACTATGCTATCAATTTCCGGCTTATATTTGTAAGTCAGGGCCCTCAAATCTGATTTATCAACTACATTTTATTGAGCCGAACTGTGAGCCTTGAGGAGCAACCCTTGTGGTTTAATTGGTAAGAATATTTGTTTCATAACAATTAGGGAATTAAGCAGGTGGCCATCTCTCTTGACACCCTGGACGATTTGGCCCATGTGGTAGATGTGAAATGGGGATTGCATATCCCCTAATAATCATTCCGCTTCCTCCTATGCTCAACACCCAGGGTTTGGTGCAAAAAACTTTGGGGATGTGTCAGGTGGCAGTAGTCAAAAACCATAGCCAGCAGTAGGCTTAAGCTTTTCTTATTAAAAGGTTTCCTCTACCAGTTCAAATTCTGCTATCCAATATCAAACTGGTAACTGGCAAAAATAAATTAGATTAGTCACTCTTGGGCTCAAAAATTCCTATATTCTGTTCCCCTCCATTGCTAGTAAAACTGAAACTATATACAACAAGTAAGGGCATGAGAAACCATTCATTATACAATGGATTCACCCATACTTGGCCTGGCTTGGGTGCAACCTGATGTCAAACAAAGGATTCATTGCCATTGTGCCAATCACAATCTGTGAAATATTAAATTTTTTCCAAAAAATTTGATACCAATCTGGCTGGGCAGGTAAGATCAAAAACAGTATCAGTAATAATTCAAGTATTTGTCTGGTGTGGCCAAATTTTGAAGATTTTCTGATGGTAGTGCACTTGGTTTCTATTCCCTATTCATTGAGTCTATAAGGCAGCAGTCACCAACAGATTCACATTGTCGCACCATTTCAAAACCTGCTCCTTGACTTATATAAAAATTCTTAAAAATACCATTTTTAATTGTGAAATTAAGAAGTTTTCTGGGCATATAGTAAACATGACTTCCAATTTTAGGTTTTCTTGGATAGTGCTAGTGGTTGCCCTAGTTTTTTTGTATAACTTACACTATGGATGGCTGTACCAGAGGTATTCTGGCGGGGATTTAAAAGTGTCTCATTCTGATTGCCATCACAATCTTATTATTATCACGCTCCATGACATAATGGAGCAACCCAAATTCTTGTCCTTCTCCACCCTCCTCCATAAGTGGGGTAGTGCTTTGGTCTTATTTTAGGAATGTAAGTTCCAACACTTATTTAAGGTGGTAATTGTTGGAAGGATGGCCCGTTCTGTAGATTGTATATTTACGCCGCAGTTAAGAAATACTCTTGACCCAATCAATGGGAAAGTATTCTCCTGTATCAAGTGTAAAGAAACTCGTTCTATCTTTCTCCCCACATTCTGTCCAGCTTGAACAGGTCGCAAGTGTGGGTGTGTTGTTTGTCCCATTTTGTCACTAGTCTTCCCTCCCACACCACCATTTTATGTCCTGGTGATGGTATTCCCACTAGGAATTTGGACGCTCCTGTAAAGCAGATGTTGTTATATCCATTGGTGCCTTTGTTGTCTGCCTTACAACAGGCGGACGTTGAAGTGCTCATGTGGCCAGACCACTGTTTCTTCCCTCAGCGATGGTCTGGAGAATATGCCAAAGATTACCCCTTTCACACCAGTTATGTCACACTAAGCAGCTAATAATAATATCATGCCTACTTTTTTACCTGTTAAAGTTCAGTTAGGATCCCATATGGTATACTTGAGGCTTTCTTGGATACAAGAGCAACTAAGAATTTCATGAGTTTAAATGTGGCTTAGAATTTAGATCTAGATCTTTATGTGGGGCCCTCGGTATTGAGCGTTTTATTAGCCTCTATGACATACTATTTAGTGAGATGCACATGCCACTCTTGGTGTAAACGTTTAGCTTCTGTACTCAGTTTACTACGGTGCTAGATTTGTTATTTCCCATTACCCTTGGGGTTAGTTGGTGGTGGCGTCAACAGGTTAGTATAAACCTAGGGCCTAAATTTTTGCCATTAGAGAACCCCTAAGATGAGTGGCAAAACATTCTTATAAATATCTTTTACCTTTCAAGAGAAGTGGACAATTGTTACAATTCCCTTCGCCACTGAGTTGCCGCCAGATTTCCCTCCCAGCTTATTGTTATATGGATATTTTCAATATGGAGAAGGTAAATCGCCTTCCCAACTAGTTTAAGCATGATCTGGCCTTCCATATGACAGTGAGTTCAATCAATATTAACTTTTTCTGTACCCTTATACAGAGCAAGAGGTAAGGCCCTAGAGATATGGCTGGACGGCCTGCTCCTGAAGGAGAAGATAATTAAGCAAACCTCTCCAGTTGTATCTCCAGTAGTTTATACTAAAAAAAGCTGATGGTATGCTATGGCTGTGTGTGGACTACGGTCATGTGAATAACATCACCCTGAAAGATTCCTATTTTCCCCCTTGAGAAAAACGTCAGCCAGTCAATCGCCAAATATTAGGTTTTCTCCAAGATTGACATTTTGAACGCCTTCCACCAAATCTGATTAGTGGAAGGCCATTAGTCACTAATGGCCATTTGTACCAAGAGGGGTTTTTAATTCTGCAAGATGACATTTGATATCAAGAAAGAGCCCACTACCTTCTTGCTATGCTTGATGACGTACAGGGAGATCTTTGTTTCACTTACGCTGTGACAAACATTCACAATATCCTAGTGCACTCCCCCACCTCTAGATAGCATGCAAAAGACCTGTATGCGGTACTGGCAGCACTGATGAAGGCTGATCTTTATGTAAAGCCCATAAAGTGCGAGTTCTTCAGGAAAGAGGTTACCTTCTTAAGTAATCTTGTTTTGATGGATGATTACAATATTCCTCCCAGAAAACTCGAGGCTATCCTTTCCTAGCCCACGCCCACCATGCAGAAGCAGTTGCTTAGTACTTGGGACATCATTTTCTTTAAAAAATTCTTGCCCGCACTTTCTCAGTTCGCAGCACCTCTCCATTCCCTTGCATTTAAAGAATATTCAATTGAAATAAACTTAGGATTGACAACACGCATTTTAGGCGATCAGAAAAGTTTTTGTGGTGATTCCAGTCCTTAAGTATGCAATCCTTCCCAGCCACTTATTTTAGCATGAGATGCCGGGTGGATGCAGGGGGAACAGTCTCGCTTCAGGATAAAATTGAGCAGAACATACCATTACCTACTTCTTGAATAAGTTCTCAGCTTCAGAACAATCCTGAGCCATTTATGATAAGGAGATTGTCACTCTGTTGTGATCGCTCATACACAAACGGTAACTTTTTTAAGCCATACAACATGAAGTGCTTGTCCTGACGGACCACCAAGCCCTAGTGTACTTCAGAAAGCCACAATAGTTGGGACACTATTAGGATAGAACGTTTTGAAACTTGTTTAATTTAATTTAAAAAGTGAGTTCATAAAAGGCGCTAAACATTCTCTTTAATCTACTGAGTCATAACCCTTCTAGGAGTCCAACGGAAGAGGAAACGTAGGAGCTGACAAAGTTATCCCTACAGCCCAGACTCTTTCCAATGCTCCTCCTGCAATTTTTAGAGATTACTAGAAGCCAGATGTGCCGTTAGTATCTTAGGTACTGGCAAAACAGGCCTCCTGCCTGGTTGGTCTGGAGCTATTTGATCAGTTGTGTTCGCTGAGCCAAAAGTGAACACATTATTCATTAACAGAGGGGTGATCTTGTTCAAAAGTAGGGTTTGGGTTCCTCCCCAACTCCAGGATAAAGCAAACTTTTCTCACCATGATTTCCTGGTGATGGGCCGCACCTGGGAAATAAAAGTGTCTCAATTTGATAAAGAAGATGTTCAACTGGCCAGAATATCCAAGGATATACCAGTTTGGATTGCCATTTGTGTGACGTATGCACAAGCCAAGTTTAATAGATCAGGTAGTAATGGTCTCCTCCAATCTCTGCAGCAGGCACAGGGTCTGAAGACCTCATTATCTGGCAACTTCATTGTTGAGCTTCCTCATTCCATAGTTTTTAAAAGTGAGTATGGTAATAAAGATTGCTTAATAAAATTCTCCCTTTTTAATCTTTGTATGATGGTCATCACCTCCAAGGAAACATTCCGCATTTCTTTGCCATATTTCCTCTATGTTCAGCATATCGCAGGAGGTGGTAAGTATTTTGGAGCCTCAGTTTATGGATCGTTATTGGACTACCATTTATGCTATCTTGAAGATCAAGTTTTGCCGTTCCAAAGCGTCTCATCTCAGTCTGATGACCAGACAGAAAAGGTCACGCATATCTTCAAGCATCACCTCCGCTGCTACACCTCCGCCATGCAGGAAATCTAGCTGCTGATCTCTCCATGGCGCAATTTTCATACAACAACGCTACTCATTTGTCAATTAGGTTTACCTATACAAAGCTACCCTGAGGTAAATCCTATTTCCTTATTGGTCATTCTCTTTGCTCCAAAGCACCTGCCATTGGGGAGCATCTGTAGAGGATCTGGAATACACAATTTCTGGTTTTAGGAGCACCTAACAAAGGCAATAATTGACTACAAGCAGTTTGTAAATTGAAAACGTCTTCCTTCCAAGAAGAGAATGAAGTGTTTGTTGGTTGTGGTAGATACATGACGTCTTCATTTAAAGATTTCCTCGCGGAAGCTTATAAGCAGCTCTGGTCCTAACATGGTGGAAAAGGATTTGGGAAATGGGGCCTTACAGCTGGCCCTCCCTATCAATTGGAAGCATCACCCAGACTTCCAGCCTTCCTAGTTGTCCCCTCCTAAGGGAAAGAAGCCACCATACCTGATCTTGTTGTGATTGAGGGCTTAGAGGAAGCTGAGGAAGATGTCATTATGGAATCATTGAAATCACATTTCTTTGTTTTTCTTTCTGCTAAGCATCACTTTTCGAAAATCAAGTCAGCCTGAAATTTAGCTCCACTAAAGAGATTTACAAAAACTATTAGCAAATATGGCGGGAAACCCCGCAAAAGAACCCGCAGGCTATGCCAAACGAGCCAGCACCACCCCCAAATGAAGAACCTCGGTTACCCACCTCAGGGTCAACCAGAATCACCCGCTCTCAAGCAGCAGCCATGAAAGCAGGCACCACCCCCCAACCTGGAGCTACTCCAACTAGTGCAAGTTAACCTGATCGCACTTCTGCAACCTGCACGCCTAACAGCTCTGTGTGCGCTGCCTCCCACCAACCCGCTGGGCCCCCTCCAACCAAGGAGGCCATCACTCACGCTGTTTTAATGGCGTCTGCTCAGTTGAATGCAACTCAGCCCATCCAGGCATTTACCTCCCCCATTGTGTCAGCTAATTCAGCACCATCTATTATTGCTGACGCCGTGTTTCTGGCTCCCTCCATGAGGGGCGATACACAGCTACCTGGCCCCCAAATCCTCAGATGTAAGGTTGGATTAGCCGCACATTCTGGTTCACTAAGCACCAAATTGGGACAATCTACTCTTCCCAATGAGGATTCAAATGGTTCGGATTTTGGAACTTCACACCAGTTCCAATCTCACCCGTCCCATTTAAACCCCGTAATTGGCACTTCTCAAGTCGGCACTTTATCGCAATATGCTGAAAACGACCAATTCACTAACCAGCCAATGAGTTTTGCCCACGAAATCACAGCAAATACTTGGGCTGAATTTACCCAAATAGATTGGGATGGTGATGAAACATCGCCCTCCTCCCAACTGGCTGGAGTTAATTCCAATCTGGATGGGACTCCCCAATTTAGCGAGGCCCAACAATCACCTGGCCCCAAACCCTCGGATGTAAGGTTGGATTAGCCGCACATTCTGGTTCACTAAGCACCAAATTGGGACAATCTACTCTTCCCAATGAGGATTCAAATGGTTCGGATTTTGGAACTTCACACCAGTTCCAATCTCACCCGTCCCATTTAAACCCCGTAATTGGCACTTCTCAAGTCGGCACTTTATCTCAATATGCTGAAAACGACCAATTCACCAATTAGCCAATGATTTTTGCCCACGAAATCACAGCAAATACTCAGGCTGAATTTACCCAAATAGATTGGGATGGTGATGAAACATCTCCCTCCTCCCAACTGGCTGGAGTTAATTCCAATCTGGATGGGCCTCCCCAATTTAGAAAGGCCCAAAAAACCGCCCCTCAACTTAATATAACACCAGCAACTTCTGTAACATTCCAGCAACAAGGGAACTCTGCAAACTTGTCCAAACCACCAGCTCACACTCAACCCGCAATTTCAGCCCAAAGCAAACACAAACGTACCAAAGGAGCCACTGGGGCGTGGCAAAAACCTCTGGCACCAACGCTACCCAAAGCTGACCCCCGTGAAGTGGCTTTTATTGCTGATGTTAAGAAGAAATGGGCCGAAACTAGAGCGCAAAAAGCTCTACCTCGCTCAACCCTCTCCCACGCAATTCGCCTTTATTATGGCATAACCCTGTTGAATTCTATACAGAGGATTACTTCTCATACTTTGCAGCGATTGCGGAGACATTCCCAATTAACACCACCATCCATGAATCAGTGGAGGGCCACTACATCGATGTGGGCTTCACTGGCTGCCCTTGCTGGCCATGCTGCCACCCTCCAGGTCATTATTCCACGCGGATCTCTTCGCATCTTCCGCACACGCTCTCACCTGGAGAAAATTTCATGGGTTACTTTTTCCAACCTACCAACGACTGTTGATCCTGAGTCTCTTAAACTGGCACTCCATCGTGGTTTAATGGAGTTTGGGTCTGTTCTTTCAGTGGACTTTAGCGTCCCCTCTTACTATGCTCCCACTCAAAGAGCTCGCACTGCTAGGGCGTCGTTCATCCCCTCCCCCACTGTATCCCGCAACATTGAGGTTATTCCTCATGTGGCGGTAGTTGAGCATGCCCTGAGATCTTTTTTGTTGACCCTGATCAGGCGCGCCCCCGGTGTTCATGGTGTAACGCCCTTGGACACTTGTATAGTGGCTGCACAGCTCGAAAACAAGCCCTCTTAACCACCACCCAGGGGCCTAAACCAGGCCAAAAACGATCCCACGTGGCTGCAGCAGCAATTCCACAACCCACACAATGGGTTCCCGTTCAAGACCTGTCCCCTGAGGCCTTACGCCTAGCAGTTGAAACAGCTAACCCCACTATTGGTATGGGATACCTTCGCGCTCATGCCCCCCTTCCAATGGGCACCCCCTCCAATCTCCCAGAGTCAACTCCCTCTCTCACCAAGCGCAAGGCATCTCCCACAGGGTGCCCCTCGTCAGCCACCCCACTCAGGACTCCGCAGCACCCCCAACAACCTCCACCAGCGATTTATCGCATCAACCCTCAGCTCCCAATGGAGCTATGCCCACCAGCATGGACTGGCAACCCGCGGCCTGCGGTAGAAGTGCCACCTCAAAGAGTCCTACCCCAACCCCACAGTCCATTTCGCGCGGATCCTTTGCAGTGTTGGAGGAAGTGAATATGGACTCAGACTCATCAAATGGGGACACCGCGGAGGTCACCATTGAGCACCCTCAGGTCCTTCCCCTGCAACGGAGCGGGGGCAGCATCCTAGGCTGGCTTACTGGGTCCTCCGCCCCCCACCTCTCTCCTTCCCTTCAGAACCCTCGACGCTCCTCACGGATTGAAGCTAATAGTCAAGCTAAAGGACTCAAAATTAGCCGCCTCACAGCAGCAGGTTTAAGCGCTGGCAACCCCCCAGGACATGGAGGGGAACAGCTATGAGTCCCCATGGCAGCACCCTGGCCCTGCAATCCATCAACGCAAATGGGTTGCGGGACTTTAAGCGGAGAGCCCGCCTCCTCTAAAACTTCAGGTCAGCACAAATTGACTTCGCTGCTGTCCAGGAGCCCCATATCCTCCCCCACGAACAATATGCATGGAATGAAAAGTTTGGAGGCAACTCCTTCTGGACAAACCATGCCATCCTTATAGTTTTGAATCCCCGGGTTAAAACCCATTCTTTTTCACAATATCTAGGTGTCCGCCTCATACTGGCCAAACTCACCAATCCTGACTTCTCCTTCTTCGCTGCAAGCATCTACCTGCCTAATGCAGGTCAGGAGCAAAATCGGCTCTTGGAAGAGCTCCTCCAACTCAATCTCCCACGGAATACAGTCCTCTTAGGAGATTTCAACACAACCATAAGTCGCGTCCGCGACTCTTACCCCCCTGCAGCAAAGGAACGCCCTGGATCCAGTCGCCTCTAGGATTTCCTTCGCCTGAGCGGCTTTATAGATGCGCTTCCACACTCCGCGTCTGGCCTAGGTTGCATGACTAGGATCCAGTATGATGATGGAGCTTTCCAGTCGGCGTCACGCATAGATATGGCACTGATTGGCCCCCTGCTGATTAGCCGCGTCTCCTCTCCCATCTCTCGTGACAACCATCTGAGTGATCACAGGTCACTCACCGTTGTCCTCACCACCACACTTAGACCGTCGCGTAGGTTCTGGCCTAGGGTTGCCCCAGCTCTTCTCAACAACCTTTTCACTAAGGAGAAGCTGTCTATGACCATCCAGGAGACTCTCACCTCCCCCACCCCACCTGCTTGACCACAAGGCTAGATGGGCGGTGACCAAGGAGGGCATCACCCGCGCTGCTTACAACTGTGCCAAAGCCCAGATGACTGCAGCTCGCGCCAGAGTCAAAAGGGCGGAAGCCATAATCAGACATCTGGAGCGAAACTGCCAGCCTTCGCCCTCTCCCAGATGGTTGGAAGACTGGGAAGCGGCGCAGGAAGCACTCCGCTTGGAGCTCACACTGCAGGAAGAACGGGCAGCAAACTTTACAACATCTCATTACTATGCTCAATGGGAACGCCCCACCCGCTTCTTCTTTCAGAAACAGAAATCCCGGTCAACAGCGCAGGATATTACTGCACTGAAGATTGGCACTACAACCACTTCAGATAAGGAGGAAATCACGCAGGAACTACACCGCTTCTACTCCAGCCTCTTCCATGCCACCCAGGTGGACCCATCGGACATCCAAGACTTCCTGTGGCGGGCTCCAGAGCCGCCCATTGACCCACGGGCTGATGAGGCTCTACTGGCGCCTATTTCCATCCAGGAGGTGATGGAAACTCTTCTGAAATCCCCACGGCTTAGAGCCCCAGGCCCAGACGGAATACCCTTTGAGGTGTACCTTCTGGAACCTGCAGTGATAGCCAGAACCCTCCGCGACCTCTTCGCTGCACTCTTGGTGAATGGCGAGGTCCTCCCCGACTCAGAGGCTCAATCACGACCCTCATTCACAAGAAGTCAGACCGTGAGAACCTGGCGAACTGGCGCCCCATAGCGTTGATCAACACAGACCACAAGCTCTTCACGAAGCTTCTGGCCAACCGCATCACCAAATGGGTGTCACCTCGCCTCTCCCCATCCCAGCACGGTTTTATTCCGGGGAGGTCTTTATGGGACAACTATAATGACCTTCACGTGACTTTGACTGCTAACTCTCGTAAGGTGAATGGCTTTGTGGCTCTCCTGGATATGGAGAAAGCATATGATTGGGTAGCCTGGAAGTATATTGATGCTTCCCTGGCCCGCTTCCATCTCCCACCCGCAGCTAGGCGCTGGATATCAGCGCTCTATGACCAGCTCCACACCAGAGTCCTGGCGCCAATGGGCTTTACAGTGGCAGTACCATTTGGACAAGGTCTCCGGCAAGGGGACCCCCTGAGCCCTATCCTTTTTAACATCACCCTTGACCCCCTCTTGGCCTCCTTACAGGACAAGCTAACAGGGATTCTGGTCCCAGGTAAAGCCCCCACACGCACCATGGCATTTGCAGATGACACTTCCATTGCATTTGGCTGCCCTGGGGATGTTGCCCTCGCTGCTGTGACCATTGAGAGGTACACCAAGGCGTCCAACGCCATGGTAAACACCTCCAAGACAACAGTTGTACAGGTCGGCTCCCCCACCTTCCCCCCACCATTTGGTATTGAACCTGAGCGCGGTACCTTCCGTCACCTGGGCGTTCTCACCAACCAACAAGGAGTTGCGCTAAAAGACAATGAGTACTTGCTACTTGCAGCAGTTAACTCCAGGATTGCCAGCTGGAACCGGCGGCACATCACCCCCAGGGTCAAGCTCTGATGGCCAATGTGTTCCTCCTCTCCAAAGTCTGGTTCCTAGCGCACGTCTGCCCATTCACAGATGCCTTTTATACGCGGCTCAATGTACTCCTCCGCTGTTGGATCTGGGGCTCAAACCATCCACCAATGGCCCTCTCAACCATTGCCCGACCCTGCAATGAAGGGGGCCTAGGGCTTCTGGACACGCGATCCCGCGCCACCACAATCTTCCTGAAGTTCCTATGGCCGATTGTCTGCTGGGACGCGACCCCCATGCCCCAATGGGCGCCCGCCCTCCGCCAGTCAGTGTCAGCAGCTCTGGGTCTTCCTAGAGCATCTCTGACCTCATTAGGGGAGTGGCTCACAAACCACCCAGGCCATCGCCTAAAACCATCCTCATCCCCCTACTGGAACCAGGCTCTCCTTGCCCTGAAACGAGTAGGCGCGCGGATCCACCATGCCTTCCCATACAGAAGGGAAGGCCCTGGCCTCAGCCCCCATCGCCATGCAATTGTGCACAATGGACAAGTTGTCACAACTCGCCTCAACCCCCAAGATCGTCCTCCCATCCGCCCAAGACTCCTTGAGCTCCTCCCTCCCTCCGTGAGATTTGACCTTAAGGAATTGTGGAAGGATGTCTATCACCCCATCCTGTCAGCAAAGGTGTCCAACACCTTATGGAGTGTACTCCACTGTTCATACAGGACAGGGGACCGGACTGGCCCTACCTTCCAGCACCGAAGCTGCCCCCACTGTGTGGAGCCTATTGACTCCCACCTCCATCGTTTTTTCACCTGTTCAAGTGTCGCCGCATTTTGGCCAAAGGCCCGCGAGCTCCTCCATGCTCAGCCCTGGTCTGGAAACCCTGTGCAAGACCTCATGTTTGAGCAGACATTGCCTGGTTGCCACCGACCCCTCCGTGTCCTCGCCTATGCCACAGCCATCTGGACCATCCATAACTCCTTCCTTCGTGCTGCCTTTGACCAGCAGGTGTGGACCCTTCCACACATGATCACCCACTTTCAGGTACACTTTGAGATGGCTCTGAAGGTCTGCACTATGTCGCCAACCCTCCCACGCTCAGTTGTCACTGCAGCACGGCTCTGGCGCGCAAACCCCCTCCCTTTCTTGATGCCTCCTCCCTCCCCTTCCCTCGCCTCAGGCTCTTAGGAGCCCAGGCGTAATTCAATAAACATCGATGAATCCCCCCTTGGGTTGGGACCATCTAGTACTAAAAAAAAAGAAATCACCTTTCTTTATGCATTCTTGATTGCCTGGAAAGGATTTTCTTCCTATAAGAACAGCTGAGAAAGCACCAGCGATTGTGGCAATTGATGTGAGTTGGTGGAAGCATTCCAAGCCATACATCAAAATTTTCTCTTCTTCCAAGAAGATTGCATCACTCTTGGCCATTAAGCTAACCATGACGCACAAGAATGTGGCACTCACCCATGTTCCCATTGTGTGGTGCCTAAAGTGCAAAAAAGGGAAGGGTAATATAAGCCTTGGGGAACAACCCTTGTGGCTTATTTTGGGAAGAATACCCGTTTCAAATTGAGAATGGGATTAAGAATGTGGACATCCCTCTTGTCGCTCTGGAAAATTTGGCCAATGTGGTAGATAAGAGTTGTGTGACGGCGTATCCCTTGAAAACATGCCTCTTCCTCCTATGCTCACTACTCATGAGTTTTTGCAGAAAATTTGGGAGTTGTGCCAGGTGTTAGCGATGGTAGAAGCCATTTTGAGCAGGAAATTTCATAACGATTTTACCCAACAAGAGTTCTCTCCACTGGTTTGAATAAGCTAGCCAAAATATATTGGTAAATAACAAAAATAATTGATCAAGTCATTCTTGTGCTAGGAAACCCCCATCCGCCGTTTCCCTCCACTTCAGGTAAAAGTGAGCCCATCACCACCAGGTATGGGTATAAGAAACCCTATTATATTAGAAATTTGATCACCCATACTTGTCCTGGCTGTGGGTGCAACCTGCTGTCTACTGGAGGAGTCTTCATCATTACAGCAAGCGAAATTGTAGTGGACTAAAAATTCTTGTTACCGAATTCAGAACTAAACTAATGGCAGTTCAGATCCAGATTGGTAACTATAATAATTTACGGTGCTAATCCGCCATGATTGAATTTGTAAATCCCAAAGTTAGTGCACCTGGTTTCCATTCCCTATCCAGTGAGCAAGGCAGTGGTCCCCAACAGATTCTGCTGGTGCTCCATTTTTTATCTTTTCACTCCTTAGTTTAAACAAAAAACCCTAAAAAGATATAATCTTTATTAGTGAAATTAAGAAGTTGTCTGGGCATTAAGCGGTCATAATATTAAATTTTAAGTTTTTTGGCTATTAATAGCAGATGTCCTATTCTCTCTATCTGCTACAATAAAGATGACTCTACCAAAGGTATTCTAGAAGTTGCTTTGTGTGGTAACTCATCTTGAGTGCCAATACAGTCTTATTATTATCAGCACGCTCCATGACACAAACTCGCCCTTTTGCCATTGTCAATTTAGACATTGTTGTAATTAGTTTGACCAATCATCAATTTATATTTTTATAGATTATATACTTGACTAATACTTAGATAGAGAGTCCAATTAATTCTTTATAATTGTTATGGCATGCTGCCTACATATTATATGAAGTTGGTCACTTATTGATTTACTATTAATCAAATTTCCAAATCCCCACTGTCACAATTCTAGTTCCATTACATTTTAAAGCAACAACGCTGTGGCTTTAGACGTCTATTTACCTCCTATTTAAATACAGCATCAGTATGCTATTTTGCCCTGCGTTGGAATAAAAAAATGATAAGAGGGTCTCTAATTACTATAACCAGACAATGATATTTTGAATACATATGGCATATTTTAATTACTCTGGAATATTGAATTTATGTTGGAAATGCCTCAACCCTTTTACTTGCTTCCTGGCCTAATTTGGATATTACGCCGGTAGTTTATTAATCTTAAGGCTGCTCAGTAACTGTAAAAATGCGCTAATGAGAACCCTGGTAGAGATAAAATATCTGAGTGAAATTTCTAACTATAAGGGGTCTTTTTTCCTAAGTAGATAGTTTAATTCTACTTTTAAGTTGAGATAGCAAGCCTCTGAGAGACTGGCAGTACCTGATACTATGGTGTGCTCATTTCTTTAATTAATAAACCTTATTCCTGTAATAAGGTTTTTGTTGTTATATTTTTACCCAAATTTCTGTCTTCAAAAAGTAAATGGTGTTGTTTGTGTGTACCCGTGTATTTGAGAATATGACGCCTAATAGCCAGTTTTAACAGACATAATTGGGCTCTTGCTGACTTCTGTATATGAGCACCAACACTATCATTGCCATTAATCACTTCACAATATGTACTGAAGCCATATTAATATTCTCTGATACTACTAAAGCATCCGCCTTATTCTTACTTAAGCAAGACTTCACCTAGAAAGGTAGCCAGAATTTTTTCGTCAGATAATGGTATAATCTAGTATCCAAATGGTAACCAAAGTGAATTAGCTGACTGGGACATTTCAAGCATCTATGGCTGCCTATCACCATTCAACTAACAAGTCTCTAGAGCGAGCTAATGATATGCGTATCTCTATAATACATTAAAATGGCACAAACCAATTCATCTCAATGGAATAAATATCTCCCTGGAACACTGATGGCTTACCAGATGAGCTATTACGAGTTTATTAAGGTGTCCTCATTTAAGGCTTTATACACTCAATACCAAGCATTGCCTTCTAGTGCCCATCTCATATTGGAATCCTCTACCCCTGATATCGCCAACTTAGCTATGCAAAGATATCAGAATATTTTAGCTACAAGATCAGGTGGAAAAATCTCTAGGGAAAATTAGGGAAAGAGAAACCAAACAGGGCTTTGTTCAAAAACCCATCATGCCTGAGTTATAATTATGAGAATTAGTACTCTTCTTGCATCATTTACTCGGAGGAAAAGCCATAGTCTTGATGTTTTTAAAGTCTAGGGCCTACGGAGTGATATTCCACTGCAGCTAAAAAATATAACTTCTGTCAAATTGGGGATTGATTTCAATCAAATCCATGGAAGGTTCCTCCAAAGTTATGTGCCCCCTTGGCAAGATCCTGAGGGTTATTGTTAGAAAAGTCATGGATTAAATCAGTTTGGATAAGAAATGAGCATATGATGAGTCACCACATGATCTTTGAAACACTGCTCAATGAATCCTTTAATTGGATCTTAACTTCCATAGAAACAAAGGGGTTGTAATTTCCAAAAATACTAGTTTGAGTATAAAGAGTTCAATCCTTTTTTCAAACCTAAGACAAAGCTCCTTTAAGACTGGGAAAGATCTTCCCAATAAAGTGGCAGAATATCATGAAAAAAGGCTTATCCCTTCTAAATTTATAGATGTCCTCTCATTTAAGAAGGTAAAGTACAAATATAATATCTTGTCTAATTAAATTTGCTAAAGTGCATCGTTTCACAGTGAATAATAATCATGCTAGGAAACCTGCTGACAAAAGTGCAGCTAATAAACGTATAGTCTAAGAAGGAACCAGCCAATAAACTCTGAAAATCTAAAAGCCCTTTTACTTGCATGAAGCTGTTTGGTAGTTGTGGGCAACTGGCAATCTTCTATCTATCTGTATAAAGGTGCGTCATCAATCCTTTTTTGGTTTTTTTATTGCAAAATGACTTTTACTCATGGTCCAAGTATTTTAACCATGTTGGAGTACTATACTATATTTGTTGATGAATTCTCTTAGGCTCGCTGGGACTACTCTATTTCTCTACTTGTAACTTGGCCCTAGTCTGAACCTTCTAGTTTTGGCTTAATTGCACTAAAGTAAAACAAAAACACAAAGTAGACTCTGTGAAGTTGTAGAAGTCTGTTTATATAAAGATATCAAAATCTCATATAGCTAAGGGAAATATTCTGGGGTTTGATAATAAAGCTTTTAGAACTAATTACTTTTTTATCACGTCATAATAGGTGATTGTGTGCTTTCATTATTATTAGGGTCTGCAGACTCCAATTATTTGATTTTAAATGTTCTTCTTGGTTAAATTCTTAAATTGTAATGTGGAGCTCTTCATTAAAGTAATACTTTTTGGAGTATCTGTACTTCTTCTGAATCCAGAGGCGCCTGTGGCACTTTAAGCGCTATATTTTTTGATCTATCAAAATAATTAACTGCATGATTTTGTAATATCTAATTCATGCAATGATGTACAAATAGATTTTTTATAGTTGAATATTTTTTAAGTATACATCACTGACAGCATCAGATAGATTTTAGCCATTATCAGAAGCTTTTAATTTTTTATGCTCCCTAAGGGTATAAAATGGGGTTGTTTTTTTGACACCATTGCAGTCAATCAGATTATTTTCATCCAGTAGGTATATAAAGACCCTTATTAGTTGCGGAATTTAATAAGTAATGAATATAAGTTGACATTGATTATCTTTATAGACATATTTTGTTGAATTTTCACATAACCCGTTTCTTATAAATTGTTGATTATAAGGGCTTTTCTTGAGGGTAAGTATATATATTTTTATTTGAGTGTCTCTCAGCAACCACACTCCTGGTATATAGGCTAATGTCCTTTGTTATTTTCTCTACCTCTCACATATTGATGTATATATCTAGGTAGAAGACTTGCTTAACTATTTATTTTTTAGATTTAATCTTCAGTTAATCACTGATGACTTCCCTGTAACCCCTCATTTCTGATTTGCTCTCAGGCAAATCAAATAGGGTGTCATGGAATCTGACTCTAGAGCAAGACCATACAAAATTTCATAGTTAGACCTTTATGCAAAACGATATATTTAATAAACTTTCAATATTTGATCCTGTTCTATCTGAATTCCCTAACAAAACAGACTTTAATTGAAAATTTAAACATCTAACTGAAAGTTATACTATGATGGGATCAAAGTATGTGGGGGATTAAGACAGATTACCCTATCCAAACCCTGGTAATAGTTTGACTTCAACGGGTACCTAATAGAGCCTTCACCTGCAGCTTAATAAGATTGCACATCTTTAAAGTGTTAATGTTAAATAAAGCACTATTGGAGGACTAACCTTGATATAGAGGGTATGCGATGGTACACCTTGTTATCAGAGGTCATCTAGGAATTCTACGGTATATTATTGCATTATCAACCTCTACTACAGAGTCCATTGACTCATACTTTATATTCATAAGTTTAAACTTCTCCAATAAGATTCATTTGATAATAATGGTAAATTCATTTTGTAGTAATAAGCATAATTCCCACTCACATTCAAGATGAGCAATCATCTTAATGCTACTAATTATCTGAGTAAATATAGATATTCTAATCAAATCCTATATGCTATTGAAAGATTAATATTTATGTTTATTCTTCTTTTAACTCAAAATAGCTTCCCATTAAAAATTTCATTTGCGGTTGCAAAACTTCTCTACTATTATGTTTTCTTATAGATGGGAGTATATGTTGCTTTTAAGACCAGGACTTTGGCTTTAGAAAGTAATGTGGATGACTCAAAGAGCCTTGGCCTCATCTTTACACATCTCCTCAGTACCACATGTAAGGTCCATTTGAAGTCACCAGCCAGCAGCACTGTCAAACCACTCATCCGACATATGTGGCTTCTTTTTCATGATTTATCTTGTACATAGCCTCAACTCCTCCCTTGTGATCCATTTTGCACTCATCCCACACAATAAGTTTAGTTAAAGAATTTGAGCTATGGAGCTTTCCTTTTAGATGTTTTAAAATTAGAATACTTATATTAATTTAGGTATAAAGGCAACCTAAAGACATAATGAGCTTTCTTTCCATCATCAGCTAAGTTAGAAACATTACTTAGAAAGAAAATTTGAAAGCAAGTTGTTTTACTCCTCACTGTGGCCCTTAACAAATTAAAAATAACCTTTGCCACTATAAGCGTTAAAAAAATAATAATAGCTCAGAGTCTACACAATGCCATGCTTGGTCTCATTGTAAGATTTTCCCTGTTCTCCATTTGGTTCTGAACTATTAAAGAAACTACTCAATACTAATAAATGGAGCCATAAGGAAGCTCCCTAAGGTATTCACGGTTGACAACAATAGCTACTTGCTCTCATAAAGCTAATGGAATCTAAATTGTTGAAATGGTTTATCATAAATGTCTATGCATATATAAATAAGTAACAGGCACTAATTATATATGACGTCCATGACTATATGGGCATCACTCTTTCTCAATTTGCTTACTCACATCTTCCACGAGACAGTATCTCAGTTTTTCCACAGTCATAAAGGGACTCCAATTTGGCAGTATAACAACATGACGGCAAACAACAAATCAATCTTTTTGGTGAGTCAAAGAGAGAGTCTTTTCTAAAATATGGTACATGTGAGCATCATACTTCATCAAAACAAGTTCTATACACGCTGCGTAATCTTTAATGTAACTACCCCTCCCACATATAAGGGCATTAAATAACATAGGGTCATGAACTCTAGAAATGTAGATAATAATACTAGAACTTGGCATTAACAGAATGAAAGTCTACAAACGACCCAGAAACTGTTTTTCTTAACACCTGGATATTCTAAAATAGGCTTATATTATTTCTCCTAAAAAAATTGTTGCCTTTCCTAATGTAGCGTGATGGATTTTCAGTAAAATATTTTTCTTGCAAAGTCATAAACCTTGTATAAATCAGCAAAGGCCATTAGTGTAATTTTTTGAAGTTTTTGATTATCTAAATAAAATTTTAATTTAAATACGCTCCAGGGTCATTTTAAAAGTTTTCAGCAAGGTGCATGACAGAAAGAAAAATTTTGTGGATTAAAAGCTTATAATATGCCAGGCTGGCACAAGACTGTTATTGCAGTGTCCTGCTTCATATCTCATCAATTTTCCAACTCTTTGATGTTAAGTGTTTCCTGGTCAGGCCCATTGTTAATGTACTTAAAATGTAACATATTAAGAACATTCTCTATATGTTACTCACCATTAATAAGGTTAAGATTGTGTGGTAAATTATAGAGTTGTAAGGCACCACCCAGAGACTAATAGGATCAACACCAATAATTTTAAAAGTGAACCCACAAACTGAAGGTAACATCCTGCAGTAATGAGGAATACAATCCTACCAATTTGAGCTTCATTAAAAAGGGTCCATGGTATTTTTTAGTGAAGGCTTCTTCCAACATGCAAGGCGAGTTCTTATTGAGGAGTCCACATGTGCCTTGAATTTGTGATCATCTTGAAAATTCACATGTCTATAAAAGGTCAGGGCCAGGTATCTCATCACTAATCACCAAAACAATGGATTTAAACCTTATCTTTTCTTCCAGCCGCAGGAGAGTGTAACTTGTAGAATTTATCATTTATTTCTTTCCACAGAAAGCATGTGACACCTAGTAGGGCCAAAGATGAATCCCTTAGTGAGGAGCCTAATTATTGCTTGATTTCCAAATATGAAGCCCGCATACTATTTCATGCTTATATGTAGTTTGTTGGCCTTGTTTTGAGAGCAAACCATCATCTAGCCATTTCAGAATGCATGTAAATATTATGAAAAGTTTCAGCCATCTAAAATGACACATAAGTCAAGCTATCATAACTTTGGTAATGAATATAGCTGGGTTATAAATGAAAGTTGATGGAAACATCACCACTTTGCTAGATCTAATAACATGCTGTCAGTCTTTACCACACTATCCTTCAGGTATATTTACTCATCACTTCTCAGTTTATTGTTCTTATGAGTCCAATTTTAGTTTTATAAGACTCAATTCTGGCAGACATATTAACCAGACTTTGGTTTATAAATTTACAAAACAGTAATAGATACAACATCTTCCCATCTTGCTCCATTATCCTGTAGCTGTAAAAGTCAGCAGCAGGCATGGATTTGAGAGGTGCCTTGGTTCTTGGGTCACATGAGCGATGTTGTTATAATAAACATTTTTGATCATGAAAGAATATCAGTGACGCTGGAGAGCGTCATATGCACGGTGCATCTTGTTTTGTATCTGTCTGCTATCTCTTCGGCAAAGTACATATCCCTCCTCTCAAAATCATGATTAACAATAATTATCTTAACTTCTTTTATAGTTTTTGTGGTGAAGAGTACTTGGTTTTCTCCAGAAGGTTTCTATTGGCATTGAGCATTACTTGGGGTCCTTCTGGCCCTAAGGATATAATTAACATCAGCATAAGGTCCAAGATATTTGTTTTTTTGTCATGCAAGAACTTCTGCAGTTGGCCTATCATTCAAGTTTTACACCTGGATGAATGCCATAGTAGATTCTCTCAATGGCATCATCACCAAAAAAGTATATATGGAGAAACGAAGTTAGTTGCTGAGGTCCTGTTTAGAAGCTCTTGATCCTATGGTATACCTGTCCCTGCACCTTGGTAGTTGCATAAAGATGCTATCATTCACATTTATAGCTCCAAATTAAAAGTATTTGGAAGTACCATTATATAGAATATTATGTAGGAATTTATAAGCAAGTGGGAGTTATTGAGTGAGGAAGCTGTAAAGGGTTTAGGATATGGCTCCAGGTCAATAATTGGACTTTACATTGCTACAGCACATGAAAGGACAATTCTTTTTCTTTTCAGGACATTGTACCAGGTGAATAGCGTCCATGTTCTATGGTAAACTATCTTTTTTTTCAGCATAATCAGTGAGGGAATCATATCTAAAGCCAGAAAAACTTATTCATCCTATAATAACATCTATTTTATATTTATCTCCTTGCAGCTGCATACATAACTTGTTTCTTCCTAGATACATCAGGGAAAATTATTCTCCATTTTTCTTTTTTCTCTTTTAGAAGGTGTACTAGGAGTAACAACAAGTCTATCTGAACTTAGGGGATCATTAGAAAGTATGGATTCCAACTCTAAAAAGTAACTGACATGCATTGTTTTCATTACTTTGGCGCACTGATAATTGTTGTTAGTTATAGATTAATTTATTTTGTTGGTTCAGCAAATAAATAAGAATATAATAATATCCCTCCATATAGCCACAAACTCACCCTATTATTAAGTCATCTAGTGCCTCAGAAAAACTGGAACAGTAGATGCCATCTTGGATCACCTGGAACCCATTTAGGAGTATTTCTCTTGATGCTAAGAGTTGACAAGTGGTTTTATAGATGATATAGCTAGACAGAATTGCTAAGAAATTAACTCTTAGTGTTTTAGGCTATACTAAACCATGTTTGAGTACATAGTTTAGACCTCTTATTGTTTTTGCATAATGATGCATGATGTTAGTCCAAATCTGAGCAAACATTAAGAATTTTTTACAAACAGGTAGAATATGTAGGCTAACAGGCTTGTCCCATCACTAAAATATTTACATTATGGCGAGAACCAGCATCTCAATGTTAAATAGCTTTAAAACCCATATAGATTCAATTTTTTCTTTAAGCAATTGAAATTAAAAGAGAATAGACTAAGATGTAGGAGGGTGAGGCGATAGACACCGCTGGCCTCATAAACAAAGAAAACTCACAACTATACCTCCTTATGCCCCATGTCGCTGAAGCTCCTACCCTTAATGCTGTCTGCCATGATCCGCCAGTTAAAGCAGGCGCTGTAAAAAGTTTTCCTAAAGCTTCCTCCCCTTCTGATATGGCTTCCTTGGCTGTTAGCTGAGGTGCCATATTAGGAATTTTTTTCTAATAATCCTTTTGTTTGGCCCATTTGCAAATAAAGGTGCGTGACGGATCTCTTTTGGGTTGGGCACCACTAATGCTAAAAAACTAAGATGTAGGCGGGGTTTTTAAGCTAAAAAGACAACAAAAATAGTGCAGAATCAATTGAAAAGGATATTCTAAAGTGATATAACAGGAAAATGTAAAAGTTGGAAAATGGTAGAGCATGGGGATAATAACCATTGTCTTCAGTTTACTCTCAAGGATTGAATTTAGGTAGAGGACTATTATGATTGTGTTGACATTGTGCTCCAATGCCCTAAATTGGGTAGTGAATAGCAAGGCGGTCCATGGATCTCCTTACCTATCAGGATGCCACATGTGGAGGTTTATCAGTATTTGTCCTCCTTTCCCATTGTTTTCAAATCTTTTTCCCATAATTTGTGCAGTACAATCCTCAGGTCAGGCCACCTTAAAAATAATAAATAAAATTCAAAGAATTGATATATTTATATAGAGTCAAAGGGTTTTTTAAAATATTTAATGGTTTTTTTCAGAAATTCTTACCTACCTAAAAACCTAACACCCAAAAGGCAGATACAAACTAAATTCTTTATTAATATTTTCTATGGTTTTTAAGAAATAGTTTTATATGATTATATATAGTTCTATAGTTTTTTATAATTTATAGTTAGAATTTTAATCTTAAAACTCATTAACTACCTAAAATACTAATACCCAAGAGGCATATACATGCCAAATTTCATACATGAAGATATTTTTGTTTAGAAAAAATGGTATTTATAATATGATTTCAAATGTAGATGTTAAATAGTAGGAATTTACTATCATGAAATTGAAACTGGTATTAGAAAAGAAGTTTATACTATCATATAGTTTTTTAGTAGGCGCCTATTAACTATTAATAATCTCCATAAAGATTTATAATTTCAAGATTATGTGGTTAGGAAATATGATGCTGACAATTTAATAATATATAGATATTCGCTGTTTTACAATTTTCTTAGTTAAAAATTGGATTTGTAGATACTCTTACTTAATTAAGAATCTACCAGCTAAACAGCAAATTAATACCTGGTTTTCACTCAATTAAATAGTTATTATAGATATATCTTTTATGATTCTATTAAATATATATTAATAATTTTGTCAATAAATCTTTTTTTATAAAATGAAAATACTTGATAATATAACATTTAAGCTTCACATACATACCAACTTTTATTAATGTAGATTTTTTGGTTATGGGGAATTAACTTAATCTTACCACGCCTTTTAAATTTTGAATTGTTTATAATAGAATTTTATATTAAAAGATTATAACTAATATTTTACATATATAAAACTAAAAGAATAAACATTTTCTCAGTGGGTGCCTAAAAATTAAAAAGAACATTCACGTCAAATTTAGAATTTGTAGCTGTTATGCTTTCAGAAATATAATATTTAGATTTAGTGTTTATATATATTAAAGATAATGTCTTGTAAAAATCATTCTAAATAAAAATATTTAGTTTAGCTGTGATTTCTCTATAACCATTCAGACAAGTAAGGGTTTAGGCTTGGCATCTGGATAGATGTGTGAGGTCATATATCTCTCAAGGTTAACCCACATCAGATAACCATTTGATATCAGTATATTGAGCTGTAGTGTATAGCCACCCTCACTTCAGTGTAAAAAATTTAGCGTCTAATTAATAGCCTTTAGGACAAGATCATATATAGGGAATTTTTACAAGTTTATAATAAGTATGAATGAAGGTGAGAGTGGATAGAATAACTATTTATTTGAATTTCTCTATTGTTTTTATTTGTAAACAGATCTTGGATAATTACCAAAATCTGATCAATAACACTGAATGATTATCAGACCATATGTAAATGAGGGATAATTTGTCAAAACCAGGTTTAATTTAGTGAATGATCATCACTCCCTATATAAATGAGGGATAAAACTAGTAAATTCAAATCATATTTCACCAAATGAGGGTCAACCAGTATGGAGATGAGTGATGACTATATCCAATGTTATTGTTATATAAAGTATCAAGTTTAAATATTTAAGCGGAACTTTAAACTTATATTGAGGGGTGTTATGGTAAAATCTTGATTGATATCTGATGTTAATGCCTTTAACAGATGGAAGTTGTAAAGTTTAGTTGGAGATGGCTTTAGGTACGGGTAGAGGTTAGGGTAATATCAGCTGTTGATCACAACCTTACATCCAACCAAGAGTTGGGGTCATTACTGCCAGCGTCAGGTAAAATGATGAGATGTAAGGTATTGAATAGGATAGTAGAAGACTTTATGCTGTTTTCAGATGATGGTGACAGCTTTTTAGGTTTCTTTATCATGATTGGTGGTTGTTTATAAAAGGCTAAAAGTAAATTGGCCTACACCCACTCCTTATGGCAAGCCACATGGGTTCCATGATAAAGTGGATCGCCTAGTTGATAATGGTGCTAACATGCAACACTTGATTTTTGGGAACATGCCATTGAGACTGATGAAACAACCAGAAATGCGTCCATTTGCCTGAGTTTGATAGCTTATGGCGAAAACAAATAAAACTTATAATGATAGCTTTATGCCATTGTATATGCATGCTTGAAGGGCCACTACAGTGCTATATACTACTCTTGAACCAAATTGCGCCATATATCACCTAGACAATAATGGATAGAAACCACTAATTCTACCATCATATGAGGGCCATCCACAGGTGGTGGAGCTGCTTATCTTAATTGGTGCTGCTAAGGAGCTGGTGAACAGTGATGGGCAAACAGTATTAGATATAATGGTTGAGATTGGCCTTTAACAAATTTCCAATTGCCTTCAACAGCCCACGGCAAGATTATTTAGCCTCCCCTCAAATCAGCGGGCTTCTGGGTGATGTGATGCCTCAATTGTATCACCTTGGACTCCAAAAATCATAAGGAGATCTAAAGATATTTGTGCAACAAGGGAATATTAAAGTCCTTTTTAAGATTAACACCATGAAATTTGAGCTATTTCACTTTAAGATCATGCATGGCGAGCTCAGCTGGGAGGCCATGATCACCAAATGTGTTGGTCTAATTAAAGGATAAAGTCAATCAAACTACCAATGTCACCTCATAAATAATGATGGGAATCATGGTGATAAATGTTCTTACTTGCGGTTACCTTAATACATTATAAGGGTCCTGAAGAGGCTGGGTGGTATCAGCGATATGAATGTTTAGCAGGCGTGACAATAAAGGTGGCGATATGCTTCGTCATCTTGACCATTTATATCAGTCTTATGTTCCTAACCTTTAGATTCAGCTCAATATTCTGCAAAGAAGTGATTCACACTTCCTCAACAGGTTGTGCATTTTTATGTACCCCAAATGGACAGGGTACACCTGATGGTGGTGCTCAGCCAGTTGTACAATACTGGGTCCTACCCCAAAGTTTTGAATTATCATATGATTTTCTTCCAGTATCATGATCTAACCCCCGTCAAACCTGTGTACCATGGGTGCATCATCTATAAATCTATCCCCACCACCTGTGCTACCTTGCTCTTCTGCCATTGGCCCACCTTGAATGATTTCAATGAACCCTACCACCACCTTGGTAAAGACCCAAAAGATGCACTGACATACCTCACGTGAGGCATGGAATCAATTGTTTATGATTCTCCCTTACAATCACATCACTATTCTTGGAAAACTATCATCTCCATCTCAAAAAGCTGTTCATCATCAATGGGCGCTTCTTCTTTCTCATACCATACCTGAGCCTTGATAACCACAACTAATACTTCAGTTTGGAGCTGGATGAGGTGCTAGAAAGCTTTGTGAGCTGCAACGCCAACAAGGAATATCCAGTGCCACCATAATTCATAAGCTTGATATCTAGCTTTAAGGATTAGCTCTAAATGAGGCTTAATGAGATGATTGCAGGGCACTTTCCAGAAACTCATGATGCTGTGGCCTTTTCTATCCTAATCGCCATCACCTTCATCAAGTTTGCCACTATATGGAATTTGGTTTGTTTATATCCTGGAAGCTGTGAAAGTTTTTACCAAGCATCGGCTGTATGAGATGCTTAAGCACATCTTGTTGCTTACAATGTGCTACTCCGAGGACAACTGAGGAAAAGGCTTCCCTCCTCACTATTATGGGCTCATTAGCCATATGTAAATATGACAATGAGCCAAAATTGCGGTTCATCAAAATTATGACGATGTGATAAGGGGAGGCAATGCCAAGTTGACATTGTATATACTGTGGGCATGCTGTAAAGTACGGTCTCAATTGGTGAAACCCACCCACCCTCCAGCTCTATATGTCAATTGGTGAGGGTCCTAACTAGGTCAGCATGGCAAAGGTCCACATGGGACACTACACCATTATGAACCACTGGGTGACTTTCTGCTTGTCATTGAGTGAGGTGTTGAGGGTGAAAATAAGCAGCCTAATTATATAACTGGGAAAATGTGACTTGCAGCTGATCCCAGTGTTAGTTAAGCGGCATGTGCTTCAAGAGCCATAGCTCCCCTCTGGAATATGACTATATGAGAAGTTTTAGGTATTATGCGGCGTCATGACCATCAATTGTAACATAATAATGGTGGTTGCCAACACCATCATGCTTCTCAATGCCATCTCCCGGATGGTGCCAGCTATGGAGCTTGACCCAACTAATTATGGGGTTGTGCAACAAGAAAAAGGTTTTCTAGAAAAAGCAAGTTATGGGTGACACTGATCCAGATGTACAAGTACTACATCTCCCACCAAATCAAAAAGGTATCAAGACCATCTTTGGTATCGCCATGTGCCTCCAAGGTTGCTTATGCATTTACCATGTCAAAGTCCTGCAAGTAAATGGTTGTTCAGTCCTCATCCTGGCCAATCCCAACATTGTGAGTAGCTACACCTCCACTTACGTTGGCACCTTGCTTAGAAGTAACCTGCTGCCCTTAGGGGAGGATCACTACCTCACCACGCTAACGCTGTATGCCTTTACTCAGTGCAAAATGATCTATGTCCTAAAAGCCATCTTCTGGATAGTGATGCCAGAGAAGTTGTGTGTCCTGCTTTCAGTGGCGGTGTATCAACTTTTATAATCCATACTTTTCTGGAGCCCATGTTGGTACACCAGCTGAGTGACATCTTCTGCTGCTCCATGCATTTTGTCATCCTTCTAGAGATGATTGGTACAATAGTGATACTTGCCTCACAGTTCTTCTTGACTTACCTTTTCTTTGGACATGACTTTGGTAAGGATGTGCATTTCCACTGCTTTTTGTGGTGGTGCTCTTCCTGCATCAAGCCACCCTTATCCTGTTGATAATGTGGAATATCCTATGTCATTTTAATGCTTGTGTATATCCTCACGTTGCCATTATAAACAGCATCATCCTCCCCACCTATGACTTTTGGAACTTTGATGACTTAACTTGGGGTAAATTGTAAGATCAAATGATCCAATACTGGCTACAGTGCGCCACTGCTTCAACCTGGCAGCGGGTACCTACCTATTAGTAGGTGGATTTGGCAACTATCAATTGTTTTGGGGTCCACTGGGATAGCTTATACCACTGCCATGCTGAGGAAAATTTGAAGTGGCCTATAATATAAAGCAGTCTTTACCAGAGCGGTCTGTACTGACCTCCAGGAGTCCATAGAGTCGCTGAAGGGGTCTGTTGCAAATTAAAATTAATTTTTGGGGTTAGTAAGTACCACTTTGGTAATCACAATTTTTTTTATTTTATTTTATGTCCCCATTTACCATTTAAGCCTCAAAGTTATATTTTTAATTTTCCCATTAAATAGTTGTTTAAAGTTATTTTAACTTGGGGTCCATTAGCAAAAAGGGTATAATAAGAAGGGGTCCATTAGCAAAAAGGGTATAATAAGAAGGGGTCCATTAGCTATATGAGGTTCGGGAACCCTAAGTTTTATAACAATCCTTGGCATGGCTCAAAATAAAGCGCCTCTTGAGTCCCCTAATTTATACCCAGCATGTAAACTGTTTAGCAATTCATCTCATGCCACTTCTCCCAATGGCTCTCCTAAATCAGTATGTGGCTCTTTTAGATTTAATCTGGAGCCCTCCATCACCAGGACTTTAAACTTAATCATATCCCACCCAGACTTACCAAAAAACGTTTCCCCAGTACTTTCAATGCCGCCACCCTCCTCCTACAATAGCAAATTTCCTGCCTTACACCCGCAGTATTCCCCTAGCATCCCCTATGATGAGCTCTATGACATGCTTCTTACCCTATGCCCTAGAGGCCCATGGTCCAAGAGGATGCCGCACCTTAATCCACTGGTCACATGCCTAACTATTGCCCTTCCCACCACTTATGGCTTCCCAGAATATTTATGGTTTAGATTTCCAAATGGGTATAGAGAAGTCTCAATAATCCCCTATGACCTACCAACTGTCACCAGGTGGGGGAGTGGGCGACACATGATTACCTGGATCAGGTTGCCAATTAAGAATTTGATCAGATGGTAATTTAGTAATTCAACCATCAAATAATCTTTGTATTCTAGCCTTGTATGCTTTACATGAAAACAACGCTGCGTTGCATCAGCTCATCTCTTGTTGGAACTTTTATAATTGACCACATTATATAACTCAGAGTAGATTAAGCTTTAATTTATACTTTTTTTGTACATTCATTTTCCAGCGTATAAATCAAGCTTTTTAAATTTGTTAATCAACAGACTATTGTTTGGCAATAGTTACTTACTGAAGTATTACTTGTATTTTCTAATAATTGTATTAACTGATGATTTATTACGATTAATGACTTATCAGGGATATCCCCGCCAATGTTATTTGTAATTCAATGTTGGCTGGATAGCTAGTATTTGGAGACCTTTTTTAAATCACTTTTTGCAGAGGCTCCAAATGATTAGGGTCGTTTTTCTGAAGCTATTGAAACGTATTTAATTCTTGTTCTAGTGTTAGTTTGTAGAAGTAATTAGGTAACGCGGCACCTAAGAAATCATTGTTTATTTTTGACACCAATAGATAGTCGCCAAACCATCAAGGTTCCCCTATATGGTGTTGATAAGGCGATGGAACCCTCTATCTTCATAAGACAATCTCATAGGCCAAAGTTTATAGATGATAATAAATTAATCTTCAGTGATCCAGCTGAAAATTGTGCTGCTTTTGCCCTATAAAAACCCATAATATTTTCTAATAATTATTAGAATTCAGCTATTGAATATTATATTAGATTTCACTTTTAAGTTGAAGAGGCTCAGGTATAAGATTCCCTAGTTGTTTATCAAGCCATAGTAAGAGCATACCTAGTGAAGTTGATGCCTCTTATAAATTAGACGCTAGCTTGACTAGTTGTCTCCAAATAGCTAGTATCCTCTCTATTCTTACAATGGCACAAATATGTGCAGCAAACTATTTATGATAGCTTAAGTTGGTGCTCACTACAATGGTAATAAGTCTTGCTGAAGTATGAGTACCATGTCCTCTATTTAAATTAAAATCCAGCAGTTATGTAAGAGTTGGAAAGCTTAAACCAAAACACCTTAATGTCAGCAGCCCAGGATGATCTAACAAAAGTGAAGAATTAATTGTCAGGGCGGAAGAAGAAACCCCACTTTGACATAAAAATTAATCATAATTATAAATAAAATCTCCTAATTAGAGCAAAAACACACCAAATTTGTTAGGGACCTGTTTATGTTTAAAATCACATTTAAAGCAGAAGCTAGATGAAATCATTTATTATGTGAGAAGAATGATCAACTCTTGAAACAAGTACAAGAGATGGAAGCCCATAGATGTACTTGTACTCAGGTGGAAACTGAATTGGATGACCACATTTTATATGAGGAAGAAAGTAAAGTTTAGAGTATAAAGCTTACCTGGAATATGCCAAGAGTTTTATCATTTTACAATGACCCCCAAATAAAATTCCAACTGGTGCTAGAATAGCTGACCATACTACTCATCCTGCAATAAAGCCTGTAGTAAACTGAAGAACATTGGGCTACTCCATATTGTCAACGTTCCATAAGTATAATGCCTCAGAAATCTTCAAATTATTTGATATGACTATATTCAGGTTCAGCAATTGCCAAAAATCTGTTACAAGATCAATTACTTTGATTTTAGTTGCCAAAATTTGGTGTTAGCCCATTTGCATGGGGAGAACTGGTCATATGATCGAGGAAAAGAACGCGTATATGATGGCTTTTGGCATCCTGAATGAATGGCTGTCCAAAAGCAATAGCTCATGGGGATACATTTCTGGAAAGATGAAACTTTGGGAGCATTCACCAGTTATTTCTATCAAAAGGCACAAATCATGATTAGAGCTGATGCCATGAGCGATTTTAATGCTTACATTGCAATTAAAGCAGCGCTCCAACCTTATTAAGTATTATATTGATCCATGGCGTTGGCATTGAATAACAACTTTATCAACTCTCTGATGGTGGAGTATCAAAAAGCACCGATCAAAACTTTTGATGCACCAAATCGAAGTTCTAAACCTCAACTAGCTTTTAACACAAATTCAGCAATAAACCCCAAACTAAAAATAAATTTGTTAATCTGATGGGGAAATCCCTCAATGATTAAAAGATATAACAATAATTCACGCCTTAGTTGCACCTGATGTGGATATATAGGTCATTATGCTGCTCAGCTTGAAGAAAGAAAACGAAGGAACAGGTGAACCTTAAAAAGGTCAAAGAAATGGATGTCAATGAGGAGTCAGGAAAAGGCCCTGTGGTCTAGATGAGAAAAAAAATCTATTTCTTCAGGTTGCCCAGTTTCATCAGTTAAAATCCAGGAAAATGTCATCTCTGACCTGTTTGCTGATATACCTGTTTACAATTCTTTCCATTGGGGCATAGATCAAAATGGCAATGTAATAACTCAGTAAAGCAAAGATGATTGATCTTGAGAAAGTATTAGAGGTTACTTGACCCTACGCTCACCAATTATTGTAAAAGGCCCAAATTACTTATAAAGAAGATAAATTGCAAACTCAAAATTGGAAGATGACAACGTGTCAATTCCTATCACTACTATTAAGGAATTGTTTTTGATATATTTAGGACTGCATCGTCCTTTTTGAAGGTCAGGACCTTTGAAGGCTGTTCAATTATTAGTCAAATGCAGTTCCAGCGGAATCTCTTAGAGACTAAGTTCCCTAAATCAATCTTTCAACGGAAATTCGTTGGTGAGGCTACTCTGTTCACTTCTAACAGGCAAGGTTCTCTGTATAATAACTTAGAAAAAATCACTAGTGGGAAATACTAGGAAATCTGAAGGTATCTTTACTGATCAAAATTCTGAGATATTTATAGGCTGCTGAGATATTTGGGTTTGCCTAGGGGAATTTGGCGTGATAATCAGGAATGAGTAGGGAAGACCTCTTTGACAATATGGCAGAAGTCATAGGCTTTCTTTGAATCTGAATCTCTTCTGCCAGGGTGACAAATTCTGGGGATCTCCAAATGGCAGGATCTTTACTAGCTGACTTGGTGCCTTTGCTAGTAGAATTGGCGGATCCTTCTGGAATTTGAAATTCCTTTCACCCATTTAAGATTTCAATGTTTGCAACAGTCTCAATGCTCATTGAATTGGTGGAGCTTCTACAACCAAGTAGTGAATTGGGTCAAGTTTGAATCCTACTCAGGTACATCAGATTTCATGATTCCTAACAATGCCCCCCTCAAGATCTTTCTGAGGAGGAACATAATTTTAGAGGAATATAGCATGTACCTGATTTACAATTGCACCCGACTTCACAGAAGCAATTGAATTTTGGGACCTTGATGGTAGATTACTCAGTAAGGACCTGACCACAGAGTACTAAGTTTATGTAATTGTCCCCCGGGATGGTGATGGTAAAATAGGATGGGGTCCCCTAATTTGAACTCAGGAAGGACTGGCAGCTGGGCGTTCCGTTGAACAGTTTCTCTTTGTTGAATAGATCCCATGGATTTAGCGACCAAGTCTTGTAACCTAAATAGTTTATCAGCCAATCATTGCATGGATAAGTCAGTGTTTTCTGGTGTGGAAGTTTCAAGTTTAGACTGCACACTGGAGGGTAAAATTGGTTATTGGACATACAGGGCTCAGAAAGTGAAACTTGAATGATTTGATGATAGCTAACACAATATGCTAATAAAGCCGCTGATAAAGTATACAATCTATCTTAAAGGATCGAAGGAAGACATCTTATGAAGGATGGCAACTAAATAGCTGTTTGCTCGTTCTACAGCTCTGTTGGTAGCCAGATGATAATGTGTTGTGAAAGAATGATAAGTGTCCATTAGAGAGTTAAGATCAACAGCCACACTGGAAACAATTGGTATCATTGTTAGATAGCTGCACCTTAGGACTGCCGTGGAGGCTTAAGACCTGCTTCAGAACTAAGGATGTGGTCGCTTTGGAAGTTAGGGAAGCAACTGAGATAGCCTTGACCCATTTTGTAAAGTGATCAATGCAAGAATGATAAAACGGTGACCAAATATCACCATAGGTAGGAGTCCAATAACGTCAATGCTAACCATAGCAAATGGGGCCGTGGGGCCCATGACATGATGCTGGTATAGTGGATTAAGTGGCTTTTGATTGGCACAAGTGAAACACGAGTCAACAACATCCTGGGCTGTCTCAATCGTTTCTTCCTATTAGCAGTGGTATCTTAGGCATTGATAGGTTTTCTTTACTGCGCCGTGCCCCACAGAAACATGAGCTTCCAGCGTGGATTTTGTCCAAGCAGAGGATCAAACATATGGTAGCCAAGAAATTTCTAACTTTCTTATATCACAATCTGTTTTCAACTAAAGTCTGAGCAGCCTTCTTCTTTAAGAGATGTTGTGTTGTCGATAGATCACAGCTCCACTCTTCCAGTTTTGCAATGAGCTCATAAATCCAGTCCTCTTTGGAAGCATAAAGGGCCAGGATAGGCAATTGGGACAACCCGTCAGCGTTTTAGTGTATCATCCCCCCGTGGTGGACTATCAATAAGTCATAATTATGGTGCTTAAGGGCCCATTGCCTTCATCTATCTGGGTCTTTCATCTGCTGTAATCACCGTAGTAGAGCATGGTCTTTCATGATAGTGAAATGATTCCTATACAGAAAGAAAAAAGAAATGTTTGATGGCCAATATCACAACCAGACACTCGCATTAAGTAATGCTGTATTTGTGTTCTGCTTGATCAACGTCTTACTAAAGTAAGCTATAGGATGATCAACTTTACTTCCATCTAGTTGAGCCAGAATGGCCCTCACAGCAACATCTCTAGCATCCGTAAATAAAATGAAGGGTTTATTGAACTCAGGATGTACCAAAATAGGGCTGTAGTCAGGGATTTTCTTAAGACATCAAAGGATTGCTTCTGGGAATCCTCCCATAAGAAAGGAACTTCTTTATGGAGGAGGCAGTTTAGTGGCTCAGCAAGCTCAGCGAAGTGCGGTATAAATTGTCAGTAGTACCTTACCATGACAAGAAAGACCTGAATGTCACGGAAACTGCTGGGTTATATCATCTTCTTGATAGCGGTCACCTTGTCAGGAAAGGGCGAAATTCCTTTATGACTGACCTTATGACCAAGGACTTCCAGCTCATTCTGAAACCACAACAATTAATG
This sequence comes from Massospora cicadina, assembly GCA_022478985.1. Classification (NCBI taxonomy): domain Eukaryota; kingdom Fungi; phylum Entomophthoromycota; class Entomophthoromycetes; order Entomophthorales; family Entomophthoraceae; genus Massospora; species Massospora cicadina. Next base: position 115,832 of record JAKSZP010017184.1, read on the forward strand.
GCTTTAACTTCAACGCAGCAGAATATAGCCATCTGTACTTCCTTCAAATAGGCATAAATTCTGGTCAAATGTGCGCGAAAATATTGTTACATCGCTTAGATAGATCAGCACACATGACATCTTCTGGTCTCCTAACAGGCAGTCCATGGCCCGCCAAAAAGTGGCTGGGGTGTTGCACAGCCCCTGAGGCATACAAATGGGTTCAAATAAACCCTCACTCACTATAAGCTTGAATTCCTTTTGGTCATCTAGCACAAGCTCTATTTGCTAGTACCCGCTGGCAAGATCCATTGCAAAAAAATTGGGACTCAGCTAAGAGGCGTAAGAAGTCGTCAATCCTAGGTAAAGGGTATCATCCTTCTAAAAATAGCATTCAGACGTCATTAGTACATTAATAAATAATGACCTCTGTCCTTCTTCCACACAAGAAATAATGGCGAGGCCCAGGGCCTCTGGGATGGTTTTATTAACACAGCGTCTAATAGTTTTTCAATTTTTTTGCAACTTAGGCTTCCTCAACTTTTAACTTCAAATAAGGTTAGGCGCTAATTGGAGGGGCATTGCCAGTCAGCATTTGATGTTGCACGCCTTCATTATCCCAAAATACTCTGTCCTATTGGATAATTTTTTGGTTATTCTTATAGTAGGGCATCAGACTGTCGTTGTTGTTTTCAAGTAAGCATGTCACTAATTTCTACCTTAACTCGGGTTAACATAACCTTTTCGTCCATTCTTAAGTCTAGCAGGTCTCCACATCCTCAGACAGCTCAATCTGGTTGGAGGGCAATATTTGTACATATGCGATAGGCCAATTTTAAGTTATCTGCATTGGTCAATCAGTAAAGATAGCCTTTGGGACAGTCAATGGACCCTGGTATTCGTGATCCAACACTCCAGGACAGGTAAGTGGTTCACAAATGGCCTGATTACTTTCTCCTTGAAAACCCAATAAGTGGTCCATTGGTATAGTGACTTGGATACCAGTAACCTCTAAGATCTGCGATTTAGGTGGTACAACTGTGCGGCCAGGCGCCTATACATTCCTTCCATATCCTCTGCGCAAGAAGGCGGCAATTTAGTCTTTAGTCCAATCTTCTGATACTCTAGATGTTTGATGTGGGCCAGGTATTTACGTAGGCAACATTGAGGTTTCCCTATTCCCTTTCTCCTTATGAATGTCCTTCATAACCAAAGGAATGCAGTACCCTAAAATAGAAAAGTAAAGATCCTTGTGGCTTATTAGGGTTTCAAATACTACTAGGAACTGGGCACCAATAATTAAGTCGTAACCATCATTTTCCAACACAATGGTGGGAGCTGTAACAAACAGAGAGCCAAATAGAAGAGTCAAGGAGGAGTAGACTCCCTGGGAGCAGGTATGATGAGGTCCCACCGTTCTTTAGTTAAAGGAGTTACTTTGGTCCAGTGCAACTTATATACAAAAAACCAGCCAAGAGGAAATGACGTTGACAGGGGATTCGGCGTCAATGATGGCCAAGATCTTCACCTTGTGGACAATGACCTCTACTTGGGTAACTTTGGTGCCAAAGTGGGGGATTGAGTAAATAAAGTTGCCTGGAGGGAGCGGTCCAGAAAAGGCAGAGTAAGAGGAAGATAAGTCTCTATTTGTAATCATGGAATCTGGGACATCCAATTCTTCAGGTTTCACCAGAACATAACACTCAGCGCGTGGGGTGAGAGAAGGTTGAGGTTGAAGCGTTTAATCATCAGCAGAGGGTGCCTCGCGTCCTAATCTGACTCACATTTTCCTGACTCATTGGCTTGCTTTTTCTAACAGTAATTTTCTTGGTGGCTAAAGATTACGCAATATGAGCATGGGTCATTATGTGGTTTTAATCTCTGAAAGCATCTAATGGCATGGATATTGGGTCAATTCCCCTTATTTGGAGCTCAGCATAATTCAGGCTCAGGGAGTTCCATTATTTACTCCTTAATTTCAAGGATGGATTTAAACATCTTTTTGGCGTTCTGGAAGCAGAGTACCAGGTTAGTACTTTGTTAGAAAGTGGAGAGAACAACCGAGATGGCGTTATCCAGGGTAACCTGGTCATAGCAAGCTAACGTCTGTGCTTCATGATATAAGCGCTTTAAAAATTTAATATTAGTCTCCCCTTATCTTGGATGAGGATGCATGAAGGCCTGCTTACAGATAAAGATGTTTAAGTTACTACCAAATTCTTCAATAGAGGCTTTTTTAATGGCCGTTCATGTGATGCTTTCCTTGAAATAAGGCATCATAATTTATTGCTCCTTGTCACCTTAACAGGTTTTTATATGATGACATTTTTGTTGGGTTAGCCAGCTCCATTGCGCCCTCATATATAAAGAGGTATGACTGAATTTTCTCGGCCCCAGGGATGTGTTTCTCCTCAAAGTTGAGTTTGAAATATCTGACATGTTCAGAAAGGAAATTATTGGCAGGAATGAGTGGGCGTTCTGAGTCAGTGGCTCCGTGGTGCCTATATCAGTAGGCAGAATAGCCCTATCAAACTGATGGCGGATCTTGTCCATGTCATCCTGAATGGTGGCGTAGCATTAATTGACGTGCTTAAGGGGGGTCTTAAAATCCAAAAGTTTGCATAGACTCTTGATCTCTTCGGATTGTTGAGCTAATTTTTTTGGAGAGAGCATCCTGTTTAGCTTCAATTGCTTGGAGGTGGGCAATCATCTGCTCAATGTGACTAATAGCTTGATTTTGGGATTCAAACAGGTTGGCGAAGGTACCAGTAATCTTTGCATAGTGTTTGTACAAGGAGGGGAAGGTCAAATTAGCATTCATATGTTCCCACTCAATTGTCATTTCAGCTCCTTGGGACAACAGTAACAGTTGTCATTTGAGGGCTTTAAGTCGTGCTTCATGGTCTTTATTGAAAAAGTGATCAGCAGGGGAGGTGGAGCTGGAGGACCCATGAGGGACCTCCAGGTTCAGGGGGTTCTTGTTCTCCTTCTCTCCCACTGGGTCCTGCTCTTCTGAGAGCCCCATATTGCACCTTAGTTTCTGGATTTGGCATCATTGCATGTCATACGCTTAGCTGCTAGATACAGCTAAACAAATTGATGAGTCGAGAATCAGTCACTTACCAATCTTCAGAAATTTGATCAAGGAGGGTAGCTAAGGCACGTTTCACTCTTTGGCCTATGACAGTGGTCAATTGGACTGTTCGCTGGTAAAATTCACTCTGCAAGTATAGAACGACCCTAGTGTCAATTTTGGCAAGGTGGCGTTGGATGTCATTTATATACTGACAGTTGCTCAAAATGGCCTCCCAAACATCTCAACTGAAACTAAAGGTGGTGTCATATAACTCAAGGAGCTGAAAGTAGATATGGTGGGCTAATATTAACTGTTGCTGAATCTCCATGTGGTTGAGGGCGATCAACTGCATGTTTTGGTGTAAGGCAGGATGTACAAATCATTGGAGGTATGAATCCATATGGGTCGCTCCTATATCACTTCTTGAAAGCTCTTTGGAGGAATAGAATCAGCGCAACTAAATAGTCCATGTAGGGCTGATATGACTAATCCTCCCACCAGGGATTACAAATTCTCCTGGAAGCTCTCAAATTGTTTGGGCGACATTGTGAGCCATATTTGATAGGTGGATTCATTGGGAACTGAGATAGTAAAAGACACGATCACACAGAACTCAAATTCTCACAGTTGAGGTAGCGTCACATATTGATTATTGATGGAGACCCATCAGGTCAAATTCATACTCTCCTCCATATTGGAGGGATGTCTTTGCTGGAGTTATTAATGGGGAAGGTAAGGCTTCATCAGGAGCCTCAGAAGGAACTGGAAAAAAGCACCAGTTTGTAGGTCTTCTTCGTTCTTTCTGAAGGTCAGAGCCTATAAAGGCTGTTTGATTATTAGTTAAATGTAGTTCTAGTAAAATCTCTTAAGAACTGAGTCCCCTAAGGCAATCTCTCAACTGAAATTTGTTGTTGAGGCTACTCTTTTCACTTTGAACAGGCAAGTCCTTCTGTATAAGAACAGGCAAAATAATTACTAATGAAAAATACTGTGAAATTAGGGGATATTTTCACACACTTTTTTTAACTCACTATCACGTCTGTCTTTCTGTAATAAAATCTTACAAGCTCTATTTCAGAAACTTATTGGTTTCAAAAATATTCTTAAACTTTGCACAGAAGTTGGTCTTGGATGACAATACATTAAATACATCAAAAAACTAATTTTCATGTTCAAAATAAAAAGTTTTATATGTATCAAGTGAAAATCTTATATATTTTTTCAATGGTAGTTTGTTTATAGTTACAGCTGAGCAGTTTGGTATTTGATTGATTCAAAAGTTTCAAGTTTACCCTCAAGCTATCTAAAGCTTTAAAATTTGGCATAACTATTTATCTCTTATGACAATACAATAATTAATTAAAAAATTATAAAAAGTGTGAGTTTTGCAAAATAAAAAGTTTTTAAAACGTTTACTATTTTTCTATTTTAATATTAATCAATTTCAAAGATATTTATATGCTGCTGAGATATTCAAGTTCGCCTAAGGGGGAACTTGGCGTGATAATTGGGAATGAGGAGGGTAAGGAGACCTCTTTGACAATGTGGCAGGCGGCGTAGGCTTCCTTTAAAACTGACTCTCTTTTGCCAGGGTGGCCAATTCTTGGGACCTCTAAATGGCAAGATCTTCACCAGCTGACTCAATGCCTTTGTTAGTAAAATTGGCGGATCCTTCTGGAATTTGAAATTCCTTTCACCCATTTAAGATTTTTTAATGTTTGCAACAGTCTCAATGCTCATTGAATTGGTGGAGCTTCTATAACCAAGTTGAGACTTGGGTTGAGCTTTAATCCAGCTTGGGTCCATCTGATTTTTCATGATTCCTGACAATATATCTGCCTAAATTATTCATACTCTGGATTTGACAACTGATGCCCATATACATTAAGTAAATAATTTTATAATACTCTTAGTGTACTTATGCTGACATGTTGGTTAACTGATTAAGAGTGAGGCCCATTATTGATAGTGATGCTTCAATTAATATCATTTCTACCAAATTGGTAAAACGTTTAAAATTTTTGCTGGATCTAGAACATCAAAAGCAGTATTTGACATATGGGCCTAACCTTACTACTTCCTGTGGGGCTTATAATAATTTATCACTTTGTTTTGTATCCTTAGTTGTGTCAAAGCTAGTGAACTTCTTACCTAATCAAAATTATGATATTATCATCAGCGCCTAAATTTATTCAGAAGTATGAAGTAAATTGCAACTTTGAGGAGAATACTTTGACTATCTCAGGTCAGATGCTGCTATTGATTTACCATCAGAAGGTTGATGCTCCCCTTAACAGGAAAAATAACTTTATAAACTTCGTGTATAAAAATTCCCTAATTTTTGTTAGTTATAAACTATTTGTAAAGAAGATTCAGCTATTAATGAAAATGTGAGCAAGAACTAAGGGACTCAAATCTGAGTAAAAAAACAAACCGTTCTGCCTGGGATGCAGAGAGTTGTCAATATGGAATGGCATTGGAAATCCTAAAGCAACTATATGTTAAGGTCAAGGATCCTTGGTGAAGATTGAGAATTGAACCTTGGGTAGCTCCAAGGATTAATTCCCAATCATGGGATTAAATTGTATCTTACTAGCCAATATGGGAAAAACTCTGGTTGGAAATCTAGGATAACAAGTAGTTTTGTTCACTCAGATTATTCTAATAACAGAGCTCCTTTCTTTCGATGAGTTCAGTAATTTTAATTGAAATGTAATTACCAGAATCTGGTGAAAGTATTTATACAGTAATTATGCATGAACAATTAAGAAGTTTAACAAAAGATCTAAATCTGAAGTATTAGCTTTTTCAAACAATTCCAAATATTTTATGAAAGATGACCACAATTTAGGGGTCACAAAAAATGTATTACATCAAATTGACACTGTAGAAGCTGAACCAATTAGAATGAAGCCTAATTAAATCAAGAGCAGCTGAGGCAGTAATTGACGAGAAAATAGAGATGTTGTTGGACATGGGTTGTTTGTGCCATTGTTTAGTCTGTCGGCTAGCCTGATATTGATCATTAAAAAGAAGGATGGGTCAAACAGAGTTAAATTCAACTATCTCCATTTTAATATAATCATAAAGAAGGATTCCTATTTTTGCTGAGAATTGATGATGCATTGGATTGGTCAGGTGCCAGAAAAATTATTTTCAGTAATGGACCTAATCTCAGGATATTGTCATATTGATATGCCACCTGAGGACCAGGCGAAGTGTGCCATAATAATGGCACAGGGGCTTTACCAACCTACAATGGTGCCTTAAGGCTTGTGTAATGTACCTGCAACGTTTCAACGGGATTTGGATACTATATTGTCTGACCTCAAGTCATCATGTGTTTTAGCCTATTTAAATTACATCAATTTATTTTTTCAAATATTCAGGATAACTTGAAGCACCTAGAAGATGTGTTTAAAGAAATGGTCTCCGCCCATTTTTAAAGAAAGCCCCAAAAATTTCACTTCTTTAAGAGGAGTTAGAATATATAAGCTTTGTTATAAATGCAGATGGAATGCAACCTTAAAAACATAAAGTTGACGCTATTGAGCAGATTTCATCGCCAAAGAGTGTTTGCAATGTCTAGTTTTTCTTAGGAATGGTCAGCTATTATTATGATTCATTAAGAATTTGCAATGATAGTGGATCTATTATTCCATCTGTTTAAAAATCAGCAAAATGGGTTCAAATGGAATGAGATGGTGCAAGGTGCATTTATTAAATTATAAAGATAATTGATGAAAAGCCCAATACTTAAATATCTGACTTTCAACTGGCTGTTTATTATACAATTGGATGCATCTATTATGGTGATAGGTGCTGTAATTAGTCAAGTTGACGAACAAGAGGAAGAGCACCCATTGGCTTATATCAGCTGTGTTTAATGAATGCTGAAGGAAACTATATGATAACTTAACATGATTGTCTTGCAACTATTTACTCTTTCATGCAATTCTGTGTTTAATTTCTTGGGATGCATTTCAATATATAAAAGACCATTCATCTTTCTGTTGGTTGCATAACTTAAGAGAATCTGAGGGGAGACTAGCATGATGGGCCTTAAGGTTGCAGACCTATGACTATTTCATAGAACATCATGCTGGAGATAAATAACAAAACGTCAATGAATTATCCAGACTGCTGGTATAATTCTGGGGGAGCGCCCCTTGTGCTTGGACCGGGTGGCATTCCCTTTCACTATTAAGAAAGGTCCAAAGAAGCCAGCTGCCCCCCTCGTCTCCCAGGGCAATCTCGTCCATGTGGTGGACAAGCGGTGTGTTATGGTCTACCCTCTTATTGTTCCATTGCCTATCCCAGTATTGATGACTAAATTGTTATGGAGGATTGGAGAGATCTGAATTGAGGTCTCAGCCATTAAAAACCAACATGGGATGGATGTGGTGAGTCCCTCCCCTAGGCCAATGATAGATTTGGCAAAAGCATTTAAAAGCAATGAATATTCCCTCCAGAATCAAAACCTCTGTATGTTAATCCCCATAAGTCTGAACAGGCGCCAGAGCGATCAGGTGTGGGCAGGTTGGGCATCCCAAACCCGTTCCCAAACACATGGACCATCCCTATGTGGGATGGCCATGGGAGGATCCCATTACTTGTTATTTGAGATGTTGCCAATCAAATCGGAATAATCATGACAAGGCCGTGATTCATGTGTCCTAGGACAAACAAATGATAACTCAGCCCGTCGCTGACAAGCTCAAAGTCAGCTAAAATTGATTGACCACACCCCCACTTAAAGTTCTTCCAGTTTATGTTAGACACTCAAGTGCCCCATTACATGCAGCCAAAGTTATTCCCAAACAACCAAGCATTTAAGCAATTGTCCCATACATGGAGGATTGACAAGAGATTTTTTTAAACTTTCAATAAAATTTTCCCCTTTCCAAAAAAATTAATTATAACTTGATCTTCTATGGTATCCCGCTATTCCCACCAATGAGGAATTATGGGTTATGCAAAAACTGGGCAATTGCGGCCATTCTGGTGACTTTGTTTCCCTCTGCCAGTAACTGGTCTTACCACGCTCAAGACCTCCTAAATTTTTCTCTGCTCACCGAAGCAATCCACCGCCAGGATCTGAGAATTTTGTGGATGGAACTGTCTCCACGCTGGGCAAAAATTTGCACTCTTGCTGAAGGATCTATTTCAACCTCTAATCATGGTGAATCCAAACCTTTCGTCCAAAATCAAGATTCTTTTACGTCTGAGCCCACGGGCTCTGGGGTCATGACAGCCTGGATTTCTGTTGTGTTGCTCCTCACCTTTGTGCCCTGCCAGCGCTCATTGTTTAAATACCTCCCAGTCAATCTAAACGTCATCTGAGCAGCAGTGCTTCTGGCTTTCTGTCTCGCCTTATAGGTTCTCTCACACCCTTACTGACAGGCCAGTATAAACTTTATCTGCCGTCTCCCTGACAGCTGGCAATTCTTGCATAACAAAATAGTTTGATAACTATTTGAGCGAATGCTGAAAGGACAATTGTAAAACGAGCCATCATAAATTCAAAGTACACTACAAAAAGCTATTGAATGAATGGAACTAAAAAATGGAAATTACTCAAACTAGTGAATAATAAGAGACTTCTGCTTTATAATCTTATGAGAGAATGGAAATAATTTGTGCCTTTCATAAAGTCTTTGTCCATGGTGGCCTCAAGAAAACTTTAGAGCACATTTACCAGTACTACTATTGGGAATCATTAAAACCATGATGTGGAAGATTTCCTTTCCTGCTTTGTGGAGTGTCAACTCCATAATTCACATAAAAATGTAACTGGATACCATTTAATGTGACCAGGGTTCACCGGGAATACAGTGTTCATCATTGTTATGGGACCATCAATTACAGGCACTGGAGGAATGCAATATATCATTGTCATGATTGATCACCTTATAAGGTAGGTCAAGACTAAAGCTATGGGTCAATTCAATTCTATGAATACCACAAAATTTATTCTGGATCAAGGTTTATATTGGCACAGCTGCCCTCAGGTGACCCTGAGAGATAATAGAATGAGCTTTACTTCATTTTTCATGCCCTGAATGAATTAACTGATGGGGATCAAAGGAGTTATATTGGCCCCATATTGGCCAGAGACAACTAGACTGGTCGAGAGAGCAAATTTTTCTTTAGCTGCTATGCTATGGGAGCTGTTTGCAGGGAAAAGTCTGCTTTATTTCAAATTTATGTTCAGTGATGTTTACCTGTAATATCAGCTATCATTATACAACTGGAAAAGAACCCTTCTAATTACTCTATGAGAGAAAGCAGCTCTAATAAAATTTTTTACTCAGCCTTGTAATTAACTTCAGGGATGTTTCCTGGCCAATATTTAAATTAATTTCCTAACACTATTATCAATTTACAATTATGAGCGCTCTAAAACATTAAGAAAAATGATCCAGGCCAAGAAGTATGATAAAAAAGACCATCCAGCAAAGAATATAAAATTGGAGATAAAATCCTACTGTGATACTCATGAATACTCGCCACTGAATAAGCTGGATGCCTTATGGACAAAGCCATCAAAAGTAATTTTGAAATTAGAGTTGGATGACTATAAAATCAAAAGTATTCATGATGGTCATATAGTTAACCAAGTTCATGGTAAATTCCTGAAAAATTGGTACCAAAAATAATAATATAATTAAAAATTAAATAATATTTAATATTTAATATATAAATAAAATAAACAAAATATCAAAAAACATATAATAATGATAAAATAAAAAGTGTATTGGAAGATCCAGGTAAGAGGACAGACTAACCAACAAGGCGCATAGGTTCAACTTACAGATAAGAAGTTCTAGGTAAAGTTGTTATAAACACCATGATGCATTATAATACAAGTACCATTTGGCAGGATCTATTATCTGGATATATTTTATATACCATACAGCTTGGAAATTTCAAAGATGATCTGTAGATACACACATCATCCATTGCTACAACCCTGGATCCACTCTCATGTGTGGAAATGCATGAGGAGAGTGTATCACACTAAAAATAAATCCAACACTGTCCATTCTTAATGCATGGTATGTGGCCAATATGGGAGTTTGGTACACCGCTTTGAAAAATGTCCACCCTCTGTGGCTATTAGGAAAGAGGTTAAGCGCCAATTCTGAAAGCACAATGGGCAGGTATTCAGACAGTCCAAAAAAATGTTCTCTCTCAACATAGAGTCATCTATCCCTCCATCTCTCCTTGCGCTAGTAGCAATAGCGCAATGGATAATCCATACTGTGGTCTTGGATTAATTTTCAGGCACACCCTACCCTCCATGGGGATTTCAATCATTTTCATTCCCATATATTGAAATGTTTTTAGGCATGGTTGTATGGAAACATGACCCCATGCAACAGTTGTCTAATCAACTCATGGTTTCCAATATGGTTCCTAAGCACTTAACCTTCCTTCACTCATGTTATATCCAAATAAAAGCTGGCATGAGTTCCCCCCGTCCTAAACCTGGTAATCCTGGCTGACAACAGGAGGGGCTATGAACCCTCTGGGGTGTCATTTATATTTTATATTACAGACTTTCTTTATTGTCTTATCACTATATCATATGTGCCCGTCCCTGGTCAGCCTTCCCCAAATGAATAAATATAAATAAATAAGTATATAATAAAATACCTTTATTTGGAAGCCTCAAGTTGGGGATAAGTCAGCCTTTGACGCCTCTTTGGGGAAGGGATGTTGAATGAAAGTAGTAGTAAGTTACAAAAAAGATCTAGTAGCAAACACTGGCAAGGCCTAACTGACCCAGACCCAAGATCTTTAAATATTAGCCGACCTTTTTGAAAAAGTGATCTAGTGAAAAGATTATAATGTCTAAACAGGCTAAACAAGATACTCCAACTTGAGGGGGAAAACAGCATTAAATTAGTAGGCAATTGGTGAGTAATCCTGTGTAATCCTTATATGGCACAGGTGCTGGAAGTTAATCTTGAGTGCTTTCTGGTGGGCTTCATCAAAATGATTGACATGTGGGCTACCATGGTGCAAGGGAGACAGATGGGAGGTTGATGAATCATGCCTTCTATCAGAGCCATTAAGGACAGATATTGATGTAAAGCTCTACATATGAGAAAGTCATTCAATGAGCAAGTGGCATCTTGAAGGTGATGGATGTAAACCTCCTGAAATTGGAAGCAAAAAGAATGATGGAAGGTAGGGGAGGCCAGAAGCTTTGTGGATAACTACAAAAGACTTTACCTGTAAAATGAAGAGCTTGAACTATAGTATACTGGTCTATTATGATCACGATTGACGTGGTTAAGAGCCTCAGCAAGGGCCTCAGAAACTTTATTTTTTGAGCTCTTTATATGGGAGCTTGCTTTGTTTGTGGTTCCCAATAGTTAGCTCAGTCAAAAGGACCACTGTCTTATAATACCGGCCTAACCAAAACAAAACATCTCAAAGAAAATCTGATTTGGAGTGAAACAATTGATCTATACTAGAAGAGTTAGATCGTTGGGCTCAATGATGATTGGGTTTAGCTGAGAATGGAGCTGAATCCAACAACGCTTCAAAGTCAAACTTGGCAATAGGTGAAAGAGGAATAATTGGTTGCAACTCATTGAAGATAGTAGCCGCCCCAGTCTCTTATTCAGGAATGGATAACATTAGTGGTAATTTATCATAAGGAATAACCAAATATACTTGTCTCATGGCATAGATTCTGATGAGGCCATAGGTAATTTTACTTCAAGTAGCACAACACATGCCTCAGAAAAGGTGAGAGTCTGTTTTGGAAAGATTGTCCACATAACTTTAGTACCAGAGATTATTAAAAAGGACTTGACATATGATCTGTATAATCTGGTCAAGCTGTGATGTATTGGAATTTTCACAATTGACCAAATTGTCCATCTCATAGTAGATTAAGCTCTGATTTATTTTAAATCACTGTATTACTTTTCCAGCTTATAAGATTAGTTTTAAAGATCATTAATTAGCAGCCTCTTTTGTGGTGATGGTTACTAACTAAAGTATTACTTATAATCTAGCAAATTTTGTAAATGCAATGATTAGTTATGGTAATGACTTTTCAGGTATTATCCTCAACACTGATATTAGGTAATTCTATGCTAGATAGATAGCTAATCATTGAGTTCCTACTTTAAATCATTCAAGATGAGGCGCTGAACAAATAAAGTTTTTTCTGAAGCTACTGAAGCATTTTTTAACACTTGTTTTAGTGGTAGTTTGTAGAAGTAGCCATGTAATGCATCCCCTAAGAAACAGTGTATGGTTCCTAGACCTATAAATGGCCACTGAACCATAAAGGTTCCCCTACATGGGGTTTAAGGCAATAGAACCTGCTATTCTCAAAGGTCAATCCTAAAGGTCGAAGTTTATAGAGGATAATCAATTAATCTTCAGTGAGCCAGCTGAAAATTTGTGTTACTTTTGCCCTATAAAAACCCTTAGTATTTAAAAATAAAGATTAGATTTCAGCTTTTAAAATATTTCATTATAGTTTATTTATAAATTGAACTGTTGAAAGAATCAAATTTCTTGATTGATCTTTCAATCCATACTAAGGTATAACTAATGGGGTTGAAGCCACTTATAAAGAAGACACTTGATGAATAGTTGTCTTCATATAACTAGTATCCTCTTTATTCTTAAAAGTTCAAACCTGTGCGGTAAACTTACCAAGATAGTTTACATCCCTCTATCTAGTCCATGATATATAAGTGTATATGATGACTGGTAGCTTGTAACTAGTTTGATAATAAACGGTAGCTGTTAACTTTTTCCATCCCAGCATCTTGAATTGATAAGATTGGTACAAAACCCTTGGATTTATCATCATGATTGGTCTACCCTCACTTGTTCCCTCTTACTTTAAACTGTATGTTCAAACCTTTAAGCTGTTACAGCTTATAAAATTTGGTGAGTTTTGTCACTTGGAAGGTTAAGCTTAGAATTAACCCAATCTCACTCTTTGGCAAGTATATTGGTTTCCTAGTAGCTTATGCTTTCCTCTAAATGGTTCATGCTCCAAGTATTGATAGTCATTGTGGTACATTGACACCTTTTTTAAAACCTACATATTACCATGAGTGTTTAAAAATGCTTATCAAGTAAAGTAGACAAATTCAACTCCTCTTGCCAAAGCCTATTATTGGTATATAAGGCTTCCACCAAATTGCTAAGCCGTATCTTCATCCATCTAGCTAATCGTTGGCATACACCTTTTTTAGATCGTATATGGGCCATTTTATAAGTTTCTTCCATTCTTATAAGAACTTGGCCATTGCTAGGTACTTTTCTAGAGGTGAGAGTATTGGAGTTTAATAAGATGAAGAAGTTAGATTATTATCTTCTTGAACATCTTACTTGAGGGAGAGATTTTAATGTACCATCAAATATATCAAATTATTTTACTGGTCATGTGACAAAACTTTTGAGGATGCGTAGGAGGTTAAAAGTAGGAATTGATCTTAACTTAAGGTGATACAGCTCTAATCTATATCATAAGTCTTAAATTATACCTGAGGCTATGTCCATATGATTAAAATTTGTTTTGTACAGTAAAAATTTAGTCTTTACTTTATTGTACCTACCCTTGTGGTGAATATCATGAATAAGAGCTGAATTTGACTTATAGTTTCTAGAGTTGAGCTTTGATAAAGTTAAATGCAATATGATAAAATACGCCTATCCTGTTGGAATGTATACCAATGGCATAATTGGATATCTAGAGGTAACAGCAGATTTTATAGCTCTAGACGAATATAAATGCATAGAGAAGTACAATAAAATCTATTCACGTTTAGACCAACTTATCTCAAGTTATAGTTGTCTTTAAACTATCATCACCTAAGATGGTTTTAGATAAAAGGGTATAAGTGTATAGGTCAAGTAGTTGACTCTATTTACAAAAAATGTCAAAAGTAACTGCTTTAGCTCAAGAAGTGGTTGCAGATATAAAGGTATCCCTTTAATTCTAATATATTTCTAATCTTATTGAGATTCTAATAGACCGTAGATATGTTTGGTGACTAGCCAACTTATGTGACTCATAAAGGTCAACTTCTTTCATAGGAACTAAAAAATCTCTTGAACGTTTATTTAGTATTATAAGTCAATTATTTGTATCTTTCTAAAATTGGATCTATATTAGGAAGCTTAAGGTCTGGGCAGTATAGCAAAAGTTGTGAAGGTGTAGGGTACAATAGTAATTTGATACTAAATACTAGAGGGATTTTAGTACCATATTTAACTAATTGGATAAACATTAACTGAAGCTATAGACAGATAAGATCATATATAAAGTACATAGATAATACTATTATTTTAACCTCTATAAGGGTTAAAATTGATTGCTTTTGAGACTCCCTACTTAATTAAAAAAAGCTATGAGTTCTAACCTTAATCTAAACAGATCTGCCACCCTCATCATACTAGCTAGATCTTAAGTTTTAAGCTCCGTTGGTATATCTACCAGAATTTACCATTTGTTGGCTCAATTTTAAGAAGTATACAATAATCTGTTACTATTTGTGTATAGTAAGTATAGAGCATCTTTAAAAAAGTTATTATGGCAGATAAGCTGCTTCCTAACATTGCTTAAATTATAGATTTACCAGGGTTCTATTTAAAAATTTATTTTTTGTAGGTTTTAATGGCGTTTTTACATATACCACGTTTTTAATACTTTTAAAGCATTTTTTTACTATTCTCTCAGAATTTTTTGCATTTTTCACATAAGCTTTTACTATTTTGATACCATAAATTTTATAAAAAAACAAAACATTGGGCGTGGCTGTGCCCCTGGCACACCCAATGGCTCAACGTGAAACATCTGTGAGATAGTTGCTTTTATTTTAATGAATTGTTATGAAAATGAGACTTGACTGCATATCAAATTCTATTTAACATAAAACAGACTCTAAAAGGTAAATTCTATTTATTTTGACTAATATTTGATGACAATTTTTTTAACATTTGACTGTAATATGAGAGATAATAGACATAAGGTATAATATCAACATAATGTATCTGGTGAACGTAGGATTAATAATGTTATTGCCCAATTCTGTTTGTTCTGTGGGCACATAACTAAAGATGAACTCATTCTTTATGGAATCAAAGAGATAGTTTTTGTGTTGTGGATCATTATTGAAGTTACCACAGGAATATAATGGAGCCTTCAAGTCTTTTCAAAAGCTCAATAACTCTTTTTGTCAAGTTCTCTAGATATAGCAGGAGCAATTGGTAAAGAGGTAACTTAATATTTTTAGATGACACATTTTAATGTATATAGATACAAGTATTACATGAATAAAATTCTATTACATTTCACCAGAGAATTTAGTCTGAAGAAGAAGGATGTTATGAGCTTTCACCTTTATGTCGCTGTCAAACCAAAGTGTAAGCGAATACTGAAAGTTAGACCAATCAGATTGGTTTTAATTACTGTTTTAAAGCATTAATATGCTTCATGCCAATAGTCCTGCATTGCATCAATTCAAGTGATGTTAAAATCTATCAGCTCAGAGACATCATTGATAGATGTTTGGGTGGTATCTTCACTCATTATGTCTATTGGTTCAAAGATAGAAGCAGTATAGATGCTTGTGCCATTGGCGTTGTTTACTGAGCTTGCAGTGAAAGCTTTGTAATGCACTCAAAACAGTCCTCTTGCTTAGCACAGATATTAGGGTACCAGTGTGTGTCTAATAGCCTCCTCTTTCCAACAATATGTGTACATTATATCTGGCCATCTTTTGTGTGGGCTGAGACTGACATTGAATTTCTACAGTTTTTTGCATGCTTACTTTAAGGTTTTAGTTTAGTTGCTTTTTTAAGCACTAGTTGTCCCAACCTACAGGGGGAATACACCAATATACATTTAATCGCGCTTGATATCCTAAGAGCTTGAGGCGAAGGCAGGGTTAAGTGGAGGTGTCAAGAAAAGGTGGGGGGAAGCTTTACCAAAGCCAGGTGTCCACTCGAACTGACCTATTAGCCCATAGCAACATGATAAATACTCTCAGAGCCATCTCAAAATGAACCTGAAAGTGGGTGATCGTATGGGTCAGCGTTCACAGAGTGGAGTCAAATGTGGCGCGAAGATGTGAACAATGAATAGTCTATATCACTAAGCCATATGCCAGGACCTTCAATGATTGGGAGCAATTGTAGAGTGAGAGTTTAAACATGAAGACCTGAACAGGGTGCGCTACCCAGAGCTCTGCTTGCATGAGTTCGCGGACCTTGCTCCAAAAAGGGGCTATGAGGGGGCAATTAAAGAAGTGGAGGAGGTGAGTGTATGTAAGCTCTGCACATCATGGGCAAATCTTGTGGCGGAAGGTGGGACCAGTTTGATCCCCTGTCATGTATGAGCAGTGTAGAACATGCCACAACGTATTTGACATTTATGCTGAGAGAACAGGATGGACAACTTCCTTACAGAGCGCCTTGAGTTTACATTCCACAGTGGGGTAAAAGCTCAAGGATACAAGGCTACATTGGGGTCTGTCCAAATGGTGGAGGTGGGAGATAACAATCCCCCATCATTGTGGACCATGGTGTGATGCTGGGGGCTGATCCCAGAGCCCCTCCTTTTATAAGGGAAGGCGTGGTACACCTGTAACCTTACCCACTTAAGCGCAAGGAGAGCCTGGTTCCAGTAAAAACTTGATGAAGGTTTAATGCGGTGGCCTGGGTGGTTTGTTAGCCATTCCCCTACAGCTGTTGGAGAGGTCCATGGAGCCCTAGTGGGGCCTCTAAACCCTGGCGTAAGGATGGACCCCACTGGTGGCATTGTAGTTATAACAGCAAATGATGGGCTTGAGGAACCCAATCAGTATTAAGGTGCATAGGACCTAGCATCCAAAGGACCTAAACCCCTTTCAATGAGGGGCCGGGATAATGTAGTCAGAGCTGTGGGTGGGTGGGTGGTTCCCCATATCCAGAAGCGGAGTATCACATTCAGCCTTTAGTAAAAACTGTCTGCAAAGGGGCTGACATGAGCGAGGAACGATATCTTTGATATCAAAAACACATTCGTCATCAGTGAGCGTCCCTGGGGGAGATATGATGGCGGTTACAGCTGGCTACACGTGAGTTTATTGCATCCAGAAAGTGGTCCTCATTAATCTTGATCCCAACCCCTTGTGGTTTGGTGAGGACACATAGGTGCCTAAAGGTTCCCCAATTAGGTTCCAGACTAAAAGGCCAAGTAAACGATGGGGTACCAACTTGCATTATAATGGTTTAAGAAGTGTTAACTTTTGCATTGGACGCCTTGTAGTAGCGATCCAGGGCCTCCATGGCCAGGTCTAGGTCCTTTTAACATTCAACTGTCACTGCTGTGTCATCAGCAAAGGCTATGGCGCGGATGGATGGTTTCCTAGGAACCTGAATACCCACCAGTAGTTCCTGGAGTAGGGACAGAAGTGGATCTGAAGCTATGTTGAACAAGCTTGTGTTCAGTGGATCCCCTTGACAGAGATACTGTTCAACCATCACCGCTGCTGTAAAGCCCGTTGGGGACCATACCTTAGTGTGAAGCTGGGCGTAAGCGCTGATAGCCATGTCCTAGCTTGTGATAGGATGTGGAGATGGGTTGTGGGGCGTCAAGATACTTCTAATTCACCCAATCGTATGCTTTTTCCATATCCAGAAGCGCCATAAACCCATGCATTTGAGATGAGTTAGCTGACAGGGTTGCCAGAAGCTCATTGTTTTTGTTCCAAAGCGATCTCCCTGGGATAAAGCCATGTTGAGCTGGGTTGAGGCGTGGTGCTGCCCACTTAGTCATGCGGTTGGCTAGAAGTTTGATAAATAGATTGAGTTCTATGTTCAATAGTAATATTGGTCGCCAGTTTGCCAGGTCCTCCCGGCCTTATTTTTCACAAATAAGGGTCATAATTAATACTCTTAAGTCAGTAAGCATTTCTCCTTCTACCAAGAGTGTCGATAAGATGGGCTGGTTGGACTTTGTAACTGTAAAGGTATCCACTAGATATACTTCAAAATTATATTATCTGGGCCTAGTGCCTTCAGGCGCGGGCCTGTGGAGTAGAATGACCATCACTTCTTGCTGTGTGATTTGTGCAAGAAGTTCAGCATCTGCTGATAAATTAACCAGTGGTTCTGCAGCCCCTCTTATAATTTCCTGAACTTCTTCTGGGTTCACCCAGGAAGCCTTGAAGAAGGGTGAATAGTAACGATGGATCTCACTGCTGATCTCCTCCTTGTTTGTGTTAATGTTGGTCCCCACCCTAAGGGGTGCAATCTCCTGATCATTCAAGAGAACTTTTGTTTCTGGTAGAAGAAATGGGTGGGGCTTTACCACTGAGTGTAATAATGTGATGATATGAAGTTTTCTGCCCAATCCTCTTGTTCACTAAGTTCCCGCTGTTACATCTTTTGGGCCACTTCCCATGCCTCTAACCATTGAGAGGAAGTTGCCTGTCAGCAATTCCTTTCAAGTTGACATATTCTAGCTTCAGACCATCCGACTTTAGCCAGAGCTGCCATCATTTGAGCCTTAGCACAGTTGTATGCTATCTTTAAAATTCTTGCTTTTTTATCTGCTAATTTCTTTGAAAAGTTTGTAGGTGAGAAGAGTCCAGGTTTTCTGGCTCACAAATGGCCGCATTTATCTTCTCCTTTGCAAACTGGTTGTTTATGGGCCCTGGATCAATTCTTGGCAAAAACCTCCCTGATGGTCTGAGGATGGTTGTCAGGATCAATATGAGGTATCTGTGTTCACTTATGTGTTATCATGGGTTATGGGAGAAGAATTACGACCCACCAGCAAGGGGCCCACTAGGGCCATATCAATCCTTGAAACAAATATTAATTCCCAACCTGCATCTTAGATCCAAGCCATACAGCCAAGGCCTGACACTGATGGAGGAAGGGAATCTGTGAATCCACTTGACCTGATCTTAGGATTTTCGCCCATATTCCCAGCTGGCTAGATTACCATGAATCTCTGAGATAATTCCCTAACGCAAGGTGAATTGGAAATTGGTTGACCCTGATTTTGGGGTAACTATGTTTGAGAGATTTTAGGATATTCGCCTGGTCAGATCCATCAGGGATCAATCCAGACAAATGCTTAAAATCTCATTGGGAAGAGTTGCTGATGAAATATGAGCATCTGATAGTGATTAACTATCAGGTGTACCAATTGGGTCTGGTCAGGTTTCATCATCACTGATTGGAAATGTAAGTAGTAAGTTGCAAGGCGAGTGATGCCATCTGAAACTAGCAAATTGATCAGTTAGTTCATGACATGCCTTAATAAGCAACAAGTCCCATTACCTAAGCAGGTCGCTTGCCAAATATGGTTGATTTTCTGGGATTATGTGGAAAACGTTAAAAACACGTTTTCTGACTCTTTCCATTTTAGGTCTTGAGGATGTTTGACAACGGAATCCTAGACATGATGGGGAATACCATCGCTGCTGAGATGAGGATGGATGACTCAATGGCAACGGCTGCCATTTCATCAAAGAGGTGTCAACTTAGGTTTGGGCGCTGAATCCCCCACTATAAATTCCCTAAAATTCACTTATAATAAAAAACAGTAAATAGTAGTACAGAGTTTAAAGAGTTTAGTAAAGAGTATACAGTAGATATACCAGATTAGTACACTTTATTAGCTTTATTTTTATTCTTTCTCAAATATATTATTGCTGTGTGTAATATTTTTGAGGCTCTTAAAGAAAAAGAGTAAGGATTTGAGCGGAGATCCAGAGAAGAAGAGGAATCAAATCAGGATTGCTGCCGACTGTGTGTTGAACTGGAGAAACCATCAATGGGAATCTAGGAGAAAATTAGATTATATGGTACAAGTGAATGAATCCCTATTTTGAGACGTCACAAGTATTTTGAGCGGAAATACTGGCTGAGCGTTGGGCCAAGATCTAAGAATTCCATTTGACTATGATAATAGTCGTCATACTATTATCAACTGATCATATCTTTTACTATATAACGCAGACAAATTTCACTAAAACCGAACCTGTGCAAGTAATAAGTTCATAGGGGCTATTAGCCAATAATAATCAAACCCATAAATTTTTACAAAGTGGTGCTCACCACAGGGGTGTAGTTGAGTAGAAGAACTTCAAACATAATGTCCTATAAAGATGTTTCCATTTCTGGAAATAAGTTACTAAGGAGAGTAACATTAATGAAGAAAGACCGTGAAGTGGATCACGTTCAATGGCGTTCACCTAGCTCAAAAGTGGAGCTACAAGTGAAGTGAATTGAAGATACTCAATATTCGAGAAAAGGACTTGCAGCCTAGATATGGAACTATTTAGTGTTGCAAGAAAACCTGTTCCACCGGACATCTATTGGAGATGAAGAGTATCAGCAGGGACAACTCAGGTTTAGATTGGATCTTCTTGAAATAGTCCCAAGGAACAGCAGGATCAACTCAGGTTGAAACTGGGTCGACTTTAAAAAGCCTTAGGAGTGAATGTTTAGATGAGGAATTGGTTAAAATAGGAAGCAATCAATTTAGAGTATTGATTGCCATACCAATGAAGATATGAGGTCAAAACAGGAAATTATTGATCCAAGATAGTGGAGAAAATAATTTGACTCAATAAAACTCAAACAATAATCAAAAATTTCTGGAGACAAGTTTGTCAATTTAGATGAATTTTGGATGAAGATAACAAGGGCATAACGCCTGTGTAATTAAGGATGGCCACAAAAGTCAAAAATCATCTCAGGAGAAAATCGATTTGAACAATCAAATGGAACTGTTGGCTAATGTGATAGGAAGATTCAAGCATCAGTTGCCGAAATATGAGATGAAATTAGGACCTAGTGGACGAATAACTAGTCGGTATAAAAGGCCATATATATTCAGGAGTATTGCCAAAAGTCAGCAAAAGTAGCCTATAAGTAAAGAGACAGCGCTGCTGTCATATAGAGAACAAGGTCAATACTAAAAAATCGGAAGTATTGGACCTATAAGAAAGTAATTTCAATGTTCCCAGCGAACTGATGAACCATCAAATGTTATGTCCTGAGATTTTGGTCAAGTCACAAAAGAGGACCAATGAACCAAATGGATGGTTAAATCTTAAGAGGATAAGATTTTGAACCATTATAACTGGTAGGTTAGAGTATACCTAGGACCCAGTTTGTGTGAAGGGAAAAGAAGGACCTCTAGAACTTTTGTAGGTTGCAAGTCACATTTCAAAAGAAAAAAATACAAAAAAGATTTAAAATATATAAAAAATGAAAAAATCTATTTAATAGGTCCATGAATTTTAACCTAAGAAGCGCTGAGAAAACCAGATGGCCAAAATGAGGAAATTCTACATTTTGGGACCCTCAATGAGATGGAATTATTGGCTAGGGTAACTGAGAGTATCAACTTATTGGTTGATAGAGAGCAACTCGCTGATCTGACGGAAGGACAGCAAGAGGAGGTGCTCAAATTCGAAAAGTATTGGGAAGTATTTGCCCAAGATGACCACAATTTGGGATGCGTGAGAGATGTGATCCGCAAGGTTGATACCAGGAAAACTTTTCCAATAGGAATGAGATTAACCACTGAGTGGGGGCTTCTCACCAGATTGCGGATGGCTCAACACAGTTACCAATGGTACAGATGGTATACCAGTAGGTGGATGAGGTATAAAGAGAATGGTCAACGGAGAAATCTGGAATGAGCCCTGAGAAAACCAAGGTGCACTTTGAAAAGTAATTGAAAACACTGAGACCATGGATGGACAAGTGTTTAAGTTAATTAATGGGAAGAGGATACTATTCCTAAAGCTGTCAGAAAGAGCAGCTATCATTCAAGCTGCTCATAAGGTTGTCAGGCATGGAGGCCTGAGAAAAACAACTGACTCTATATATTCTAGTACAACTGGGTGTCAATCAACTATGATGTTACTGACTATCTAGCTTGTTGTGTGGAGTGCCAGCTGCACAAGCCACATAAGAATACAACTGGATACTCACTGGTCCGCCCTGGATTTGCATGACATATAGTGTCCATCAATGTGATAGGACAACTAACAATGAGCACAGGGGGAGTCAAGTACATAATAGTTGCAATCAATCAACTGATGAGATGGATCAAGACAAAGGCCCTGCCAAAAGTGACCGCTACCAATACCGCAAAGTTCATCCTGGATCAAGTAATATACCAACATGGTTGCCCAGAGATACTGCTTGGCAATAATGGGACAAAGTTCACATCACATGTGATCCCACAATTGAATGAGATAATAGGGATCCGAGGAGCTGTGTTTGTACCCTACCAGCTGAG
The DNA here is from genome assembly GCA_022478985.1 of Massospora cicadina. Classification (NCBI taxonomy): domain Eukaryota; kingdom Fungi; phylum Entomophthoromycota; class Entomophthoromycetes; order Entomophthorales; family Entomophthoraceae; genus Massospora; species Massospora cicadina. The sequence goes on from JAKSZP010017184.1 coordinate 138,187, forward strand.
ACAAACGGACTGTTGGAATGAGTCAATGGAATGCTGGCTGCAACACTGAGGAATCTGGCCGCAGGAAAATTTTCCACATGGGGAATGTACCTGAGTATGGTGACATTCACCTACAATATCAGTCATCATACGGTGACAGGAAAAACGCCATTTGAACTGCTATATGGGAGGAAGGCCACAGTGCCAACAATTTTATATTCGGTGGTGGAACAAACATTGGTTATAAGTGCCAAGCAGTACCTGAGCCAACTGACGAATATTATAATTGAAATCAATTGCAAGCATTCAAATTTGACTCTAAAGAAAAGGATATGAGAAAATTGATTGACAATAAAGACTAGCCTTGTCAGAATATCAAATAGGCAAAATATTTGCCATTTTGATACACATAGTTTTGGGAGAAGAAATAATCTGGATGTGTAGTGGTCAGGTCCATTTAAGATTATCCCCAAGATGGCGACAGATGCTTATTCCATCAAGAACCTTTTGGATGAAAGAGTATTAAATTGAGTCCATGCTAATCATTTTAAGCAATTTACTGATGAAAAAAATAACAAAAAAGAGTTCCTGAAGGACTGCTGTATAAATTATCTTATTAAGTTATTATTTACAACAACCCTAGTACCTTTTTACTGCACAGATTTAGTTTCCTCATGCACTTCATCTGCTTTGTATAGTAAAATGGATTATTAATAAATAAAATTATGATGACTATTATCCGTAGTTGAGTATAAATTCTTATATCTCAGCCCAACGCTTGGCCAGTATTCCAGATTATTTACTTAAGATGTCATGATTGTGAGACCGTTCCTCATTCTGTCCAACCTGATCTTCGCTGAGAATTTTTTGATAATTTCTTCAGTCCAACACACAGTCAGCAGCAATCCCTGATTGTGTCTCCTTCTTCTCTAGATCCCTACTCAGATCTTTAATCTTTTCTCTAAGAGTCTTCCAATTATCTCACACAGCAATAATATCCTTGAGAAGAATAGCATAATGGAAGCTGATAATAATTTCCTTTTTAAACTATATACCAGATGAAAACAATAGAGCTATATAACTTTGTTCTTGTAATCACTGTTTTTATTAGTGAATCCTAGGGAATTTATAGTGAGGAATCAGTTCTCTAACCCTCAGTTGACACCTCTTCAATGAAACGGCATCCATTGCCATTGAATCACCCATCCTCATCTCAGCAGTGATGGTCTTCCCCATCCTGGCTAGGATTCCATCGTTGTAGATCCTTGAGACCTAAATGGAAAGAGTTGGAAAACGTGTCCCTAACGTTTTCCTCTCAATACAAGCTAACCAATCATATTTGGCTTGCAACCTGCATAGGTAATAGGACTTATAACCCATTAAGTCAGGTCTTGCACCAGCCAATCAATTCTCTAATTTCAGATGGCATCACTCGCCTCACAACTTGCTATTCATTTCCAATCAGTTGGTGATGAAACCTGACTGATCCCAATTGGTACACCTGATAGTTAATCACTATCAAATTCCCTATTTTGTTGGCAACTCCACCCAATGAGAACTTAAGTATTTGTCCAGATTGATCCTCAATGGATACGACCAGGCGAATATCCCAAAATCCACTGAATGTAGTTACTCCAAAACTTGGGTCAACCAATTTCTATTTCACTTCACCTTAGGGAATTTTCCCCTAGAGATTCCTGGTAATCTAGAAGTTTGGGAATATGGGCAAAAAACCCAACACATACCCCTTGCCTATATTTCCAGCAAGAAAAGGACTGGTGCATGAGAACACCACTTCAGACATTTGGTCAAATATTTATTGGTTCAAGCAGAGTACACTCGTCAATACTCAACGCTGCTCATAATGACCTTTGGCATATGGTGATCTTCCTCTTCCTCCTCGCTACCGCCTTCTCAGAGCGCTGTCCCACAATCTACTGTTGTGCCAGGCTGATCAATTTATTTGTGATGATATTAGTCCTGGGATCCGTTTTTCCCTGTCATGGCATATGACCCACTGTCATATTCAGGATTCTTGGTCCAGCGTCCTTGATTTCCCGATTTATTCCTCATCCTAAACAGGAGACTCATGCCATCAATGTTCGTTTTGTGGCTCAATTAATAATACTTATTTTTATTCGCCTTGGTTAATTCTCTCATAACCTCTTGGCTCAAGTCATTCCTAATCCATCTCTTGGAGAGATTATCTCACTAATTTTGAGATTAATTTCTCCGAAATTGGAACTTAATGGATTGTAGAGTGCATAATGTCAACTACCATTTAATTCCAACATCCCCCTCTCATCCAGCTCATATGTCAAATTCTGAGTTGTGATACCAGCAGCTTTTGAATAGTTTGTCTGATAAAGATCTCCGGCTCTTCCAGCAGATGAGTCAGGATGCTCAGTGGAACCTCTTCTATGGTCCTTCCAGGACTCATACGCCTATTCTGGCGCCAGCTGCTAGTCCTTCCATCAAATTACTGGAAATGGTAACTAATCCCTCCAAAACCAGGCTTTCAATCATTTTGAACAACTCTTGGCTGATTCTTCCTCTGCTGTTGATTTCAGAGTTATATTTTGAAACTCTCATGGATTTAGCTCCTTTTGGATGCACCAACCATCGTTCTAGATACTCTGAAGATCATGCCATTTGCTCTTGATCATTCATTTCTTGACAGGTCAGACATGCTTCAAGAGTTCCTATTCTGACTCAGACAATACTACATAACCGTTGTTCTGGCTACCAAGCTCACCGTTGATAACATATTCACTTTGAGCTCCTCTACTCTGAACTTCAGGCCCAAGTCACTGAGGCTTTGTCCTTAGCGCTGAATCCCCTGATCTTGATAACATCCTGGATCAGGATACCGCCTCTTATACTCTTCACTTTGCTGGCCAAGTTCTTTGAAGTTGATCCACAAAGCTTCCAGTCTTGCCCGGGATTCGCTGCTCATTTAGCTTTAGCTTCTGAGAAGCCCATAGTCATCACTTGCAGGATGCCATTTGTTCCCCGCATGACTATCTCGTCACTGGTACTTCCCATAGGTTCTTCCACTGATGGCTTCATTAGGGGGCATGATTTGGCAACCCCCGCCAAGCATCCCTTGTTTGCTGATGGCCCATATGTCCGGTGTTCTTGATGAAGCCCATCATTAGGCGCTCAAGACTAATCTTCTGGCTCCAGTACCATATTGGATTACTTGGGCTTATTTGCTGATTGACTCTTCTTATATTGTTGCTTTCTTCCCCGCTGAAAGGTTTTGCGATTGGCTTCATCCAATATCTCAATTTCCCTTCCCCTAGTCACTTTCTCACAGGGCTTTGCATCCACTCAAATAATGTGGTTTTGTAATGTCTAGCCCTCGCTAGCGTCCAATCTCACATCAATTTTGATGGGCTGTTTATTCCTACCATGATCCATCCTCCCTCCCTCAAGAGGTGACATGGGTGGAATCATCCCCGTACTGAGGACAATTAATAAAAAAATTATAAATTCTATATTGCCTTTTCTCTGTGCAGTTTATTATATTTTTCCCAATATCTTTTATCAATTGTTTATTTTTATTCTTCTTTTTTCATGGGACTTGACCTTGTTTTGGTTCAGTGGTCCATCTTTTTTATTTTTCCCCCAAACTGGGTCCTAGGTACTTAAACCTGCCAGTTTTATGGCTTAGAGGTCCTTTTTTCGGACTTAACCATCAAGATTGGTTCAAAGGTCCTTTTCTTTGGACTTGGCCTAATCATCAGAATATGACCAACTTAATAGTTCATCAGTCTTAAGGAACTCTTTTATTTTTTCATCAATCCATCACTTTAAATACTTAGCGTGGCCTCAATTCACAACTCTTCCATCCAATAGATTCTTGATGGAGTAGGCATCAGTCGCCATCTTGGTGATCACTTCAAATGGACCTGACCACAACGCACCTAGTTTGTTTCTTCTTCCAAAACCATGCATATTACAATAGGCTACTCTTTCACCTATTTTATATTCTGCTAAGGCTGGTCAGTTTTTATTGGCCCGTCAATTTCTCTCATATCCTTTACTTCAAAGTTCTATCAAATGCTTGCAATTTCATATCAATCAGGATATTTTTCAGTCAGTTCAAGTACTGTTTGGCACTCATCCCCAACATAGGTTCCACCACCAAATATAAAGTTGGTGGCAACGCGGTCTTTCTCCCATACAACAACTCAAACGGCATCTTTCCCGTTGCTGTATGATGACTAATATTGTAGGCAAACATCGCTTAACTCAAGTACGTTCCCCACGTGGAAGTTCTTCCTGTGGCCAGCTTCCTCAGCGTTGCAGCCAGCATTCCATTCACCCGTTCTACCAGTCCGTTCATCTCCAGCTGTAAGACTGACATGACTCCGCTAATCCTCATTATCTCACCAATTTCAGGATCACATGAGATGTGAAGTTGGTCCTATTATCGCTAAGCAGGACCTGTGGACATCCATGCCAGTATACTACTTGATCCAGGATGAACCTCGCAGTGCTGATAACATCTACTTTTGTTGGGGCCTTCATCTTAACCCATCTCGTCAGATGATCAATGGCAACTATAATGTACTTGATTCCACCTGTGCTCATTGTCAGCGGTCCCATCACATCAATGGACACTGTGTGCCAGGCAAATCCAGGGCGGACCAGTCAGTATCCAGTTGTATTCTTATGTGGTTTGTGCAGCTGGCACTCCACACAACAAGCTAGATAATCCGTTACATCGTAGTTGATGGATTCTCAGCAGTACTGGAAAAAATGATTGGTTATTTTCCTCAGGCCTCTATGCCTGACAACCTTGTGAGCTGCTTGCACTATAGCTGCTTTTCTGATGGCTTCAGGAACAATAACCGCTTCCCATTGATTGTCTTTAATACTTGTCCATCCATAGTCTCAGTGTTTTCCATCACTTTCTGGAGCACAACATGGATTTCTCGGGGCTTGTTCACAATTCTTTGCCGACCATTCACTGGAATAGCTCATCCACCTGCGGGTATACCATCTGAATTATTGGTAACCTTGATAAGCCATCTACATTCTGGTGAGAAGCCCCCGCTTAGTGGACAATCTCATAATCATTAGCCAGTAGCTTAAGTGCCCATTGGGCAGTTGTCTTTCAGCTCTCTCAAATCGTGAAGCTAATGCAACGAAGAGTGGTCTGTCACCACCTTAAAGTGCGTTCCATGTATGTACACACAAAACTGCTTACATGCATAAATTGATTGCAAGGCATTCCCGCTCAGTCACAGTGTAGTTCCTCTCAGAGGCTGAGAGTGTCTGGCTCACATATGCATAGGATGTTTGTCCCCAAGTTTGTCTACTTGGCTTAGTACAGCGCTGATTGCCATCAATGAAGCATTGGTTTGATTAATAAACTCTCAATAAAAATTTGGATATTTCAGAATTGGAGAATCTATTAAATACCGGCGTAGCTCATTGAAGGAGTCCTGGGCCTCTTTATTCCACACAAATCCCTTTTTATATCCTGTAATAAATGGAATAAAGGCTCGGCTATTCGAGCAAAGTCCCAAATAAATTTTCTATAGTATCTGACCATCCTAAGGAACATTTGGATGTCACGGACGCTCTACAGTACAGCCTTACTTTCTATGGCTTCTATCTTCTGGGTTTGCGGCTGCAATCCACTGGAGTTATTTTTATTGCTCCCAGATATTCCAACTCTTTCTTAAAGAAGTGGCACTTCCTTGGCTTGATCTTCAGGTTAGCCGTGGACAGCCACTTAAATACTTCTTCCAAGTGGTGTAGGTGATTTGTAAACGTCCTACTGAACACATTTATATCATCCAGATATATCAGGACTCACACCAACTTCAATTTGCTCAATATCGCATCCATGGCTCTCTGAAACGTTACAGGCGCTTTGCATAGACCCTGGGGCATCCTCAGCGCTGTTATAGCCCCTGCGCAGTAGTGACCGTGCATTTTTTCTGATCTTCCTTTGGCAAGTCAATCCTCCAATATCCTGAGATCAGGTCCGTCATGGAGATATACTTCATTTTCCCAATTGATCTAGTGCATCGTCAACTCTTTTTGATGGACACAAATCCTTCTTTGCAATTTTATTCAGCTTTTGGTAGTCAATCATCACCCAGTTGGAACCATCATTTTTCTTCACAATCAGAATTGAACTCAACCAGGGACTTGATGATGGAACTAGAAGCCCATGCTTCACTAGTTTGCTGATTTCATCCTCCACTACCACTTTGGCAGCTTTCATTCATCAGTTTGGTCTCATCCTGATCAGCAAATTTTCCCCAGTGTCAACCTTGTGGATCACATTTCTAGCACATCCCAAATCGTGGTCATCCTGAGCAAACACTTCCCGATACTTTTTGAATAGTTCAAGCACCTCCTCTTGCTGGCCTTCTGACAGATCAGCGAGTTGCTCTTGATCAACCAATAGGTTGATGCTTTCAGTTACCCTGGCCAGTAATCCCATCTCATTGAGAGTCCCAAAATCGTGGAATCTTCTAAATTTGGTGTTGGAATCAGATGAACAATTGCAATGATATGATACTCTTGATCTTTATCTGTGTTTCTCTTAAATTAGCCAGAAGAACTCGAATTTCTCCATGGCCCAGCATTATTATCCAAGGAGCCACCCAAGGCTCCACTCTGGACTTCTTCCAGGGGCTTCCAACCTCCCCATGCAACAGCTCAGGAATCTCCAATGTCAACCTCATATTGACTATCATCTGCAATCCTGGCGGTATGGTCCTCTCATTCTTAATTCTCAGTGGAATTTCCCAGTTCTCTAGGATTTCAGCTGGCATTTCGTGTCACTTCCTACCAACTAATTGGTACCAAATCAGGACAATGCCATCATTGTATTAAAATTGGATGAAGTTGTTTCCCCTATTCAGTGGAGCTTCACCATCCTTCTGATATACCAATGATACCGTCTGCTCCAATATGGTCAATGTATTATCCTCAAAGTTACATCTAACTCTGAATTTGCATAGAAATTCCATTCTAATCAGAATGTCATAGTTTTGGTTGGCCAAAACTATTGCTGGTGCAGATACCACCAATGACTCAAATCATAGTGGCAACATGCTATACGCTCCACAGGAGATGGTGGTGGATAGCCCAGCTGTCCCATATTCCTTCTTATGTTCCAAGTCTTGTGAGATCTTCTCCTCTTTACCAGCTTGGTCGAGACAATATTGTTGAGCACTCCGCTGTTGACAATCTTCCTCACTTTTACTCGATTCACTTGTATGTCTATATACATACACTCAGAGTATTGCAATATAGTGTTTACTGAGTGAATAGCAGCATTATTAGCTGAATCAAATGTGTGGATAACTTGCACCAATAAATCAGGAAACGATTCCTTTATTACACTGAAGGGGTATTGACAAATTGGCCTCATCTAATCAGACTTCAGATAATTCTTAAGGATTCTCAGCAGTTTGAATCTTGTCCACTAGTTGTCAGGTGTACAGCCGGGCAACTTCCTTGAAAATCTCAGGGTCAATTCTCTTCGCCCCAGATCTGGTCATGGCATTTACATCCAAATTGACCACTTGATACAGCTGATCCTACTCATCGTTTACAAACAGATCTCTGATATCAATTTCCTCAGTCATAATGTTGGGAGTAACAGGCTTCTCCGCAGCTCTATACTGTTCCCCATCTAGGCTGCAGACCCTTTTCCCAATTCCTTGGTGGCTGCTGACTCTTTCGCCTGGACCACGTTGATCTGATCCTTCAGCTTCTTACAGTTCACGGCGATATGTCCTTTCCTGCCACATTGGTAGCAGACCTTTTCCTTCTTATTCAACTGTCTAATTTTTCAGGCCTGTTTCCTAAAATGTTTTCAATTTTTTGTCTCTTTAGCTCCTTCATTTCCCTTCTTGGGATTTGGATTGCATACCATATTGGATTTGAAGCTTCTATTTGGGCATCAAATGCCGCTCCCAAAATCTTCAAATTATCTACCATTTGTAAGGTAGTTATTTCCATTGTAAACACAGAAGACATCTTGTTATGCTAATCACGATAGGGCTGAAGGGCCACTTGCAAGGCGATTCTGGCATCAAAGTCATCCAATACTTTTGCTCCAACCAGGATCTGCGACTCCTGGTAAAACTGATCCGCAAAGTTAGCTAGAGACTCATCTTTATGGAACTGGATTCCCATGAATTCCTGTTTGCACTTTGACATGTGCGTTGGACTCCCAAACTCTTTCATGATGTCCGCCTTTGCCTCAGCATACGACCAGCTGTCCCCCTCTGGGTAAGGTAACACTAGGTTTTGACAGTTGGTGTCCAGGAAGTTCAGGACTGTCAATGACTTTTGTTGATCTCCATAACCATACATGGTCATGTCAAACAGTTGGAAAAACGCTGGGGCGTTATCCCAATGGACCGTTGGCAATCTTGGCGTTGCCTTAAATTCTTCTGAGTTATCTCTGACCAATTCTCTTGGTTCAGCCACTCGGCTAACTTGAGGAGCAACTTCAGGCATCATCTCCAAAATGGCAGCAAAAGCGGGTGGCATGTTCCTTGAGGTATTCGACTTCCCAAGTATCATGCAAGGACTTCTTTCTTCAGCATTGCTTGCCATATCTGGCTCACAAGCAAATTTGTGAGCTTTAAGTTTATCCACCTGTTTGATTAGTTGTTCTGTATCCATGCCAAAATTTCTCAAACAAATGCGATCCACTTCTCACTCTGTTTTCAGGTATAAGACCTTTCTAACGAGGTCCCCTTTCTTCTTCTTCAATGAAGTTACTTTCCCAAGTAACTTGTTCCCAAAGCTTGCAACATTATCTATCCCTTCCTCCACCTTGGCGACTCATTCTTCCAAGGATTCGAATTCCTGATGGTCCTCTGAGTTTAGGGCATTCTGGTTCACAGTGGCTAACTCAGTCCACAGTTTGTGTAACTAATTTTTGTGTGACATTCTTATAAATTCTTCAACTCAACTACCCCTGTATTGAGCACCAACTTGTAGAAATTTACTTGATGGGTTATTATCAGCAATAACCCTAGTGTAAGTCCCGGGGAACGTCTCTTGCCCTTGATCAGGCCATCTTCATGTTCCCATTTAAAAAGACACCAAAGATGATGGCAGTACCCCTCATTACTCAGGGCGATCACGCTCATGTAGTAGATAAGCGATGGGTAACAGCTCTCCCACTTCAGATCCCACCCTTGGTACCCACACTCACCTCAGCAGAACTGTTGCAGGGAATTAGTGAAATCAGTGCCAAGATTGTCAAATTTAAATTGTTCAGATCTAATTTGATTGGCTATCTAGCCGATGGCTGAATCTCAAATGACTGGAAAGGTATGAAGACTGAGTTATTGGCTGGAACACCCAATGGCTCCAATTTGATTAATAAGCTGATAAACTAACATTGGGTGCCATTGATGAGGGTTTGAAGCCCTCTGTTGGTAATTTGGGCATTGCGGCCAATATGCTGCCTTTGACCAAACAGACGCTTCAGTGACTAAATGTGAGTGGGTTGGGCATCCTGAACCTGTTCCCAACCAAATGGACCCGCCCCTATGTGGGGTGGCCTTGGGGGATTCCCATTTCTCATCAGGCCGAATGCTGTTGTGCCAACCATTAGAAACATAGCTGAGAACCGGTTCAGACGTTTGAGGTTGAACCAACAGATACTTGGCCCACCGCCAAATTTTGTGATGTCAGTTCTTAAGGAACAAACCCGCCCATTCCCAAACAATTCGCTGGTTAGGTCAAAATTGTGGGACCTGATCCCGTCTTGTCACTACCCCAATTGACCACTATTAAATCAGTTGCATAGCACTGAGAAAATTGTTGGTTAATTTTTTTACTTACCCTTTTAATAAAAAATTTACCAAAAAACTAAATAAATTTTATTTTTCTTCTGACAGCATCCCTGATGGCATTTCCCTGGTGGCCCATTGGTCCGTACACCAGATGGGCACTACCAGTACTCTTGGTCACTATGGCCCCCTCTGTCATCAATTGGATTCAGCGAGTTCAATATTTCTGGCTTTACAACCCCATATCACTAACTTCTGGTAGCAATACATGAGAATCTTGTGGCTGTATGTCCACCAATTGCAAGAGAGAATCCATCTCCTTGCCACCCTGGTCAAGATGGCACCATATGCTGAGGATCTTATTGAGACTATCTCAGTGATTCTACCCCCTGCAGCAAGACCCCCTGGGTCAGGAGTGGGTTCAGTGTGGTTCGTCATCTGGATCATTCTCACCATGTTGCTGCATAAACACTTCATCATTTCCCACTGCCTTGCTCCATACCAAGTTGTCCAGTCAGCAATGCCTCTGGCATTCTGGCTTGCTTTTTGGGTGCTTATGCATCCCGACTGGCAGGCCAGTCTAAACTTATTCTGCCATCTCCATGATATAATCAACTAACCATTATTTCCAGCCACTTCCGCCCTGGTTTTTGAACTGGGCGCCGCAGTGGTTACTCTCTACCAAATGAATGTGCAATCAGTTGTTTCCTGTTTGTTGTTTGTTTGGGCACTTTCTGACTTTGGGAGAAGTATCCGCTCTACCTTGGGAAACCTTCTTCAAGCCACCCAAGCTGTGCGGATTGCATCTCCTCCTACTTCCTCTGACCTGGAGGGAAGATCGAGTGTCCCCTCCCAGGAGATCGCCAATCAGGTTCTCGACGCGCTCACCAAAGTGCAAATGCGTACAGCAATTGCACTCATTAATGCTTCTGCATTATCACATGCCCAACAAGGGCTCGCGTTGTTAGACGCTGTGGATTGGGATGCCCGCCGTTGGGTGAGAGGTCTTTTGCGTTCTTCCTCAAAAGCAGGAGACTCCACCCCACTGATGGCTGTCATGTCAGCCGCCCTGAAACCCCCTGTGTCCCAATCAGACCACTTATTCAGACTGATCTATGCCATAGCTGAAGCCCCTAGTTTGGTTTCTTTAATTTCTACCTTTTGTGAATTGGCCCCTGCGTCAGGTCTATCTATCAATATGCTTCAGGCAGTCATTAGATTGGGCCTGGATTCAAGTTCCTCTCATCACGTGGCCTGGTCTACCATCCAAGGATCAGTATAAAATATGTGCCACCGCAACTACTATCAATGCTTTACCTCGCCATGTTTCCCATTATCAGAAGGGGAATTTTATGATAGGATTACCCAACGAAAATGCAGATGACGCGCCTGTCTCCAAATTAGCGGTAGACTTGGGTACCAACCCTGCCATAACTCCCGAGTCCAAGTTGGCAGTTACAGAGTCAACTGTTAATGATTCTGTTCAAGCCCAGATGGAGAAATTCGTTTCCCCGCCCTCATACTTCCAAATTTCGCTCCATCAAAAAACCCCGACCCTACCCCCAATATACCAATTATTTCTTCAGTCACCAATGAGTCAGTTGAATCTTCCAATAAACAGAATTTTGCTTATTTCCTTGTACCTATGAAGATCAGTATTGGTCTTCATCATGTCTCCTTCAAAGCTCTGGTGGATACCGGAGCAGCGGGAAACTTCATGAGTGTTGAGTTTGGCACAACAACTAAAACTGGAAATGGATGTGGGTTCCTCAGTAATGGTGGCCTCATCTGCTTATCAGTCTTCATATGTCATTTGCTGAACAGTACCCTTTTTTAATCCACCAGTTCAACTTCTGTGATTGTTTTTTGGCTATGCCAAACTTGGTGTTTCTGGTGATTTTAGGTGTGGGGTGGTGGCACTGACAACATTAAAGATTCACTTAGAGTCTAATATGTTGTCATTCACCAATGATGATTCAGAGGGAGAATTCCCTTTGTTTAACACCCTCAAGAAGATACAAGGAACCAGCTCTATCACTACCCTGGTTACTTCTGCGGACATTCCAGCCAATTTCCCTGAAAGCTTAATGCAATATTGGAGAATTTTTGACATGGAAAAGGCGGATCACCTGCCTAAGCATACTAAGTACAATTATGGGTTTTGACTGTCATAAAGTTGGTGAACACCAACTGTCCATTGTATCCCCATACAGCGGAGAAAGAAGTTGCACTCAATACCTGGTTGAATGATATGTTGAAAAAAGGTTGGTTATTCAAAGAGACTTCACCCATCGCCTCCCCCATCATTTTTGCAAAAAAAATGGATGGTTCTCTCCATCCCTGCATGGATTATGGTCATTTGAACAAAAATATCAGTTACTGATCCCTACCCATTGCCTCTAGAGCAGACAATCAGCCAGGCTATTGCCAAATCCTGTGTGTTCTCAAAACTGGATCTGGTGAACGCTTTTAACCAAATTTGGGTAATGGAAGGGAAGGAATGGCTAACTGCAATCCGAATGAAGCAAGGCATTTTTCAATTTTGCATAATGCCCTTTAGACTGAAAATTGCTCCTGCTACAATTTAATGGATGATCGACAATGTACTGGGGGACCTCCAGTTTTCTTGTGCAATTGCATATATTGATGATATCCTGGTTCACTCTCCAACTCCCAAACAGCACGCTATTGACTTAGAAGCAGTGGTGGTCGCCTTGTATAAAGCAGGGCTGTTCCTCAAAGCTTCCAAGTGCGAGTTTTATAAGGAGGAGGTTACTTTTTTTAGAAACCTGATTCTTAAAGAAGGTGTTGCTATCCCTCCCAACAAGTTAGATGCGATCTGAGAATAGTCAACTCCACCTACGCAGAAACAACTTTGGAGTTTCTTATGACTATCATCTTTCTAAAAAATTTCCCTTAGCACTTTCCCAGTTGGCTGCACCGCTCCACCCCCTTACTGGGAAAAACGTACCATTTTGTTGGACGCCTGAATGCCAGCAGGCATTTGAATCAATCAAGGAGGTGTTTGTGTCTTCTCCCATTTTGAAACATGCCAATCCTGAAAAACTGTATATTGTTGCATACAATGCCTTATCGGTAGCAGTGGGTGTGGCGTTGCTTCAGGAGCATGATGGTATAGAACATCCAGTCGCTTATTTCTCCCAAAAGTTCACAGCCATGGAGCAGTCTTAAGCCATTTACGACAAGGAACTGGCAGTTGTTGCATGGGCATTAACCTATTGGCGGTATCTGTTGTAGGGTGCTTGCTATGAATTAACAGTCCACATGGATCACCAGGCTCTTTGTATTTCCGCAAACCCCAAAAATTGGTGCACCAGCAGGCCTGAACCTTTTGGGATCTGTGCAGTTTTAATTAAAAATATGAATTTGTTAAAGGTGCACTCAATGTCTTTCCCAATTTCCTAAGCCATAGTCCCACTCACTGTCCCTCGGAACCTGAGGAAGTGGATCTCATTACCATGATTCCTGCCACTCATATTCTGTCAATCGTTTCCCCCATTGTTTCCTCCACCGCGTTGGCTCCCGACATTCTGTTATTGGCTCAGGTGTTAGCCGGTCAAATGGCCTGCCCTGAGGGCGTGGAGTTGGTTGAGCAGTTGGTTCACTTAAGTCACAAACACTCCCTATACACCTTAGAAGAGGGACTCATTTACTTTCATTCTCATGTTTGGGTTCCTCCCTCCTTCCAATCGGAGGTATTCTGTGCACATCAAGATCCTCCCATAGTCAGACATCCCAGTAACAAGAAATGCATCAATCTGATCAAGAGAACCTTTAACTGGATGGGATTGACCAAAGAGGTCCCAAATTGGATTGTTGATTGTGTTACTTGCGCTAGGGCCAAGTTAGATTGCTCCAGAAAGAACAGCCTACTGCACCCCTTACAGCAGGCAGAAGGTCCATAGACCTCAGTGTCCATAGACTTTATCATTGAACTCCCCTGTTCTATCTGGTTCACAGTGGTGATGGTAGTGGTGGATCATTTCACTAAATTTTCCCTTTTTATCCCTTATACTTCAGCGATTGTGTCAGAAGAAACTGCCCATCTTTTTGTACACCATGTGTTTTCAACGTTCGGTCTTCCCCAGGAGATCATTAGTGACTGGGGTACACAGTTTACCACATGGTTTTGGAGTGAACTCCTATTGATCCTGAAATTAACCCCCTGTCAATCCACGGCGTATCACCCTCAGTCTGACGGACAGAATGAGTGGGTTAATCAAGTCCTCCAACAGTACCTGAGTTTCTATGCTGCAGCAGCGCAGGATACTTGGGCCAGTGACTTGCCTCTCGCTTAATTTTCTTACAATAATGGAGCCCACGCGTCTATGGGGTTTTCCCCTTATAAAGCAACGTTAGGTTATAATCCTTTGTTTTCAGTCAGTTCATGCTTGCAGCCTGAGGTTCAAGATGCTGTGGATCACGCTGCCCATATCTGAACAACTCAAGTTTTAGTGCGGAAATACCTCACCAAAGCCATTAATGACTACAAGTGATTCATGTATTATAAGCGCCTTCTGGGTCATAACTTTATGGTGGGTTCCTACGTCATGCTTGATACCCATCATTTGCAAATTCAAACCCCTTCCTGAAAGTTCGCCAGTAAGCACTCGGGCCCCCACTTAGTGGAGGAGGTACTGGGTAATGGGGCGTTCTGACTGAAGCTTCCTGCGCATTGGAAGCAGCACCCAGTTTTCCATGTTTCCCAGCTGTCGCCCTTCAAGGGTACTTTTCCCATGGAACCAGAACCAATAATGGTCAATGATGGGGAAGAAGATGAGTTAGAGGCCATCCTGGAATCTTGAAAGTCGCGACGTTCCATCCAGTATCTCATGCCCTGGAAAGGGTATCCAGCCTACAAAAATAGTTGACTCAAGGCGCGCAATTGCGTGAATTGCATGGACCTTGTTGAAGCTTTCAATATATCCCACCCTAAAGCTCTCCTCCCCCCAGAAAACCGCGAAAATTATGGCTATCAAGTTAACCAAAGCACACAATAATGTGGCTCTGATGCAGTTTCCTGGTGGGGATGCCCTTGCTTTGGAAAAAGGAAAAGGCAATGTAAGTCCCGAGGAACGTCCCTTGGCCCTTGATTGGGCCATCTTCCCGTTCCCAAATAAAAAGACACTGAAGAGGATGGCAGTACCCCTCATTACTCAGGGCGATCTCACCCATGTAGTAGATAAGCAATGGGTAACACCTCCCACTTCAGATCCCACCCCCGGTACCCACACTCACCTCAGCAGAACTGTTGCGGGGAATAAGCAAAATCTGTGCTGAGATTGTTGAATTGAAATTGGTCAGATCTAATTTGAGTGGCAATCTGGCCAATGGCCAAATCTCAAATGACTGGAAAGGTATGATTACTGAGGTATCAGCTGGAATGTCCAACGGCTCCAATTTGATCAATAATCTGATAGAACTAACATTGGGTGCCATTGATGAGGGTTTGAAGCCCTCTGTTGATAATTTGGGCGTTGTGGCTGATGTTCTGCCTTTGACCAAACGGACAGTTTAGCAACTGAGCGTGGGCAGGTTGGGCATCCTGAACCTGTTCCCAACCAAATGGACCCTCCCCTATGTGGGGTGGCCTTGGGGGATTCCCATTTCTCGTCAGGCCGAATGCTGTTGTGCCAAACATTAGAAACATAGCTGAGAACCGGTTCAGACGTTTGAGGTTGAACCAACAGATACTTGGCCCACCGCCAAATTTTGTGATGTCAGTTCTTAAGGAACAAACCCGCCCATTCCCAAACAATTCGCTGGTTAGGTCAAAATTGTGGGACCTGATCCCGTCTTGTCACTACCCCAATTGACCACTATTAAATCAGTTGCATAGCACTGAGAAAATTGTTGGTCAAAATTCTTACTTTCCCTTTTAGTAAAAATTTACCAAAAACTAAATAAATTTTATTTTACTTCTGACAGCATCCCTGATGGCATTTCCCTGGTGGCCCATTGGTCCGTACACCAGATGGGCACTACTAGTACCCTTGGTCACTATGGCCCCCTCTGTCATCAATTGGATTCAGCGAGTCCCTTATTTCTGGCTTTACAACCCCATGATCACTAACTTCTGGCATCAATACATGAGAATCTTGTGGCTGATTGTCCACCAATTGCAAGAGAGAATCCATCTCCTTGCCACCCTGGTCAAGATGGCACCATATGCTGAGGATCTTATTGAGACTATTTCAGTGATTCTACCCCTGCATCAAGACCCCCTGGGTCAGGAGTGGGTTCAGTGTGTTTCGTCATCAGGATCATTCTCACTATGTTGCTGCATAAACACTTCATCATTTCCCACTGCCTTGCTCCATACCAAGATGTCCAGTCATCGATGCCTCTGGCATTCTGGCTTGCTTTTTGGGTGCTTATGCATCCCGACTGGCATGCCAGTCTAAGCTTATTCTGCTGTCTCCATGACACCTAGTAACCTTTTTACCTCACAGGTTTGGTTTCCTTGTGTACTTCATCTGCATTGTATAATAAAATGTATTATTAATTGATAATAGTATGATGATTATTATCTGTAGTTGAGTATGAATTCTTATATCTCAGCCTAACGCTTGTCCAGTATTCCAGATTAAATACTTAAGATGTCATGATTGTAGGGACCGTTCCTCATTCTGTCCAACCTGATCTTCGCTGAGCATTCCTTGTGATAGTCTCTTTGGTCCAACACACAGTCAGCAGCAATCCCTGATTGTGTCTCCTTTTCTCTAGATCACCGCTCAGTTCTTTACTCTTTCCTCTAAGAGTCTTCCAATTATCACACACAGCAATTCTATCCTTGAAAAGAATAGCACAATGGAAGCTGATGATAGTTTACTTCTTAAACTATATACTGGATGAAAACAATAGAACTATATAACTGTTATTTTAATCACTGTTTTTTATTATAGTGAATCCTAGGGAATTTATAGTGGGGATTCAGTCATCTAACCCTTGGTTAACACCTCTTTGATGAAATGGCAGCTGTTGACATTGAATCATCCAGCCATGTCTTGGCATCTATGGTCTTCTCTAAACTGGCAAGGATTCCATCATTGGACATCCTTGAGACCTAAATGGAAAGAGTTGGAAAACGTGTCCCTAACGTTTTCCTCTCAATACAAGCTAACCAACCATATTTGGCTTGCAATCTGCTTAGGTAATGGGATTTATTACCCATTAAGGCATGTCATGCACCATGTAATCAATTTGCTAGTTGCAGGCAGCATCACTCGCCTCACAACTTGCTATTCATTTCCAATCAGTCAGTGATGAACCCTGACCACTTCCAATTGCTACAACTGATAGTTAATCACTATAAGATGCCCCCATTTTGTCAGCAACTCCACCCAATGAGATCTTAAGTATTCATTCAGATTGATCACTCAACGGATATGACCAGGCGAATATCCAAAATCCCCTAAATGTTGTTACTTTAAAACTCGGGCAACCAATTTTTAATTCACTTCGCCTTAGGGAATTTTCCCCTAGCAATTCCTGGTAATCTAGCAGGCTGGGAATATGGGCTAAAATCCCAACAACTGCTGAACCATTAAGTTGGTTATGTCCTTAGGATTAGGGCAATCTCAAAAAAGGACCTCTGAACCACTTTAGATGGTTAGGTCCGAAAAAAGGACCTCTGAACCATAAAAAACTGGTAGGTTTAAGAATAACTAGGATCCAGTTTGAGGGGAAAAATAAAAAAGATGGATCTCTGAACCAAAACAAGGTCAAGTCCCATGGAAAAAAGAAAAATAAAAGATTGAAAAAGATATTGGAAAAATATTATAAAACCCACATAGAAAAAACATTATATTTTTACAATTTTTATTTCTTACTGATTATCCTCAATTTGGGGATGATTAAGACTATGTCGCCTCTTGGGGGAGGGAGGATGGATTACTGTAGGAATGAATTACCCGTTAAAATTGATGTGAGATCAGACACTAGCAAGGGCTAAACTTACACAAAATTAAGAACATTGAGTGGACGCAGATTCCTGCAAGAAGGTGACTAGGAGAAGGGATTACTGAGATGTCAGAAGAATCCAATCTTAAAACCCTGGAGAGGGGAGGTAAGCAACAGTACAGAAAGAGGCAGTTAGCAATAACTCTGAGTAATCCCAATATGATACTGGAGCTGGAAGATTATTCTTGAGCGCTTGCTGACAGGCTTCATCAAGAACACTGGACTTATGGCCTGGCAGCGAACAAGTAATACGAAATGGAGGTTGCCAAATCATGATTTCTATTAAAGCCATCAGCAGAAGATACCAATGGGAAGCGCCAGAAACGAGGTAGTCATTCGAGGAGCAAATGGCATCCTGCAAGCAACAATTACAAGCTTCTCAGAAGCTGAAGCTGAAGAAGCAATGGAAGCTTGGAGAGGCTGGAAGATTCATGGCCCAACTTCAAAGAACTTGGATGGCAAAGCGAAGAGAATAAGTGACAATATCCCAATCTAGGATGTTCTCAAGATTGGAAGGATTCAGCACTATAGATAAAGCCTCGGTGACCTGGGCCCTCAATTCTGGTAGGGGAGCTAAAAATTAATGCTGATGCCAATGGTGAGTTTGTAGTATTGACCAAGTCAGAAGAGGAATTCTGGAAGCAAGTATGACCTGGCAAGGAAGGAATAGTCAAGAGCGAAGGGCATTATTTCTCGAGTTTCCACAATGATGTTTGGTGCATCTGCGAAAGGAGATGAATCCAGGAGAGTTTCAAAATCTAACTCTGGAATCAACGGCAGAGGAAGAATTAGCTGAGAGTTGTTCAAGACGATCACTAGCCTGGTTTTGTAAGGATTAGTTACCGTTTCCAGTAATTTGATGGAAGGACTAGCAGCTGGCGCCAGAATAGGCATATGAGTCCTGGAAGGACCGGAGAAGAGTTTCTGGTATGCATCCTGATTTGTCTGCTGGAAGAGCAAAAGATCTTAATCAGACAAACTGTTGAGAAGCTGTTGGTAACATGACATGGAATTTGACATATGAGCTGGATGAGATGGGGATGTCAGACTTATATGATAGTTGACATTATACACTTTACAATAAATTAGGCTTAATTTTGGAGAAATTAATCTCAAGTTTAATGGGATAAGCTCTCCAGAGAAGAATTAAGAATGATATGAGCCAAGAGCTTATGAGAAGAAAACAAGAAGGGCGTACATAAATGAGCATTCTTAATTGGACCACAAAGCGAACATCAATGGCATGAGTCTCCTGTCAAGGATGAGGAGAAATTAGGAAATTGAGGACGCCTGACCAAGAATTCTGAATATGACAGCAGGTCATATGCCCTGACGGGGGCTACCCAGATCCTAGGATATATATTGTCATGAGTAAATTGATCAGTCCAGCACAACAGTAAATCATAGGGACTGTGCTCTGAGTAGGTGGTAGCGAGGAGGAGGAAGAAGAGATATGCATGATTAAGGTCATCCTAAGCAGCTTTGAGTATTGGTGATTGTACTCTGCTTGAGCAAATAAAGTATTTGACCAAGAGCCAAAGCGGTGTTCTCCTTGCCCAGGTCATTTTATTGCTGGATATCTAGGAAAGAGGGGGAGGTGTTGGGATTTTTGCCCATATTCCCAGCCTGCTAGATTACCAGGAATTGCTAGGAGATAATTCCCTAATGCAAGGTGAATTGGAAATTGGTTGACCCTGATTTTGGGGTAATTATGTTTGGGGGATTTTAGAACATTCGCCTGGTCAAATCCATCACGGATCAATCCAGACAAATGCTTAAGATCTCATTGGGCAGAGTTGCTGATAAAATATGGGCATCTGATAGTGATTAACTATCAGGTGTACCAATTGAGTTTAGTCAGGTTTCATCATCACTGATTGGAAATGTAAGTAGTAAGTTGTGAGGTGATTGATGCTGCCTGCAACTAGCGAATCAATCAGTTGGTTCATGACATGCCTTAATAAGCAACAAGTCCCATTACTTAAGCAGGTCGCTTGCCAAATATGGTTGGTTCACTTGGATTGAGAGGAAAATGATAGGGACACGTTTTACAACTCTTTCCATTTTAGGTCATGAGGATGTCCAATGACTGAATCCTAGTCAGGATGGGGAAGACCATCGCTGCTGAGACGAGGATGGGTGATTCAATGACAATGGCTGTCGTTTCATTAAAGAAATGTCAACTGAGGGTTGGGCGCTGAATCCCCTACTATAAATTCCCTATAATATACTTACAATATAAAACAGTTTATACATTATACAGTAGATATACCCGTTTAGTAAACTTAATCAGCATTCATCTGTTCTATTATTTCTCTGGTATAAAATTGCTGTGTGTTATAATCTGGAGACTCTTTAAGGAAAAGAGTAAGGATCTGAGCGTAGATCTAGAGAAGAAGCGGAATCAAATTGGGGATTTCTGCTGACTTTGTGTCCAACTAGAGAAACCGTCAATGGGAATCTAAGAGAAGATTGGGTTAGATGGTATGAGGGTTTGAATCCCAATTTTGAGACATCACAAGTATTTTAAGCAGAAATGCTGGCGAGCATTGGGCTTTGATCTAAGAATTCCATTCAACTTCAGATAATAGTCATCATACTATTATCAACTGATTGTATCAAATAGTATACAACGTGGACGAATTTCACAAAAACTGAACATGTGCAAGTAATAAGTTTTATAAGGGCTATTGGCCGATAAT
The DNA here is from genome assembly GCA_022478985.1 of Massospora cicadina. Lineage (NCBI taxonomy): Eukaryota > Fungi > Entomophthoromycota > Entomophthoromycetes > Entomophthorales > Entomophthoraceae > Massospora > Massospora cicadina. The sequence goes on from JAKSZP010017184.1 coordinate 158,642, forward strand.
AATCAAACCTTTAAATTTTTATACCTGAGGAAATCATGAAGCTGAGCAGTATCTTGTCTGTCTTGTTTTTCTAGAGGAAATGTGTCCCGCACCTGACTCAATGTTGTAATGAAATCACCCATAAGCACTGTGTTGTGTGGGAGTTGTAGTAGAGTAAGTTCCTCTAAAAGCTGGTCCTGCTCTAGGCCTGCATTTGGCAAGTATATGCTTGCAGAAAAGAAGGAAAACTCAAGGGTAGATAATTTATCAAAGTTAAGGCGATCATCAAGGTATTTTTAAAATTGATGTGTTTTCACCTGGGAGTTGAGGATAATAAGGCCTACAAAGTTTGTCAAACAAGAGTTATCTTTAATTTGGTCAAACCATGCTTCTATTTCAGAGGGGGACATGAGGCTCCTGGACAGCTGTAATATACACGTGAGTCAACCTGAAGTTGCAGAGAAGGCGGACTCTCCACTTGTGTTCCTGCAGCTCAAGAGAGTTAATGAACTGCAGGGTCATGATGCCTTTTTGGGGCCTCATATCTGTCACCCTCCATATCCTGGGGGGTTACCGGAGCTTAAAACTTCATCCATAAGGCTGCTTATTTTGAGTCCTTGAGCCTGACTTTTAGTGGCAATATGAGCCAATTGACATGGAGGAGGGGGATTATTATGAGCTGAAGGTCCTGAGGAGCCTTTAAGCCATCCCAGGATACTACCCCCACTACTCTGCACTTGAGTATCCTGAGGGCGCTCCATGGGCTTCTCCATTTGGGCATCCTCTGAAGTATCAGAGTCCATATTCACCTCCTTCAATACAGAGAATGAAGTCTGAGTTGCAATCCTCTTGGATGGTGGGGGGTTGATAACTTTAAGCCTCCACCTCTACTTGGGGTACTCCCTACCTCCTCCTCTCTCTAAATTTCTTTAGTACCAAATTAGTTTTAGATCCCTCCCCTGGACTAGCTTCCTCTGGGTTAGCTTTATGTGAAGCAGATTTGCGCTTATTTTGTGCTGGGGAAGGGTCTGGCAACTTAGAATGGGTCCCAAATGGGAGGGGGGTTTTCATCACTAAGGGAATAAAGCTGTGCTACTGGCTGTGCCTGCTCAACTGCCACCCAAAGAGCAACAGGGTTAGATCCTGTACTGGTACCCAATGGGTATGTTGCGGGATTGCTGCTTTATGGGAGCGTTTCTTACCTGTCACAGGGACTAAGTTGCTGGATGTGAGAGCTTGTTTATGAGCAGGGCAACTATTATATAAAATGCCCCAAAGCATTACACCATGAGCAGCGTGGTCACGCCTGGTCAGGATCAACAAAGAAGATTTTGAACATGATCCAATGACTTCCACATGTGGAATAACCTCCATGTTATGGGCTACCATAGAGTCTAGGATTAATGATGCTCTAGAAATATGAGCCCTTTGGGTTGGGGCATAGTAGGCTGGTGCATAAAGGTCTATTGTTAAAACAGACCCAAATTCCATCAAACCCTAATTTAGGGCAAGCTATAGGAATTCTGGGTTTAGTATAGTTGGGAAATTAGAGAAATTACAAAGAAATTTTTTCCAAGTTAGATTGGTTTCTAGATACATGAAGAGATCCATGAGGAATCTCATTTGTAGTAGAAGCTGCCCGGTCTTCATTTTCTGCAGTTGTAAACCCTACATCAATATATTGGCTTTCCACTCCTTCATGAATTGTGGTATCAACTGGAAAGGCTCTTGCTATTGCTTCAAAATAGGTAAAATCTCTTATATAAAACTCGACTGGGTTATGCCCATAGTAGACTCTAACTGCATAATCCAGAGTGGACCTAGGGTGTGCACGTTGTGAGCGAGTTTATGCCCATCTCTTCCTCACTCCATCCACAAAAACAGCTTCACAAGGGTCATTAGTAGGTGGTGCAGGCACTAACTTTTTCTTATACGCGCCTGATGCATCCTTAACTCGCTTATTTTTGTTTATGTTCCAACTTAAATTTAAATTTAAATTGGCTGATTCCCTATGGGTCAGGACCCCAGATAGTGGCGCTGACATCCCTTTGGGTTTATGCGCTGGCACCTGCTGAGCCTTCCCAGTTGGTACTTAAATTTTTCCAAGTTGGATTGTCTTACCTGTCTTGGAACTACTTTCTGCCAAATGATTAGTGGCTTCAGGTTCATCCTCACACCAATCTATCCTCCAGCCTTCATCTGACCATCAGCAGATGTTGTCTGGGATTTTTCCATGGTCTGATTGGCTATATGGCTAGTTCCAATTGAAATTTGATGTTGATTTTAATGAAAATGACTACAAAATGATCTAATACTCAATGCTGATTCAGTTTGGACGTGTTAGTTGCCTTCCAAAACATGGAAATGATGGCCAACTGATTCACCCATTACCTTAGATTCAGTTTGGCCGCTTTGATTATTTTTTGAAGTAGAAAAATGATGGCAACTGATTCAACAATCACTGATGATTCAGTCTGGGTGCCCAGGCTAATTTCTGAAAGAAATACAGTTGGCAAAGCCACCCAATCCCTGCGCGGTATTGGGAGCTTCGATACTCACTGCTACCATGGTTAAATCATTAGATGTGCATCCAAGGTGAGGCACACTAATTGGTTGACCTTCAGTCAACACAGAGTTGACTAAGGTAGGCTGTAAAGTGGTGGATTCTTTGTGATCCCACCTTGATTTAATAAAATATTTTCATCTGCAACTGCTTTTGCAGCTGCAGCCGCAGTTTGGGAGCAGGTCTTACGGGTTGATGCAAAAGTCACAACCTAGGGTTTTATATTTTTGGGATCGATTTTAGTGAATATTTAATGCATTGGAGAAGCGTTCAGTGGACTTTACCACCATTATTAATTAAACTTGTAAGTTAACTTTTTGGGTGATTATATTATTTCTTAAAGAGAAATTTAGTGGTGAAAGAAAGGTCTTATTTTAAACACTTAATTTAGGATTTTTTATTATTTTACATGTTTACTTTAAGTTTTTTTTACATTCTTACTTTTAGTTTTCTTTATTGTTTTATATGATTACTTAAATTTTTTAATTTATATGCTTACTTTACTTTTTAATATGTATATGTCTTATGGCTGAGAATAAGTCCAAATCTGGGATATGAGATTATAACATAGTATGACAAGACTATAGTTGTGTAGATAACCATTATTAAGTTTATTATGTAATCAAATCAATTTAATCAGCTTATTAATATAGATTAAATCAAGTATTTGTTAGGATTTTTGCCCATATTCCCAGCTGGCTAAATTACCAGAAATTGCTAGGGGATAATTCCTTAATGTGAGGTGATTTGGAAATTGGTTGAACCTGATTTCAGGGTGACTATGTTTGGGGTTTTAGGTTATTCGCCCAATTGGGTCCATCGAGGATCAATCCAGATGAATGCTTAAGATCTTTTCAGGCAGAGTGGCCGACATAATAGGGGCATCTGATAGTGATTAACTATCAGGTGTACCAATTGGGATTTTTCAGGTTTTATAACCAACTGATTGAGAATGTAAGTAGTAAGTTGCAAGGCGAGTGATGCCATCTGCAACTAGAAAATTGATCAGTTAGTTCATGACCTGCCTTAATGGGCAACAAGTCCCATTACCTAAGCAGTTCACTAGCCAAATATGTTGATTGTTTTGTTTAAGAGGAAAACGTTAGGGACACATTTTCTGACTCTTTCCTTTTTAGGTCTTAAGGATATCTAATTATCAAATCCTAGCCAGGATGGGGAAGACCATTGCTTCTGAGACAAGTATGGGTTATTCAATGGCAATGTATGCCGTTTCATCAAAGAGGTGGCAACTGAGGGTTGGGCGCCGAATCCCTTACTATAAATTCCATAGAATTAACTTATAATATAAAACAGTTTTTACAGTATACAGTAGTTATACCCGTTTAGTAAACTTTAAATAGCATTCATTTGTTCTATTCTTTTTCTGGTATATTATTGCTGTGTGTTATAATCTGGAGACTCTTTAAGGAAAAGAGTAAGGATCTGAAAGGAGATCCAGAGAATAAGAGAATCAATTTGGGATTGCTGCTGACTGTGTGTCAGACTAGAGAAACCGTCAATGGGAATCAAAGAGAAGATTGGGTTAGATGGTACGAGGGAACAAATCCCTATCTTGAGACATCACAAGTATTTTGAGCGGGAATAATGGCTGAGCGTCGGGCTAAGATCTAAGAATTCCATATAACTACAGATAATAGTTGTTATATCATTACCAACCAATTATATCAACCATCTTACAACGTGGACGAATTTCACAAAACCTGAATCTGTGCGAGTAATAAGTTAATAGGGGTTATTGGCAGAAAGTATTCAAGACCTATAAATTTTTACAAAGTGGTGCTCAATACAGGGGGTGTAATTGAGTAGAAGAGCTTAGAAGGATGTCATAAAAATGAGTAAAGAAAACTATGGATGGAGTTAACCACCGTTAATCAGAACGCCCTAAACGCAGCAGACCATTGATAATTTGCAGCCTTGGAAGAAAGAGTCTCCAAGATGGAGGAAGGGATTGATAATGTCACGTTTTCAGGAATGAGTTACTTGGAAAGATAACATTGTTAAAGAAGAAAGAAGGGGACTTAATACAAGAAGTCTTATTTCTGAAGACAGATTGTGAAGCAGATCGCGTTCATTTGAGAAATTTCAGCGCTAATATTGAGTGACTGATCAAACAGGTTGAGGATCTAAAAACTCATAAATGCAACTGTGAGCCATATGCAGCAACTTATTACAAAGAAAGAACTCCTCATACAAAAATGAGAAATAAAATACCCCAAGAAACATGCCACCCGCTTTTGCCACCATTTTGGAAATGACGCCTGAAATCACTCCCCAAGTGAGCTGATTAGCCAAACCTAGAAAGGTGGCTAGAGAAACCTCAGAGGAATTCAAAGCAAAACCAAAATTACTGACTTTCCATTGGTATAACGCCCCAACGTTTTTCTAATTGTTTGATATGACTATTTAAAGATATGGTGATCGTCAAAAGGCATTGATGGTGATGAATTGCCTAGACACCAATTTCCAGAATCTAGCGTTGCCCCATCTGTAGGGGGACATCTGGTCATATGCAGAGGCCAAGGTCTCCATAATGAAGGAATTTGGGAGACAGACGTGCATATTAAAGCGCAAACAAGAGTTTATGGGCATCCATTCCATAAAGACAAATATTTAGCAAGGTTCATGGATCAGTTCTACCATAAATCGCAAATCCTTGTTGGAGCGAAGGTACTGGATGACTTTGATGCCAGAATTGCATTACAAGTGGCCCTTCGGCCCTATTGCAATTTGCACTGAATGATGTCTTCCATATTTGTGATAGAAATTACTACCTTTTAGATGGTAGATAATTTGAAAATCTTGGGAGCGAACTTCGATGCCCCAAACAGAAGTTTTAAATACAACCCAGTATGAAATTTGAATCCCACAAAGGGGAACAAGGTGCTAAAGAGACAAATAACTAAACCATGCTGGGGAATAAGCCTGAAGAGTTTAGACGGATTAATAGGAAATAGAAGTTCTGTTACCAAAGCGGATGGAAGGGACATTTCACTGTAAATTGCAAGAAGTTGAAAGATAAAATCAATGTGGCCTAAGAGAAAGATTTTGCTGCTACAAAGGAGTCAGGAAAAGGGCCCACGGCCTAGATGGGGAACAGCCTAGAGCTGCGGAGAAGCCTGTTCCTCCTGATATCATGCATGAAGAAATTGACATCAGTGATCTGTTTGTGGATGAAGACATACAGGATCAACTGTATCAAGTGGTCAATTTGGACATGAACGTGGTAATAAGATCTGGGGCAAAGGGAATCGACCCCAAGATAATCAAGGAGGTTGCCTGGCAGTATGCCTGACAACTAGTGGACAAGATTTGAGCCTTGGATAATCCCAATGAACAGAGTGAAGTTTGATTAGATGAAGGCAAACCTGCCAATCCCCTCAGGACAATAAAGGAATAGTTTCCTTATTAATCAGCCAAATCATTCACACCCTTGATTCGGTTAATAACGCCACTATACTATCAGTAAACACTATCTTAAAATAATCTGAGTATACATATATAGATATACAATTGAATTGAGTACGGGTGAGGGCGATTGTTGACAGTGGAGCACCCATTAACATTGTCTCAATCAAGCAGGTGAAGAGGATGAAGATCTCGCCTAACTTGGAACACAAGAAAGAGTATGGGACAGCTGGGCCAAATACCACCATCTCATGTAAAGCATATAGCGCTATGCCACTTTGATTTGTTTCTTTGGTGGTACTGTGTCAGCAATAGTTTTGGCCAACCAAAACTATGACATTCTGATTGGGATGGAATTTCTATGAAATTACGGAGTTAAATGTAACTTTGAGGATAATATGTTGACCATATTGGGTCAGACGTTACCATTGGTCTATCAGAATGATGGGGAGCTCCACTAAATAGGGGAAACATCTTCATCCAATTTATATGCAATGATGGCATTGTCCTTTTTAATACCAATTAGCTGGCTGTAAGTGACAAGAAATGCAGATGGAAGTTCTGAAAAATTGGGGAATTTCACTGAGGATCAAGAATGAGAAAACCTTGCCTCCAGGATCACAGATGATAGTCAACATGAGGCTGACATTAGAGATAACAGACCTACTGTATGGGGAGGTCAGAAGTCCCTGGAAGAAGTCCAGAGTAGAGCCATGGGTGGCTCCTGGAATAATAATGTTGTGCCACTAGAGAAATTCGAGTTCTTCTGGCTAATTTAAGTGAAATTCTGATGAATATTAGGAAGAATCAGATTGTAGCATTTGTTCATCTAATCCTGACGGCCAAACTGAGCAATTTCATGATTTTAGGACCCTCAATGAGATGTGATTACCAGCTGGGATAACATAGAGTATCAACCTATTGGTTGATTGAGAGCAACTTGCTGATTTGACAAAAGACAGCAAGAGGAGGTGCTCAAGTTGTTTGAAAAATGTCAGGAAGTATTCACCCAGGATGACAATGATTTGGGATGTGCAAAAGATGTGATTCACAAGCATTGATACCGTGGAAAATTTTCCAATCAGGATGAGACTGATTCGATGGCCAAAGGCAGCTGTAGCAGAAGTGGAAGAAGAAATTAGCAAGCTGTGAAGCGTGGGATTCTAGTTCCATCGTAAATCCCTGGGAGAGTCTGATTCTTATTGTGAAGAAAAAGGATAGCTCTAATCTAGTGGTGATTGATTACTGGAAGTTAAATAAAATTACAAAATAGGATTCATATTCCCTACCAAGAATCAACAATGCACTAAATCGATTGGGGGAAGCGAAGTATTTCTCCACAATTGATCTGATATTGGGATATTGGCAAATTGATTTGCCAATAGAAGACCAAGAAAAATTCACAATTATTACCATGCAGGGGCTATACCAACTGACGAGGATGCCCCAGGGTCTATGAAATGCGCCTGCAACGTTCCAGAAGGCCATGGACGCTATACTGAGTGACTTGAAGTTGTCATGCGTCCTGGTGTACTTAGACGATATCAATGTGTTCAGTAGGACATTTACTAATCACCTACACCACTTGGAAGAAGTATTTAAGTGGCTGTCCACGGCTAACCTGAAGATTAACCAAGGAAGTGTCACTTCTTCAAAAAAGAGTTGGAAAATTTGGGATTTGTAATCAACTCTAGTGGACTGCAGCTGCAATCACAGAAAATTGAAGCCATATAATGGATGGCTGTGCCAAAAAGTGTCTGAGATATACAAGTGTTCCTTAGAATGGTTGGATAAAGAAGATTTATTTGGGATTTTGCCAGAATTTATGAACCCTTATTCCATCTGTTGAAGGATCCAAAGAAAGGATTTGTATGGAACGAAGGAGTTTGGGAATCCTTCAATGAGTTACGCCAGTACTTTATATTCTCCAATTTTGAAATATCCAAATTTTGATTGGGAGCTTATTATTCGAACCAATGTTTCATTGATGGCAATCAGCGCTGTACTAAGCAGTAAGTGAACTTGGGGATGAACATCTGGTAGCATATGTGAGCTGGACACTCTCAGCTGCTGAGAGGAACTACACCATACTTGATGGAAATTCCTTACAGTCATTTATGCCTGTAAGCAGTTTCAGGTGTTCATCCCATGGAATGCACTTCAAAGTGGTGATGGACCACTCCTTGTTGCACTAGCTCCATAATTTGTGAGAATCAGATGGATGACTGGACCAATGGATACTAAAGCTATAAGCTTATGATTATGAGATTTTCCGCCAAGTGGGGGCTTCTCACCAGAATGTAGATGGCTTATCGAGGTTACCAATGGTCCAGATTGTTTACCAGCAGGCGGATGAGTTATTCCTGAGAATGGTAGAATGTGAAATCTGGAACAAGCCCTGAGAAAACCAAGGTGTGCTTCTAAAAGCAATGGAAAACACTGAGACCATGGCTGGACAAGTGTTTAATATGATTAATGGGAAGCGGTTACTATTCCTAAAGCTGTCAGAAAGAGCAGCTATCATTCAAGCTGCTCATAAGGTTGTCAGGCATGGAGGCCTGAGAAAAACAACTGATCCTAGATATTCTAGTACAACTGGGAGTCAATCAACTATGATGTTACTGACTATCTAGCTTGTTGTGTGGAGTGCCAGTTGCACAAGCCACATAAGAATACAAGTGGATAAAGAATGATTCGCCCTGGATTTGCCTGGCATATGGTGTCCATCGATGTGATGGGACCGCTGACAATGAGCACAGGGGGAGTCAAGTACATAATAGTTGCAATCAATCATCTGATGAGATGGGTCAAGATGAAGGCCCTGGCAAAAGTGGATGCTATCAGTACTGTGAAGTTCACCCTGGATCAAGTAGTATAACAACTTGGATGCCCACAGGTCCAGCTTAGCAATAATGGGACAAACTTCACATCTCATTTGATCCCATGGTTAAATGAGATGATGGGGATCTGAGGAGTAGTGTCTGTACCCTACCACCAGAGATGAACGGACTGGTGGAATGAGTCAATGGAACGCTGGCCATGACGCTGAGGAAGCTGGTCTCAGGAAGAACTTCTGTGTGGGGAATGTATCTGAGTTTGGTGACGTTCACCTATAATATCAGTCATCATACAGTGACAGGAAAAACGCCATAAAAATTGCTATATGGGAGAAAGGCCGCGTTGCCACCAAATTTATATTTGGTGGTGGAACAAACATTGGGGATAAGTGCCAAGCAGTACCTGAGCCAATTGATGAATATCCTAATTGAAATGCAATTGCAAGCATTTGATACAACTTTAAAGAAAAGGATATGAGCAAAATTGAAGGACAATAAAGACTAGCCTTGTCAGAATATCAAATAGGCAAAAGATTTGCCATTTTGATACACATAGTTTTGGGAGAAGAAACAAGTTGGATGCAATGTGTTCAAGTCCATTTGATATTATAGCCTAGACATTGATGGACGCTTTTTCCAACAAGAACCTCTTGGATGGAATAGTAGTAAATTGAGTCCATGCTAAGTATTTGAAGCAATGGATTGATGAAAAAATAACAAAAAAGAGTTCCCAAAGGACTTCTGAACCATTAATTTGGTTATATCTTAATGATTAGGTCAAGTCCTAAAATAGGACCTCTGAACCAATTTAGATGATTAAGTCCAAAAAAAGGCCTCTGAACCATAGAAAACTGGTAGGTCTAAGAATACCTAGGATCCAGTTTGGGGGGAAAAATAAAAAAGCTGGACCGCTGAACCAAAACAAGGTCATGTCCCATGGAAAAAAATATATAAATGCTTGATAAAGGTATTGGAAAAAAAATATAAAACCTGCATAGAAAAAACTGATAAATTTTAATAATTTTTATTTTTTACTGATTATCCTTGATTCATGGATAATTCCGACTATGTTGCCTCCTGAAGGAGGGAAGATGAATCGCTGTAGGAATGAACAACCCGTTAAAATTGATGTGAGATTGAACACTAGCAAGGGCTAAACCTACACAAAATTAAGTTCATCGAGCGGATGTAGATCCCTGAAAGAATGTGATTAGGGGAAGAGAAATTGAGATGTCAGAAGAATCCAATCTTTAAACTCGGAGCGTGGAGGGAAGCAACAGTACAGAAAGAGGCAGTCAATGAATAACCCCAAGTAATCCCAATATGGTACTGGAGCTGGAAGATTAATCTTGAGTGCTTGCCAACAGGCTTCATCAAGAACAATTAACATATGGGCCATCAGCAAGCAAGGGATACTAAATGGGGTTGCCTAATCATGCCCCCTATTAAAGCCATCAGTGGAAGATACCAATGGGAAGCGCTGGAAATGAGATAGTCATGCAAGGAGCGAATGGCATCCTGAAAGTGACAACTACAAGCTTCTTGGAAGCTGAAGCAGAAGGAAAAATGAAAACCAGGAGAGGCTGGAAGCTTCATGGCCCAACTTTGAAGAACTTGGCTGGAACAGAAAAGAGCATAAGCGGCAATATCCCAATATAGGATATTCTCAAGATTGGAAGGATTTAGCACTATTGATAAAGCCTTGGTGACTTGAGCCCTCAATTATGGTAGGGGAGTTAAAAATTAATGCTGATGGCAATGGTGAGTTTGGTGGCCAAGACAGCTGGTTTGTAGTATTGACCAAGTCAGAAGAGTAATTCTGAAAAGCAAGTATGACCTGGCAAGGAAGGAACAATCAAGAGCGAAGGGCATTATTTCTGGAGTTTCCACAATGATGTTTGGTGCATCTGTGAAAGGAGCTTAATCCAGGAGAGTTTCAAAATCTAACTCTGGAATTGACAACAGAGGTAGAATTAGCTGAGAGTTGTTCAAGACGATCACTAGCCTGTTTTTGTAGGGATTAGTTACCGTTTCAGTAATTTGATGGAAGGACTAGCAGCTGGCGCCAGAATAGGCATATGAGTCCTGGAAGGACTGGAGAAGAGTTTCTGGTATGCATCCTGATTTGTCTGCTGGAAGAGCAAAAGATCTTAATCAGACAAACTGTCGAGAAGCTGTTGGTAACATGACATGGAATTTGACATATGAGCTGGATGAGATGGGGATGTCAGACTTATATGATAGTTGACATTTACGCACTCTACAATCAATTAATCTCCAAACTCAGAGGATGTAATTTCTAAGATTAATGGAATAAGCTCTCCAGAGAATAATTTAGAATGATTTGAGCCAAGAGGTTATGGGAAGAAAATAACAAGGGCATACATAAATGAGCAAATTTTAATTGGGCCAAAAAACAAACTTTGACAGCAAGAGTGTCCTGTTATGCATGAGGAGAAATTAGAAATTGAGGATGGCGGTTTAAGAATCCTGAATATGACAGTGGTTCATATGCTCTGATAGGAAAACCCAAATCCCAGGATTAATATTGTCACAAGTAAATTGATCAGCCCGGAATGACAGTAGATCGTGGGGACAGCGCTATGAGTAGGTGGTAGCAAGGAGGAAGAGGAGAGAGATGCATGCCAAAGGTCATCCTGACAGTATTGAGCATTGGTAATTATATTCCACAAGAGCAAATAAGTATTCAACTGAGTGTCCAAAGCGGTGTTCTCATGCCCCAGTCCTTTTATTGCTGAAAATCTAGGCAAGAGAGGGAATGTGTTAAAATTTTTGCCCATATTCCCATCTGGCTAGATTACCAGAAATTGCTAGAGGATAATTTCCTAATGCAAGGCGAATTTGAAATTGGTTGACCCTGATTTTGGGATAACTATGTTCAGGAGATTTTAGGATATTCACCTGGTCAGATCCATCAGGGATTGATCTGGATGAATGCTTAAGATCTTGTCAGGCAGAGTTGCTGACAAAATAAGGGCATCTGATTGCGACTAACTATCAGGTGTACCAATTGGGATTGGTCAGGTAAAATCACCAACCAATTTGTTATGTAAGTAGTAATTTGTGAGGTGAGTGATCCTGACTGCAACTAGCAAATTGGTCAATTGGTTCATGACCTGCCTTAATGGGTAACAAGTCCCATCACCTAAGCAGGTCACTTGCCAAATATGGTTGATTCACTTGGATTTAGAGGAAAATGTTAGGGACACATTTTCCAACATTTTCCATTTTAGGTCTTGAGGATGTCAATGACGGAATACTAGCCAGGATGGGGAAGACCATTGCTGCTGAGACAAGGATGGGTGATTCAATGGCAATGGCTGCCGTTTCATCAAAGAGATGTCAACTGAGGGTGGGGCGCCAAATCCCCCACTATAAATTCCCTAAAATTCATTTATAATAAAAAAACAGTAAATAGTATAACAGAGTTTAACATAGTTTAGTAAAGTTTATACAGTAGATATACCAGCTCAGTACACTTTATCAGAATTCATTTGCTCTATTTTTTATCAGAAATATTATTGCTGTGTGCAATAATTAAAAGACTTTTAAGAAAAAAAGTAAGGATCTGAGCGGAGATCCAGAGAAGAAAGGGACTTAAATTGGGAATTGCTGCCAACTGTGTGTCAAGCCAGAGAAACTGTCAATGGGAATCTAAGAGAAGATTGGATTAGACGGTACAAGTGAATGAATCTATCTCAAGACACCACAAGTATTTGAGCAGGAATAATGGCCAAGTGTTGGGCTGAGATCTAAGAATTCCATTCAACTATGGATTAGTCATCATACTATTATTAACTTATTATATCAACTATCATACAATGTGGACGAATTGCATAAAACCCAAACTGGGCAAGTAATAACTTTATAGGGGTTATTGTCCAAAAGTAATCAAGACCTAAAAAATTTTACAGTATTGTAGATGGCCATTAATATGTTTGGTGTGTAATTAAACCAATAAAATCAATTAGAAAATGTCTTAAAAAAGTATTGTTTTGGCAATCATTAATTATAGTATGAGATAGGATTAATTAAAATTCAGCTAAATAAAATTAAGTATTGATGTAGATAGCCATCGTTGGTTTTAATAACTGGCCAGTCAAAGCAAAGAAAGGCCATCAGCCTCTTACATAAAACTATTTACCCTATTAAACAACCAAATTATATCCAACCACTAATTAAAAATTATATATTTATTCCAATTTCAGTATCATATGCCTTTTTCATATTATATGTAATCATTATTTAGTTTGTATGAGCCAAAAAAGTAAACCTAACCTTTGTTGGGTCTCATTATTCATAAAATCTCTGTAGTAAGTTTAATTATTTTTTGGTCTGTTTGTTTTGGAGAAATCATGGAACAATATACACAATACACAAAAAATTTTATTTATAAGATGATCTCCTAAGTCATTCTCATTTAAATGTTGAGTGTTTTCAAATCAATTCAAACTAATTTCATAAATACTTCCTATCAGCTATCTGGTTGCTGTTGCTCACAGTTTTAATAAAGATGAATCTAATACAATATTTAAAAAGAATATATAGCCCTTTTCATCATGATACCAATCTTTTTACTGGTACTTATGTTTCAGTGTGCTTTTAAAGATATTTCACATCAAAATAAAGAAAAGAAAAATAGTACTCTATTATAAAATTTTTTGTAAGCTATAGCTTCTTTATAATCGTTTATCATATGTTTATAACACGCTTTTAGATCTTCAAGAGTTATTCTGATAACTGAATCATTTAAGTTGTTTAAGTTTGCCAATATGTTTTTCCCTCAAGACTTTTTTTCTATACTCTTAATTATAGAGAAACTATATAAATGAGTTTAGCATTTAACTATATAACAGTAAGAGTAAAAATTTTTAATCTATTTTTGACAAAATGATCTCAAAAAAATTACCATGATGAATAATTGCATAATTTACAAAAAATTTAGTCGTTTAACTTACCAAGAACATCATATCTAAGAAAAAGATTTATAATTGATGTAATGCATTTTTTATAATTTTAAAGAAGATATCAGATAGTAAAAGATTTTATATAAAAGTAAAGTTATGTGAAAACTGTAAAAAGAACTAAAAACAGTAAATATTATGTAAAAAATTAAAAAATTCATTTTGAAGCTATTATAAACAATGTTGTACACTATATATAGTGAATGACATCAATATGTTTAAGAAGCCATCAAATCTATTATAACAAACTTTTTTTCCACTCAACATCACTTTAGAGCAATTTTTTAAAAAACAAGTCAATTTTCCACCATTGCCTCACCATACCAATTTTCCATTTCATGTCCTCAGATCCACCACCTGCTGCCCCAGTGTGGGGCAGCAGTGCTCAACCCAATAGCATTTACCGCCCAGCGGGAAAGTGCATGCAGACTGGCTCATCCAGCCCACCAGATGCAACTGGCCAATTTGTCCCTCCAAGAGACTTAGTACTGCACCTTGCGTGAGTCCAACCAACCCATCCCCACCCCCTGCCCTACCCCAAACCAATATTTGCTTTTGCCTCCGCGTCAGGTATGGACATCTCTTCCCATATGCTGACAAAGCAATAATTGAGCTGACAACAGCCACCTTTACACCAGCCAGGTTTATTGACTTCCGCCCTTACAAGGGCTATTTTGATATTGGATTCCCTACTGAAGAGGACGCAGCTGCTGAAGCAATGCCCTTAATTTATAAAACACACCCATTGCCACCACCCATACACGCCTCCCCAATGATACCACACTTGTGGTGACCTGTGCAAACCTTCCCTCACACCTTCCAACTCAATAACTCTATGAAGAATTGATGCCAGGGCTGTTCACTTATGGCACAGACCCCATCCTCCACTTCCTTGTCCCAAGCAGTGCTGAGTGACTAGAAGCACCTCACGCAATAGCCACAATTACCCCCACCAGCCAACCATAGCCCAGCACATCCTACCATATGCCTATATCCTATCTGCACTGGACTACATCTTTTGAGCTCACATTGACAATGGCCGCACAGTTTTCCCCTCTGCCATGTATTGGACCATTCCAAAAAGGCGAGTCAATACAGTTTAAACAATGCAAAAATCACCAACCCCACCCATAAGTCCACACCAACAGCGTTCAAGTGAGTATTTTGGCTGCCCACCCCCTCCAGCTGAGCGCTCAAAAAATCAGCAAAAACTTGCAACCAAAACCCAAGATGGCCAATTTTCTCACAATCTAATAAATCAGGAGCAGGTTTGGACCCAAATTCAATACAAACAATTTTCACCCCAAAACTTACTTAACAACAGCCACGTCTCTCTGAATTAATCCCATTCAACCAAAATCCTCAGGGACTTATTGGATAAAGTGATTAAATCTGGTAAATTTGTCCCACCTCTGGGCTTTCTAATCAATTTAGAACCTTATTTGTATTCAGACTTTGATGCCCCATTAATGCCCAAGAAATATTTCCCCAAACCCACCACTACCCCTTTCCTGAGTGACCATCAGCTTGCCGAGGCTACAGTGGCCTCACCCAAAAGTCACCATCTCCTTGAAGCCATGGCACTCTCTGTCACTGAATTTAAGGAAGGACTACATGTTACCCAATTCCCTCCCAATTTCCCTGATGTCTCAAAAGAGGAGATTGATCACTAAACTGAAACTGCCACCACTGCTGTTAAGCATGTTGCTAAACTGGCAGATTCTTCCCCATTACATGTATCACCAGAGTCAATGTATACAAAATTCGCCCAGCTTCCTAATGCACGCAACATGCTGAACACCATGTTGCTGAACTCCTAGAGGCTATGCTCCAGGCCCAAATTGTCAATGACAATCTCAACAATTATCTAAATCACATTGACCCTCATCCTGCGGATGCCCCAATCCCCTTGCTCTCAGCATTGATCCGCCTCTTCAATCTTGAAGTCAAAATTGATAATCCGCCTGATCCCCCTCCCCTCCACCATGGTGAAATAAGCGGTTCACCGCTGTTCCAACTGGTAGGTTATTTTATCATTTTTTGCGACTCACCACTTGTTTGTGGCGTTTTGTTCATGTTTTCAGTTCTCTTGTTTGATGTTTATGTTTCAGTAATGTCCGTCCCCTGGTCAGCTTACCTTGAATAAATTTAAAATAAATCTTTTCAATCAATTGAATAACCACTAAACTGCTTTGCAAAATCGTTGAACCTATAAAATTAGCAAACAAACTATCAATCAATTGAGCCAAGATAATATATTTCATATTAGAATTAAAATTATTTTGCTATTTATATTTTTTGTATTTCTAATTATGACTTAGTAAACTGACTATGTTAATTCTCCTGGTGAAAAATATCTGTACCAAGATTTATTAAACTTTCTTTGTTAATTTAGGAGGAGTTTTGAAACATAATTACACAAAATGACTTTTAGTTATATAACTTTATACCCAGATGGAGCTGATTTATACTTTCATCAGACTCCCTCAGAATGTAACATTAAAATGTGGCTGGACATATAAGTTTTAAAAAGAGTTTTACTTTAAAATTGGTTCTTTTTTCTTATCGCTACCTAATAAGTGGAAACCCTTCTGCTGGGTACCTGCTATGAGCATGCAAGTTTTTATCAAAATTAATTTGATAGTTTCTCAGATTAACATGAACAACCTAGACCGCCTATAACTTTATTTATATAGATCTATGAGTTAAAATTTAAATAACTTACAAAGGTAACAATAAAACCCTTTATTTAGTGATGGACAAAGTGATAATACATGTGGTTAATGTTCTTTTATACTAGATGACCATTATATATTGATGGATGACTATGTCAGAGATCAAGCTTCTTTATAACTGGGATGACTAAAAAAATTTGATAGCTGACAATGATGTTAAAGCTCCATCTGATGATGCCATTGACAGTCAAGTCGCCAAAGCTCCATGTGATATGAGTTTCCCCATCTGATAATCATAACATAAAGGTGAATATTACTAAATTTTATTATTTAACCAAATTTCTGAAAAATAAACAAAAGCACTATAAGAGCCAATAATGCCACAAGATTTATGTGTAGTACTAGAACAGCAAGCAACAATAAGTAAAGCCTATGCTCCACAATATAATTTTGATATTAAAACTTTGAAGATCTACAAGAATCAGGGATTTGAAGTCTGAAAAACTGAAACCCATATAAAAGCACAAACTAACCTATTAAAATGGAATTAGTGAATAACTTAAATCTCAGGTGCTATTAACCAACTCCATACTTCATCTTCTACTATATATTCCATTTTTATATTTCTGCTAGACATACTTTTTGGTATCTCAATGAATCTATTTCCTGTTGTTTGCCTTACTTTTAAGTCTAATAAAGTTTATATAACACATTGTAAAGTTACAGTCAGAGGTTCAGACTAATCCTAAGTTTCAGGTTGAAGTTGAGAGAAGTCCTAATGATCTTAAGAGAACTCACTGCAATTTATTATTACAAGGCTTTAACACAGTTTTCATGCTTAGAACATTAGTTAAATTCCTGTCAAAAAGAAAATGATAATCTTTAAATAGCCTGATGTCGCTTCTGTGATCAAGTAGATAATCAATTTTACTATCTCACACCTACCAAAAGCATCTTATAGCTGATAGTGACACTTAAACAATAAGGTTCTTACTATAGGGGGCGCAACAATTAATTGTGGTGAGTTTAATGAAATTACCATGGTAGTTAACCATGGAGATGAAGTACAAGGACCTAGAAACTTTAAGAGAGAAAATAATGTGTTGGAATGGGAAGTAGCTTATCTGATGAGTGAGTTAGTAAGAGTTATACCACCACCTGCAGCAGCACAAATTATGGAGGTGGCTGTAGTTCAGTTATAAAAAAATTTTATCCTTTGTGATAAAATAATAAAAATACCATCCAGAACTATAACGTGATTAACAGCATGCTTGAAACTCATAATGGCCAATTAGATTATCTGAAAAACTATATTGACAACACATGTGTTCAGCGTAATCCACCGCACAAACCTTTATCCAGCTTAGGAGAGCTTACAGTTCTTAGCACCCACCACGGTTTATACGAACTACATACCAAATTGAATATTAGTAGGATCCCAGTTAAGGCCCATTATGTTAAACGAAGTTAACACCTGGTGAAGAAACTATAACCCCATTTCCTACAGCTCTACAAGATTAACATAGGTGGAACAAGTGATTAGAAGAAGCCTCTCCATGTTTAGGGCTTATGAGTAGAGAAGGTCATGAGGATCTTGGAACCACCCTTTGATCCCAACACACATGAGCCAAAATTATAGATATAGTTATATTGAAGTTCAAGATACCTAAGACATCCAAACTTACATATTGAGTTTCTCACCATTTGTATAGGAAGAACTAATTCTATTGTGGAATATGTGAACTGTTACTACCCCAAAGTGCAGCAGCTTTGAACTATTTTGCTTCAGACCTAGTCACCATAAAGCAAGTTTTACTCAATCATTGTAATCACATGCACACATCTTGATACACGTGACCTTGGACATAAATCCCAACAATTTGCTGTCAGAACTTTGGATGTTTCTGATCAATAAGCTTAATATATCAGGTGGACTCACGTGGACCAATCCACCATAGAGATAGATACTAAAAATCGCGAAGATGCTAAAGCTATGATGTATTGCGTTTAAGCAATCAGAGGAATTGGATGATTCATAATATGAATTATGAGGGACTTGTCACATGTTCCTGGTCAGTTCTTAACAATAAATGTAAAATTATCGTTAGTTTCTCTAGAATTTTAGATCTTAGAGAAGATTTAAGCAAATATCAGGCCCCAAAAACCCTTTACCTATATGGTGATTGGCTAGGTGGCCTAGGTTTGATTAGCTAAACATTATTATACTGCAGGTGTGATACTAAAAGCTTAGAAGCAAGTACAGAATAAGACCTAGTATCTAAAAGAGAGTTTAAAGTAATTTTCTTCAAAGAGCAGAGCAATTATGTTGTATAATAAAAGATTACCCTTATTATCTTTAATTTTATCTGTGTGTTTGTTCTGAGTTATAGAAATTTTTGTAAGGCTTTACCTTTGTATTAGTATGCCTGGACCTTATGCTACTAAATAAAAGTTATCTTAAAAAAGTGATTTTAACTTTTCTTTCTCATAGCAACCACTTTAGTTACTACAATTTAATTTTGAACAGCAAATTTGGATAATCACACACAGGAAAGATGGGCGACTTTAATAACAAAAATAATACAATATGGGCGAGCATCGCGGCGAGTGGCGCGCTTAACGGTGCAACTAAGGGCAAGAAACGCCCTGGAGGGGGACCAGGAACCCAATCTGTAAAGAAATCGCAAACCCAGACACCATCTGGGTTTATGGTATTTACTGTAAAGCACGCGCAATACATGTACATTCAATTTAACTAACCTTTGTAAAGGTGGAGCATGGGATCAGACTCTTCCTTGGGGATGAGTCACCAACCCTGTGGGAGAAAACATGTGAGGCACAGCCCTCACCTTTCCCTCACGCTGTGTATGTAGCCACCAACAATATGGGCTGCGGCTGGATCAATATTGGTTTTGAAACAGCCAATGAAGCCAATGCCGCAACAAAAATCTGCGTGGGAATTGCCCTCCCTGAGGGCAAAAAAATTGTGTGCACCGCGCGCACCAGATGGAACAAAGCGAAAACTTTTTTCATCTCTTTTGACTCACTCCCCACCAACCTTCCTTGTAAGGTAATCGAGGAGGAGCTCCGCAAAGGTCTTGTGGCCTACGGAGAAATCCAACAACTTGAATTACAGCGATTTTGCTTAATGCCTGACCTGTGCACGGGCAAAGCTATTGCTGTAATCAACCCCTTCCCAGAAGTGGAAGAGGACTTATCCAGAATTCCCCACACAGCAGAATTTCACTTTGCAGATGGGGGCCAGTCAGCTGCATTCTGAGTTACACTGGAATGCAACCACCCATTTTCAACCACTTTGGCTCACTGGGCCACAAGTAACATGCATGCCCTGTGAAAGAGGGCTTAATGGAAATTAAGTTTTGTGAGGAAGCTATGGACAAAGATAATGAAAACTTCGCCAAAATGACTGATGGTCACCACCCATTCTGCTGGGGTGAAGATGGACTATACTCCATCGTGGACCAAGTTACAAGTAAACAATTTAAAGCGGCACAAAAAGCCCACAAGCGAGCAGCAGCTGAAGTGGCGGCACATGCGGAGTCCGCCATTAACCCCAAAAAATTCAGGAGGATATTTTGGATATTCACCGAACCAACCAATCAGAACAATATGCCCAGGTCGAAAATTTTCACAGTAACTGGACTGAGTCACAAAGCGACATCAGTCATGCACATACTGAGGAACAATGCAACCACAATTTGGGCGAAAATGCGGAGCACAATTCAAAAAAGTCAAACCTCAAAAATATAAAATCCAATCAACAACATGCATCAAATTAACATGAGACCTGTGCGGGAAAAGTTAACACAAATGCAAAAACCGCAATTCCCTTGAATCATTGGGTCAGATTAAGGGAATCAACAATGGCAGTGAAAGAGTTGGAGTACAGATGCAGAGCATGGCCAAAATGAGCTGCAGTGGGATAAGGCCAGAGGGCTCTCCCAACTGCTCCTGAGGCGCCATGGGCACCTCAGTGTCAATAGGGATGCTAAACATCGTGGGAGCCAGGGCTCAAATGTCCCAAGCCAAAATGCTAGCATTCCTGCGAAAACCTCCTGTAGACATCTTGGCCATCCAAGAAACCCACTGTCTACAAGGGGAAGAAGAATCCTGGTCAACCAGGGTCGCACAATCACAATCAGTATGGACGTCTCACTGTGGGGTGATCGTCCAAAACAACAAAAAATTTAAAATTACAAACTCATCATCACACTTGCACAGTCAAGTCCTGGTAGCAACAATCAAATGCCAAGAGGAAATAATTTTGTTAGCATGTATCTACTCACCGTGCACTGCAACTGAGAGAAAACAATTTTTTGAAAACATCTCTACTCTTACCCTCCCACCAGATACCATTATGTTAGGCAATTTCAACTGCTGGGATAACCCCAATACAGATTGATGGCCTAATCCCAGGGGACACCCACCTGGACACATAGAATATCGCACAATGAAGGCATCTCTTGGCTTACAGGATGCTCTTCCCCCCAATTCACCACTCCTTCCCCACATGACGAGGCCCAACATATGCGAGGGAGCACTCATATCAATGAGTCACATTGACCACATCCTCATCCTGCAATCCCACCATTCAAGAATCTCCAAATTTACAACAAAAAAGATCAATTTTTCTGACCACCAATTAGTTACGGTGCAGTTAGCGCCAACCCAATCCCACACACAGGTGTCACCTTGGAGAAAGCTTCACCTGGAAAATATAAAATTGCATGAGATATCCAACTGGGTCAAAAACAAGGCTACGAACCCAGAATTCATAGCCACATTCACTTCAGATCCCATTTGAACATGGGAAAATTTCAAAAAGGATTTTATTAACAAAACCTGATATATTGCATCATGCAAGTACACCGCGGACACAGCCACAATCAAGCGTACCTTGGTGGAACTAGACTACCTGGAGATAAATACTCCGAGATCTGGCTATAGCCCAACTGGGGACGCAAATGGGCAGAAATATCTGCCCAACTTAACAATCTCATCTTTATACACCAACACAGGATCAAAGTATCAAACAAAGGTAAGTTCATAAAGGAAGCTGAAACATGTTCAACATACTTTTTCCGCCAATTCCACTCCTGTGGAAACAAGCCCACGTGCACACAGGTCCGCAATACCAATGGCACTGTGGCAACTGACCCTGAGGAGGTCAAGGTGAAAGTACACCACTATTACACCGAACTATATTGCAAAACGCCAACAGATTCACAAAAAATTAAAGAATTTATTCAAACTGCCGAGATACAAAGTACACCACCAAATTACAATATACTATCCCTTATTACATGGAAGGAGCTTTGGGAGACAATTCGCGGTGCACCACGTAGGAAATGCCCAGGGCCTGATGGGATACCCTATGAATTCTACAAAAAATATTTTCAACAAATCGCCCCCCTCCTATTGGCGTCTATGAA
Source organism: Massospora cicadina (assembly GCA_022478985.1). Classification (NCBI taxonomy): domain Eukaryota; kingdom Fungi; phylum Entomophthoromycota; class Entomophthoromycetes; order Entomophthorales; family Entomophthoraceae; genus Massospora; species Massospora cicadina. Next base: position 180,560 of record JAKSZP010017184.1, read on the forward strand.
CCAGAGCTTGTTGGAAACACGCCTATTACCAGGAGGCCATGAATCCTACGTTATAACCTTGTATAAAAAGGGTGACAAGTTGGACCTGGCCAACTGGCGCCCAATTGCACTCTCCGACACTGATACAAAAATTCTAACAAATATTTTAGCAGCCAGATTAGGTGCAATTGCATCTGACGTCCTATCACCCAACCAGTTTGGGTTTATACCAGGGTGTTCAATTTGGAACAACATTCACCCTGTTGCAAACATTTGCCAATCCAAAGCAACTGGTGCCCTGGTCTTCTTGGATCAGGAAAAGGCGTATGACCGTGTTAGCTGGCCATACCTAAAAGATTGTCTACATGCCTTCAAACTCCCACCAAGATTCATAAAATGGGCGATGCTAATAACAGAATCTGCAACCATGGCTGTATGTGGCCCTGGATTCCTAACAAACAAGATTAAAACACACAGAGGGCTCAAACAAGGGGACCCCCTCAGCCCACTGCTATACAATTTCAGCTTTGACCCACTCCTCCGAGTAACTGACTCACGTCTCATAGGGATAACCACACAAGGACAACCAACAGTCAAGATACTGGCCTTTGCGGATGACTGCGTAGCAGATATAGCAAACAATGAAGTCGCCTGACAGCTGGAACGCACTCTGGAGGAATACTCCAAGGTGAGCAATGCATCGCACAACAAAAGAAAGACAGAAATCATCCTATTAGGCAAATACACAAACAATTGGGCCACAACATCAGAACCTCATACCAACACATGAAGAAAAAACCCAATCATTTTACCCTTTGCAACACATCCCACCACCACTCCTGTCCAACACCTTGAAATCTGGCTAGAATCAGGGGGATATGCTAATGAGACAATGGAAGGTAACCTGTTACAACGGGTATCCAAATGTGTCGCCTCCCTCAAGAGAAGAACCCCAGGATTAACAGGACGAGTTACAGTTGCTTACTCGCTCATCCTCCCAATACTGTGGTACCAGGCCCACGCGATCGCCTTCTCACCTACTTTCATAACCTCAATCCGCGCGCTTATCCAGGGCTAGCTGTGGCCTGGCTCTCACCCTCCTATACGGATGGAAACACTATTTGGCTCACGCTCAAGCGGAGACATGGGACTAATAGATTTTGAAAGCCATGCCAATCACGTCCTAGGTACATGGATAAAGGAAGTCCTTGCTCCAGACCTCCCGCAACAACATTGGTCCAGAGCAGCAAGGACTAACTTTACACAGGCGCTCAAATTAACAAACCCACATAGTCCACCCAGACTACTTTCATACCTTGCCAAGCACCCTATTGCAATGGGTCCGCATGGAACCTCCCCTCATTTCAAACATATCCTGCGAACTATCCGCCATATGGGATGGACCATAGAGAACATGGGTACTATACAGGGAAGGGGAAGACTCAGCCCCCAATTCAAATTAAGAAACTTAGAAAACCACCCCCAGAAAGATATGCTAGCAATAACCCCAAACATAGCTAGGATAGAATACCTAGATATGTTGGACATTCCTTATGATTTAACCATACAGAAGGCAATGTGGAAAATGACCCACCACCCACTCCTACAGCTGAGGATAAGAGCAAACGCTTGGCGCTGTCTGAGAAGGACTTATAGGACAGCAGACCATTCCAACTCCTTCCACAAAACATGTGCAGTATGTGGAGGGGAGGGATCCCTACATCACCGCCTAGAAACATGCCCCCCAACCAAAGCTATATGGCAGGAAGTCGCACGCCTGCTCAAGATCCAAAACAAACAGGAATTCTCGATATCAAAGAGCATCTTTGTGCTCCAGATCGAATCACCAATCCCATCCACACTCCGCTCCCTAATAATACCCATTGCAATGTGGACAATACACACAATTGCATTAGACGCGTTAAAGGGTACGGTCCCAACCATTCATGGGATTATTAACAGATTCCATGTCCACTTACTAGAGCACTTTTAAGCCTGGCTCTATGGATATATGATACCAAGGCAAAAAGCGCTCATAGAATCATGGTTCCCACTCTGGTTCCTCCACACAGACCCTTTCCTTCACACCTGCTCCATAGCAGGGAAAACCCCCTTGGAGTAGCGCACCAACCCCCCATACCTGGCAGTCCCGCTGGCAACAGGGGTAACTTGAGTACCCTGGGGTGCCCAATTCTTATATTTGTTGGTTATTCTCTTAGTTTCACGTATATTCAGTAATGTCCGTCCCATGGTTGGCTTACCTCAGTTAAATAGGATAAAAAAAGTGATTTTAATACTAGCTAAAGGTATCAAAAAACCATGATTGATATTGTAGTCTCTTATAAGACTGAGCCTAAACTTCAGGTACACCAATAGCGCTGATATGAGTGCAACGCTGCTTATGTTGATGTGAGCTGTGAGGATAAGCCTAAAGATAGTATATCGCCTTATTAAATGGAAATACCCAGAAAGTTCAAGTTCAACAACTTCTATTAAGAAGTTTTCTTTTGGAGAATCTGATTCAAGTTAAATAAGAGAAAAGGATGAACAAAATAAGAAACATTTGTATTATTCTATTTAGCAGACAATACACCAACGGATCCAAAGATGATGAGCTTGGTTAAAGATATGGCCATGTTACTATGTTATAGGAGCCCCCAAACGAAGTAGTTGCGCCTATCCTTTTTAAACCAAACCAAGTGAATTTTGAACCAATAAAACAATTCTATATAGAGCAACTATTCAAAACAACTTAGATTGTTATTATTATAGCATATGGGGCGAAGCCATTTTACACTGCCTCTAAGAAAATTGTACAAAGCGATAATGAGTCACTTGAATCTTTATTAGGAGTCTCAGCTCACTTGAGAGTTTGGAGATTCAGTCAAATCATGAGTGAGTACTTACCTTGGACATTCTAATTAGTAAGATCATTATAATAAGTGAAGTTATAATATACAATGTCAAAGTACTTAAAGTTTGAATTCCAGCGCACCTGTCAATAATATATCATTGTTACTCATGAAGTAAAATGAAGTTTTCACAGTTTTTAGATTTCATAGCCAAATAATAACTTCTGGGCATAAAAAGTCAAATCATTGGGAGCATATTCAGCACTACTTCTAAAACAGACTAATTGTCTTGTCTACTCCAACTGTGGTACTAGAGAATGAACCTTAAAATTTCTTCATATGAATGCTTTTCCTAGTAGAGTTTGGAGGAATCATTGATTTCAATCAGAGTTCAGTTAATCTTATCAACTACCAAACCACAAGTGCTTTAGGATGAGGAGAAAAAGGCGCGGATGAAGCAATTGTGCCTTGTCAGAAAAGAACATCTAATTTGCCCATTTGACTATACATTGGATTTAAAAGGGACCAGCAAGCAACCTCCTTCTGCTGAAGATATATCAATACTGCCCTTGTATGCCAGTGAAAATTTGGATCAAATCATGGTTAATATAGGATGATTCTTAATAACATCAGAGTATATATGCCATATTATATAGTTGAGATATAATTTCAAAAGAAATTAGATTTCAAGAACTCTTAGTGATGCCAAAATTCTATGATTTCAACTTCCAAGGAGAGATTAAGGTTCTACTAGAAAACATTATCAGGCACCCTGTACAATTCAATAATGTTTTCTTAGTACTAGACAATTCAATAATGTTAACTATAGCTAAAGTAAAGATAAAATGGTATGTTATTGTTAATTAAATCCATGAAAATGGCAGAATTTTGTAAAATGAGTTGCAAGATTTCACTGAACAAGAATAATGTAGCTCAATAAATGTATGAATTAATATGAAAATGTTTTACTGGCCACAATGAATATCACCATTAAAAGGAAAATCCACAATTCAGATACTGAAAAAATCCATACTCTTTTTGTCTTAACCTTACCAAAGGCCAAGTGTTAAGAGGAGATTATTTTTAAAAGAGCTGCAAAATCTCATAGATGAAGGGATGATATGCCATATAAGAGTCCTTAAATGTCATCCCTCCTACTAGTGGGAAAGAAGGATGAGACCCACAGGATTGTCTTGGAACACAGAAGATAGAATGAACTAACCAAGAAGGGTATGTATCCTTCGCCACAATTCAACAAAGCCTTAAAACTACTTGAAAGCTTGCAAAGCTTATCAACAATGGACTTAACCATAATACTCTGAAAATGAATTTATCACCAAAGGACCAGGAGAAGTGCACGCTCATAACCATTTGAGAGTTAACAGAAGAACACTTATTTCACAGAACTTGTGCAACGCCCTGTCTATAATCTATTGAGATATAGACCAGATACAAAGATTTTATGTTGTCAAGCGTGCTAACCTACTTGAACGTTACAACATACTCATCAGAACATCTAAAGAGCACCCCAAAGAACTGAGAGAAATTTTACCTGGTTTTAAAAACCTTAAGTCAAAGCGCAAAAAATGTTCCTTTTTGAAGGCTCAATTAGAGTTCCTTGAGCATTAAGTGAACTGAAAAGTCATAAGGCCACTACAAGACAGGGTCAAAACCATAGCTAAAATAAGTTTAATTAAGTGCATGAGAGATGTCCAAGTGTTTTTAAGCATGGTAGGCTACAACCTTTTAGTTTGTAACAAACTTTGCGGACATTGCAGAACCTCTAAACAACCTGCTGAACAAAGAGATACTGTTTGCATGGAGAAAAGAGAAAAAGGATGCCTTCAAAAGCTCAAACGTCTTTCAATATGATCCCTGATCTTAATTTTATCCAGATTTTACAAAGATGTTCTAACACTACTCAGAGGACAACATTATAGGTATAAATTTCTAGGGCCCAGATATCAAGCTGGATAGGACCTTAAAGTCCTTTATAACCAGAAAGGACGCTAATCCTAAGGCACTTTCTCTTACCAACTCACTGAACTAGGGCACACCCTAAAGTAGAGTTGGGTAGCAGATGTCCCTTCATTTTTAAACCTTTAATATCCAGTGCACCATCAATCCCAACCCTTTCATTTATATTTTTACAAAAGGACAATATTTTCAGGGAATCAGACTTCTAAGTTCCTTATTTGAAATATCTAAAGGTAGAATTACTGGCAATTATTAATTTCTGTAAAGTAATTAACTAGGAGCATCCTCAGTTGACAAATCTTTAACCTGGGGTAAATCAGGCTAGAATCTCATAGCAAACAGTTTTAATTACGCTTAAAGTTAATTGATAAAGATAAACAACAGCTATAATTTAACAATTTTTGATGGCGCTTAAGGAAATTACAATTTATAAAATGGGATTATACCTTGCCAATATAATGCAGGTAAGTCAAATCAATTACTAAATATTGAAGAGTATGCCATCTAAACCCTTTTAAAATCCTTTGAGAATAGTGATTATTCCAAAATTTTGAACATAGTTTTTTGTTAAGATCAACCTCCCCGCCTGGCTAACACTAAAACTCAGCACTCTGCTATAAGTAGGATGTTGAGTTATTTTCTTCTTATTCCATCATTAAAATCTACCCAGAAATCTTCTATTTTGTACTTATATTTTATGAATAACAGATAATGCGCTACTAAGATTAGGCCGCTGTAAAAGACCATTTTTTTAGCTCCAATTCAAATTAAAATATGATAATAACTTTTTGTTAACTAGTCATAGTTAGTTTATAAACAATATTGGAAATTCTACTCCCTCACTATCTCCTTTTAAGAAAATCAAAATTCCCTCACCAATTTATTATGAATTAAGTTTTAGAGGTTGAGCTGAGGATTATAATCTATGACTGTTGTGGTTGGTGTTCAGACACTTACATATGGCTCATTTTTCTCTTGGCATGCTACAATCCTATCATGAAAACCCTAACCCTAAATACTATATTTACATGGTTGATTTATAATCTCCTGATTGTGGGACAGTTAATTACAGAGCAAATATAATCAGGCTTGTTTTCCTTTCTCTTTTAAGGTGGTTGTGAATCACTATATTAAAAGTTATAGACCAAAGCCTCTGCCAAAGTACCAAACCCTATAAACCCCTCACTAGGTGCACATGATTGATTAAAAGTAATGTTACAAATCCCCAATGATGTGAAACTCAAAACAGATATGCCACTTATGGTCATCGTTAAAACTCCCCTAAAGCAGTCGTTACTGATGACAAGTAAATATAGATGGGACCTAGGGGGTCGTAACAAAAGCTCATTATCCATTACCAGACATCCATAAAGTACCCACAGGCCTCACGCATTACTTTTGGTTAAAGAGGCGCTCATTGAATCTGATTTTGGGGAAGAACATGGATATGCTTTTTTTCACCCTTGGTAAAAGTAGTAATTCCAGTCAACGCTGAGGCACTAGTACTGTTAACCTATCAAATTTCTGCAATATAATAGACTGAATAAGAGTGCTGCGTTAACCATGACTATGAAGATATGTCAGAGGTGCGACTCTTATCTTACCCTTCTGACCCCCAGTCATTGCCATTGTCATATTCCAAGGCTGATTCTATGCCTACCCAGTTTATAAGCAAAAACAAGCATAACAAAAAGTCTTCCTTAGTCACGTAATATGGCCCAAGTGTTAACTTCCTCAGAGACTTGTATAAATTTTGATCACGCTTATTTTAGCTCCTTGTGCAAACAAAAGTTGGGAGAGAAAATTCATATAAAAGCTTTAGTGGACATTGAGGCTCATGTAGCTTAATTGATCTAAAATTTAGTTGTAAGTTTTTACCTGGAATTCACACCAGGTCCATCTATTATGGGGCTTCACGTCTTTCAATGGCCACTCTCCTTCTTTGCAAACCACTTAAGTTTGTTGCACACAATCAAACATTGAGGCCAACTTTTGAAAATACCAGATCTCCTTTACCCCATATCTTGAGGGGTTGGTTGGTGGCGCCATCAATTGGTGAACATTGACCTGAGAACATGCTCATTTTTTCCTGTTACCATCACTCTGATGAGATAACTTTTTTCAGAGTTGGAAGATGGGAATGCAATGGCGGCTGCAGTGGATATTATGCTACCAAAAGTTCAGCCTGACCTTCCTACTTTGCCATAGATTCTTTATCCCTGTATACCGTGTTTGATGTAGAGAAGCCAATTTATACCAATCCACTCATAGGTTGACCTATGCTTCCAGCTGATGGTTGACCTCATCAAAAATTTATTGACCATTGTATCCCTACACAAATTAGAGAAAAAAGATTTAAAACCTTGATTAACAACATGGTGGTAAAGGGATGTATGCTAAAAAATTTTACTTCATCTCATCTTTAGTGGTTATGCCCAGAAGCCTGGTGGTACACTTCGACCCTTCTTGAATTATAGTACTGGGGCAACTTAATTTCATAGATCCATATTTTTTCCCTTGGAAGCCGCCATTTTCCAATAATTTCAGTCTAAGGTCTTTTTTTAGCTTAACCTGGTTGATATGGTTCACTAGTGTAAGGGAAGTCTGTCTAGAAATGGCTGACTGTAATCCATATATGTTATAAAATTTACAAGTATAATTTCATGCTCTTTGGAATGAAAAATTCACCTTAATTTTTCATCACTGTATTATTGATTCTATGAGATATCAAGTTCTCTTTCGCAATCTCTTTCATTGATGATTTTTAATACACTTTCCCAGCGCAGACCAACACTACAAGGATCTTGTAGCTGTGGTCAAAGCCCTGAATAAGTAAAAGTTAGTTGCAAAGCCATCATGTTGTTCTATTTACAAGTACAAAATGCAGTTCCTGGGTAATCTGGTATTATAGAATGGTCACACTATTGCACCTTCAAAACTTAATGACATACAATATTAGCTTATTCCTGTGATGCAGAAACAGCTTTGCAGCTTTTTGGGGTATTTAATCTTCCTAAAGAACTTTTTTCCAGTCATATCTGATCTTGCGTTACCCTTACATCCTCTTACAGGTAAAAATGGCCCTTTAATTTTGGGACCCAGAGTGCCAACATGACTTTAAAGCAATAAAAGAAGTTTCACCATTATCCAGTTCTGAGTTATGATGACGAAGATAAGCCCTTTATTATGGCTTGTAACGCCTCAAGCATGGCGTTAGGTGCGTCATGTTACAAGAGTATGGTGGAAAAGGCATTTTGTGGCATATTTTTACAAATAAGTTTAACTAACTGAGCGCTCTTGGCCGTATATAAAAGAGTTGGCTACCGTGGTCTAGTCACTGATGCATTGGAAGTATCTATTACAAGGCGCAGCACACTTTAGTAGTGCGCACTGACCATCTATTGCTCAATTTTTGGGAAATCCATAGAAGCTGGCGCACAGGCAAACTAGTACTTGTCAGGGTCTCCTGAATTTTAATTTAAATACAATTTTATCAAGGGGCTCACCCATTTCTTACTAGATACTTATTTCAATCACTTATTGGGCCTGATCTCACAAGCGACTCTGTGTTATTATGATGATTTTTTGGAGCAAATAGTGGCATCTTCACCCATAGCCATTACCATGTTTTCTCCCTCCACTTCACTTTAAAAACCAAACCCCAAGTATATAAGCTACCCAAACACCACACCCTCAAATCTGAGACTGTTGGTGATGCAGGTTTTTGTGGTCTTACCCGTAACATTTTTAAATCTAAAGGTTATCTCCTTGACACTGTTTTATATCACAATTTCTGCCCCTTAAGGTCTCGATCTCTTGGCCATATTGATGCTGCTAATGGCCCTTTTGGATGGTTAAAAATAGGCAAGTATACTTTTGCAATGAGTCTGGGTTCTCTCTCCCCTACTTTAATGCGTCATAAGGGTACATCATGATTACCCTAACATGAGGCACCCTGGAATGAAAGAATGCTATATTTAATCAAATGTGGGTATGACTGAAGTGGTCTTACAAATTATGTCACTGCTTGGATAGAAGGTTGTTAAGTGTGCGCCAGCTCCAAATCTAACCAAAAAGGCCATAATGGTCTCCTCCGCCCCCTTCAACAAGAAGAAGGGCAATGGGCCTCAATTTTCGGTGGACTTCACTGTTGGTCTACCAATGTCTCAGGGTTTGAAGAGTCATGTTGGTAGTAGATCACTTTACAAAGTATGTCTTCTTCATCTCCTGTTTTACAATCCATATGATCAAAGGTATGGCACAGCTGTTTGTGTCACATGTTTTTTTATTGTTTAGATTACTCCAGTAATTTATTTGTATAAGGGGTCACCAGGTTACCTTAAGATTCTGGAAGCATTGTGTGACATGTTAAATATATAACCCTTTAGATTGTCAGCATATCACATTCAAAAAGATGGCCAGATTTAACAGACAAATCAATCACTAGAGCAATATCTACAATGATATGCTACCGCCTCCCAGGTCACTTGGGAAGCTGATCTATCCTTGAGCCAATTTTGAGTAATAACTCCCTACATGCATCAACTGGGTGTATCACCAATATATGCCAACTTGGGTTACAATCCTGCCTTCACCATTGGTCCTCAAATACGCAGTTTGTTCCTGTAGTGGAAAACTTTGCTAATTAAAATCTAGAAGGCGCATCTTCAAGACCAGCATTAGTTAACTAAATCAGCAAGTGATTCCTAGCAGTTTATGACGAAAAAAATTCCATGCAGCCCTGTACTATTAATTATGTGATTTGGATATGATCAATACCAAAAATTTTCACCTCAAAGTGCCTTATTGTAAGTTGGCTTGCAAACACTAAGGTCTCTTTCTTATTTCCCAGGTATTTAATAATGGATCCTTACATATTTAATTGCCCCCTCACTGTAAAATTCAAACCTCCTTTATTGCATCATCCTTTTCCCCATTCAAAGGCAAGAAGCCAGTGTAGTTTTAGCCCATCACAATAGAATGGCACTCGAATTAGAGGTAAATCAAATATTAAAACTCTCAACAAATTCAGTATAGTTTGCATTACTTGTGTTCTGGAAAGGGCACCCCGCTTATGAGAACGGCTAGGCCCCCTCCAAATATTGTGCCAACTTCCAGGAGCTGATTACTAATTTATCTAAAATTTCAAAAGCACTTTCTCTTCTGCGCCTAAGACACCTGTCATCGCGTCCCTCAAATTACCAATCCCACATAAGAATTATACCCTAGCACAGGCCCCAGAGGGGGGTGCGACCCCAGTTCTTATAGGAAAGGCAATTTAAGGTTCCAGGACCAAGTTATCAAGCTAGGTAGTACCTTGCACTTATTTAGATCCAAGAATGGTGCTAATCTTAAGATAAATCCCCTTACCCAACTCACTGATATAGGGCACACCCTAGATGTGAGATGGGTAGCATCTGTCCCACCCTGTTTGCTTTCACCAATACAATGCACTATCAAACTCATCCCTTTTATCTTTATCTTATTCATCATAACAATATTCGCAGATAATTAAACAGCTCTATGCTGAATCTAGAAGTATTTAGAAGTGGGTTTACTGTCACAAACTCCGCTTTCAAACAGAGGGCTCAACTAGGAGCTTTTTTAGTTGGAAAAAATGATACTTGGGGTAATCCCAGGTTTCCATACTATAGTAAACAAATCATATATACACTTGAAGTCAGTTAATGAAGATTAAAAAATAATTGATTAATTTAACAAGTTTGGATGGTGGCAGAAATTAAAATCTAATGCTTAAAATGGGTATTAAACCCTGCAAAAAGAGTGTAGTTGAGTGAATAAAATTATTAAAAAAACGAAAATATGCCATTTAAAACCATTGTTCTTTTTTATAGCAATTGTTTCAATTTTTTGACATCATTATTTTGTCTATGCTAACCCTCTCCACCTTCCCAACCCTGAAATCCAGCAGTCTGCTAAAGTTAAAATACAGTGTTATTTTTTCATTTATTTTTGTGATTAGAAAATCTACCCAAATTTTGTCTAGCTTGTATCTTTATTAAGAAACTTATATTGCGCTACCAAGGTTAGGCCATTAAAAGTTTACTCAATAGTTTTCCTTCTTCAGAAGGAAAACTATTGAGTAAACTTTTATTCACTGGTCATTAATAGGTGTCTAACCTTTAATGAATAACTCCCCAAAAACAGTTTTTCTTTTCATAAAAATACCTCCCTCATTTCACATGAATTAACTTCTAGAGGTAGGGCTCACCTTTAAAGTCTTTGGCTGTTGTGGCTGATGTTAAAAAACTTACTTATAAAGCCCAATTTCTCGTGGCATGCAACAATTCTAACAGTAGAAACTAACCATCTAAGCACAGTTGGATGAAGATGACTTGTACCAACCTATGAATTTCTACTCAAAAACCTTTACTAGAGCTAAAGGCCGTTGTATAGTTAACAAAAGTGAGTTTATAACTATTATTGAGCTGTGTAACATTTACAAATCAATATTATGGAGTGAAATTTAAGATCAATTTTGCCCACGCCTCCTGAGTCAGTTATTAAAATAAGGATCTTGACGGGCGCCTATCAAGATATTTATAGTTGCAATGGCATGATTTTGAGATGCTACATCAAGCTGTGGAGAAGCATCTGAATGTAGATGACCTGTTGCGGCTACAGATATTTTTTTGTCAGGAGAGTGACTATAACTCTCCTGTTCCTGGATAGTTGTATGGAATACTCACCAGAAACTTAGTGAACAACCCAATATACGTGAGAAAGAATTGGACACCACAGAAGGTGCCAAGTTCTACATGATTAGAACCTCCTAAAAAAAGTCTTCTAAAATTCTAAATAAAGAATTTATATTAATATACTTAAATATATGGGTTTATCCAAAGTGAGACGACTAACTAGGATGTTGGTTTGAGAGAAATGACTATATAGAAAATTGGGAGAGGTAGGCCGCAGTCATCTCGCTGTGGCACTGAGCCAAATCTGGCCAATAAAATTAGCTTGCTATTAGCAGTGGTGTAGCTCAAGTAAGTTCAAACTTGAATTTTTGATTGTAGTAAATTTTTCCATATTGGGTACTATATTAGATCAAATGTGACATAAATCCCATTTTCTGTTAAAATGCAATGACCTGTCCTTGTTAATTGTATAACCTGTAAAACTCAAGGCTGTTAACAAAATGCTAGCCACCTCTTCACGCAAACCCTTAGGACATACCTGGGCTTACTTAGCCCTTACCCAGCGTTGGTCTAGGGTAAAATTAGATCAGGGAGGGTGGCCAACTTGACCCCTTTTAACATGATGCGTTTCTCCTTGTCCTAGAAATTTGCGCCCACAACTGTGTCATGGGACATGACACTTTATCCTAAAAGCGCATGAGAAATATAAGATCTATAAAAAAATGGAAGACTAGAAAGTGACTGGGAAGAAGAGGATAAATTTGTTAAGAATACTCACAAATGTTGTCTAAGATTTTAAGAATAAGAGTGGATATTTGGGGGGTGGAAGGCGAGTTGGTAGGATGTACAGCTACTAACCTGAAGGTTGCGAGTTTGATTCCCACCCTTTGTACATTGATTGAGGTGCCATCCAAAGGAAGCTGCTAGCAATTAGTAGGTCTAAATAACACAAAAACCTTACCACTGATGTAACCAGAAAAATCAGAGTCCCAATCTGGAGGTGAAAAACTTTCTACAACAGAGTTGACCCTGCTCAGGGTTCATGTCAATACTTTCTTTCTATTTTGAAAATTTTGTCCCCTGGTTGGCTTTCCTCAAATAAAAAAGAGTGGATATTTAGAGAAGTTTACTCATAAAAAATGGTTTCCCTATTTAAAGCCAAGTGAAAAAATGGCTATCATCATGGAAGGACACCGCCAATTTGGCCACATAAGGCTACAAAGGACTTACCCTCACCTGACAGATAATTTTACTGTGAATCAATGTTGGAAAATATCATTCAGACAATTTAACTCAGCTTAAATGCCCATTTTAATTCCTAGGAAGTTTGAGTTTAAGACTGTAACTCCTAAATCACATATTACAATATTATCATTGATGTTGTAGGACCTTTTTCAGAGTCAGCCAGCAAAAACAGTCTATTATTGCTTCCATAGGCTACTTCATCAAGTGGGTAAAAGTGAATGCGGCAAGGCGTTTATACTAAGAGTCACTACAAGATTCATATATAACCAGACTATCACTCACATGAAAGACTACAAGTGTTGTTTTTAATAATAGATGAAGTTATATATCAGATGTGTAGAGACATCTAATGTACCTAGTTGGGTTAAAAAGCCTTTCACTATAGCTTACACTCTTTAAGCAATACACATGTACCAAGTCAACAAACTATGGCCTCAAATCTAAAGAATATTGCAACTAACCACACTTCCAAATGGAACATTTTGTTGCTATTATTCTTGTCTGCTTGCTGGTTAAGCTACCACAGGACTATTAGTATGTTGAATTTCATGGCGCTATACAGAAGAAAATCCTCACTACCAATATTGTTAGCACTGATAGTGGATGCAGATATAAAGAATATAACTATAAGAAGAGTTCAGCAAAGGTTTGGCTGAGGATTTCGTTAAAGTTCATCTTAAATTCAGTATAAGATAAATTAAAGTTCATCAAGAAGATTACTAAAGAAAGAAATTGAAAAGTGAAGTTACCCATTTATAGGAAAGAAAGAAAGCCATATTATATAATATGCATTGAAGACATGAAGACAAATTATAAATTGTTTTAGAAGAACCTGCAACTGTTCTCATGATAAGAGGGACTAAGTACTTTACATAAGATAATACAGTATACATTAACTACATCAATATTCATGTAAGACATCTAAATTCGTTATCTAGGTCTTGTCTTGGTAGGCTAGTGTTGAAAAATTGTCTACTTTAAAGTTTATCATCCCTTTATAAAAGATTTTTCCAACAACAAACACTATAAGAACTGATTTATATGAAAATCATAAAGATGACAATGACAACATTTTAAAGCCCTTTTATATCCAGCAATGGACAAAATAACGTTATATGGATTCTGATAGTTTTGTACCTGACTACCAAATTAAATATTGGTTGATTAGGATATTGTTTTGGATGAGGCTGTGTGAAGATCAGCAGATCATTCCTCAACTGGTTGAATGAGAAGAGTTCACCCCAATATGGTGGGGGTGCAGGCAATCTACCCGCTTCAGATGGAGATGGGCAAGCC